>KN837079.1:932521-1188464 GCA_000827215.1 Sphaerobolus stellatus SS14
CCTACCCCTACCCCATCCCCCACCCCATCCCCCCCCAACACATCATCACAGAATGGTACATCCACTACATCCTCATATCCATCCCACATACATACCCGTCCCGTCCGCACATACTCATACGGCCTCATCCTACACTCTGCAATGGAACTTTTTTCTTTTTCTATTTTGGGCTTCAATCTGGGCCTCGTATATCTCCGTCTCGCGCATGTACAGTTGATTTTGATCACACCTCGGTTGGGTTATTTATTGGATTGGCGTTTTTTTTTTGATTCTCCGTTTGTGCGTGAGGGGTGACGTGTGATGGTGAGGCTGAGATGTGCGGTGCGAGGACGTTGGGGTGTGCAATGGGCGGACGTTGATGAATGTTTTGTTGGAGTCTGTCGATCAAAATAAAAACGACATGGACCACGTACCGTCGGTTGTCATTCTGCTTTTCTTTTCTTTTCTTCTTCCTCTTGCTCAGTATTCCGCGCACTGTACGATATTATATTTCGTTGCTCTTTTCTCATCCTAGGTTTCGGCACCATACACGAAAAGCGTGTCGTTTGTACGATGGATAGATAGGGCCGTTTAGATAAAGATAGGTTAGGATATTTTGATCTTGAATATATGGGCTTTCTTTAGCTTGCGTTTGCGTTTGCGTGTTGGGGTGCGTAGGGGACAGAGGGAAATATGGGAATACGGGGTGGCCGGAGTTGAGCGAGTTATTCGTTTGTTTGGACTCGTAGAGTGGGGTGAGTGGGTTGGTGGCTGGCGTTGGCGGGGGATGGACGGCAATGGTGACTGAGGAGCGAGGAATCTGTTGGAAGACTTGAATCAGTCAGATAAACAAAGGATAAAAAGACAATACGACATACATCATATTGTCGTTCGTCTATGGACTCTATTCTTTTCCCTGCCTTTCGCCTTCCACTCAGCTGGCCTTCTCCTGGTGTTTCTAGCGCATTGTCACCCTTCGTTCGGCTGTACGATAGATAGATAAATAGACAGTCTATATAAGCTAGAGGCGTCGTTTGTTAGTTACCTTTAATTTTGGAATATATACAGACGTCATACCGTGGCCTTTGTGGAAAGCAGATAAATGGGGGGATGAGCAGACGAGGAATAAATCGCGGCGAGGTGGCCTAATTAGTATTCCTTCGTACGATATCGATACGGTCGGTCATTGGGATAATTGGGAATATTGCCGTTGTTTAGCTTGGAATTTTTCGTTCCGGGGATACAGATCGGTAGATGCTAAGATGTCGTTTAGATTAGTTTAGCTTGTGTTGCGGGTAATATATGCGCTAACCTTTGTTGGGATGAATAGAGAATAGGGACTTTCTGGGAAAAATGAGGTGGCCGAGTTGTTCTTATTCCTTCGACTGGACGATATGACCAGTGGAACTCCCATACACGACTGTTGGTGGCGTTTTTTTTCGTTCCTGGGCTTGACGATACAATTCGGGTTGAGCATCGATGGTTCGGGAGATGCTAGCTTAGCATCGTTTAGTTTAGCGTATTGTTTTGCGGAATATATGCGCCTTTGGGGGCTCACCTCTTTGTGGTCGTGCTACATCATAGGAAGAGAAACGAGACCTCGAAACCCATGGATATTCCACCCAGCCACCCTAATCCTTCGACAGCACGATACGGTCCTCGGGCGACATGCACATGGGTGGCATCACAAAGTGTCGGCCAGGCGGAATACCCGCTCCTTTTCCTCCTGATTATTCGCACCACGCGAGGAATTCAGCACAAAAGTGGTGGGCCATTATACGAGGAGAGAGTCAAGGTCAAGGTGAAGCAGCACCGGTACTACGTATGTACTAGCCAACCCACGCGTTCCCCTCACCCCCTATACTTATACGGCCGCACCCCGCTGCAGAAACGCGGAAAAGGCACCGCTTCCTCAGTTCAATGTCCTAATGCGTGCAAACACCACGTCACGAGTCCACCAAAACGAGGATTCTCCGGCGCGAGGCTATGCTATTTGGGTTCTGTGAATTTCTTGGTTTTCCGGTGTGAGGACGGGGACTAGAGGAAACGGGTATGTAAGCTCTCTTTTCGCGCTCTTTCGCTCTTTTATCATGACGGTGCGTATGGTTGAATTGGCAATACATGCCTAGGAACAGGGCTTGATGCGTGCCAGGTTTTATAGTTCTTTATTCTGAGGCGTATTCTGTCTGGTGGTGGAATCAATTACTTATTGGCAGTGTCGACTGATTTGAGTGTTTGTGCTGATTCGCTGGGGAAAGTGGTGGGATAAAGGGTATGTCTCGGCCCGATGGTAGCGTGATGATGGAGCGTGAGAGCAACGTGTGGCGCAGTGGCATGCGTGGGTGATTGGATTTGGCGGATCGTTTTTGAGGTTTTTTTTTTTTCAAGGAAGTGGTGTCTATGAGGAGTGTTATTTAATTTGGAAAGAGAGTTGCATGTACGATTAGTGAATTATAATGAAAAACACCTATTCTTTGCTTAAATTGTTCGGAACTTTCGCCATGGCCGCGGTGATATGTAAGCCCGCCCGCCCGGTCCGATATATGCAGGTCACATTTCCTTGGTCTTTGAAGCTGTGAGATCTTTTCTATAGTATTGAGTTGTGATATTATGGTACAACTCTATAAGAGGTAAATGTAGTCGAAGCGGACGTACGGATCTTGTCGCGAATCGGTGTGCTCAAGTCACGCGACTAGATTTAAAAACTGGTGAATTTACGTAGGGTTTACGACAAATTAAGCGATCGCTACCTTGAATAATACTCGTCAGGCAGTAGGAGGGACAATGCGCCTCCCCTTTCAAGTTATTTCATCAAATGGTTGGTTAAATTCGCAAACTCAAACTATTAGAGGCCATGCAAATTCAGACGGCTAAGAGACCGAAGTGACATTCAATTGAATCCCTGATATCAGCCAGAGAAGCGAATAAAGAAGAGGATAGAGATTCTTTGATGATGTACTCGAAAACAAGAACTTTTCACTGGCTGATAAGATGAGCTTGAGCGTCACTACTTGAAATGTAGAATTATTCATGCCGCTATTCTATCTAACTAGTTGCTCGTAATAATGCGCCGATTTTTTTTTAATTTTTTTGTCCTCGAGCGACTAGAAAATATTTTCGTAGAACCTACAGATCTTATCATAGCGTCAACTCGTCAATAACGAAGCTCCCTTCAGGCTCTCGTATCATACCTAGTCTCCCTACCTAGCATCGACACGTACTTGAATCATAAACAAATTTAAGCTAGGTGATTATTCTAATACTTCTAATGGAAAGATATTCAAGCTTTGGCTACTGGCATCCTTATTCATACTGCCTATCCCCTTTGGACAACCTTGCATCGTCACTTATTTCTTAAATCAACACACTCAGGCTAGGCCCTGTAGGTATATGCAATTACTGATATCACTGATGAAAAGCGGAACACTAGGTGGAACCCAGTCAACCCGTTAATAATTCGGAGATTGGGAGAAGGACCCTCATTCGTCTGCGTATATGCTGTATATTCCCCTTCGTTGTCTCTTCCAGCCACGCAAACTTCATAAATCAACCCCATCGCGCTTAATTTCCACCTCGATATTTTCCAAATATTCAGTCGAGTCAGTCGCATTCTGTAACAGGCCTCCGAGAGGCGTATCGCGTTGAAGGTTTGACATGATCGGTGACGAGATTTGTCAAACGCCTTGAATCTGTCTTCATGACGATACATCAGAATTTCGATTCAAAGCGTTCTACTTACCACAGTTCCATCGGACGCGATCAGATCGACCGGATATTTATTCGCATGCCTGCTAGATTACCGCACGTTTGAGGGAAATGGATGGGTGTTGATGATAAGAGGTGTTTTATATTATTTGGAGAGACCAATGTAGATGCAGTAGAAACAAACTGAGAACGAGGGAGAAAGACTATGTAGGTTTCATAACGCCTTAGTAGGGGTCCACCCTTTGTAAGGATGGTAAGATGTTTTCGATCTCAAGCAGCGAGGACGTCTTAAGAAAACGCATAGTAGCGAGATCGACTTTATGTCTCTATAAAAGCTATACTATTAGGCAAGCTAGTGGGACTGTGAGTCAAACATCTACTGCTCATCCTCATGTAAGTGATTTTTGTAATATCGTACATCTAGCACCTCTAACACTCAGCACTCCTCCCGCCGGTCATACCATGTCGTCATAGTAATCCCGCCGTCCGCTGCATAGGGGTGAGCTGAACCTGACTAGAATGAGTTGAATTCCCTCCGTAACGCAGGGCAGAGGCTCATAGGCTCAGAATAAGATGATATACCCTTGATAACGCCTTGACTCGCCTCTTATAGAACACTAAAAATTAAAAAGAACGCAAAAGCTACCATATATTTCAGGGAGAGACGGTCATCGGCAAGAATGGAAGGAAAACAGACGGTACTCACCGTGTCACGTCAGAGTTCGAGCGAGATATAGCCTCATACCAGAATGGCTGCCCTTCAGGTCAGGATAGTAGCAATTAAAAATAATGCGGATAACTTACAGGAAGCTATAATAAATCCCATGCGTCATTCCCTAACTACGAGTACTCGCCCTGATCAGCCTTTATCCGCAGGCTTACTTCCCTTCCGATACAGAACTTGAAGAAAGGTCTTCCATCCGGATATGCAATAACTCCAGACAGAAAAATAACCCTAATGTCTTCGAAATCCATTGTGCCTCCAAAATAATAACGGGTGAATAGTTCAAGGAAATGAGTGAGCGGTTGTGTCTTCCCACTGGGTAACTGCGGTGCGTATGGGATGGATGATGAGTTACCGGGCCAGGACGGTAAAAAGCACCTTTTTTGTTACCAAATAAGACTGAAAATATGAGTCTGTATGACGCCGCACGCATGGGGAAGCGATGGGGTTCTGACCTCGTTCCCGATGCCGCAGAACACCATCTGCCAGACAGGCAGATTTGAATGAATTTTGGATTCAGGATTGCCTATAATTGCTTTGCAAACCAAATGTGACTACAACGATAACGAGGCTCCATCGATGTCGAGCCTGAGGGTCAACTTGAAGCCTTTGAGAGTGCAATATCCATCACGAGCTACGATAGCGGATATGTATTGACCAATATAAACAGGAAGAACAGGAAAAAAATGCGGATATAATACAATGCAAGGTAATCTACAATGGTGCCACATCAATAGGTATACGGAAGAAAGGGTAAGAAGTGGAAGAAAATACAATGTAAAGTCATCGAAATCGAAAGGCTTGCAGTTTTGCTACATTATTGATTACTTTGGAATTGACAACCGGCTCATCAACGACGGCATGCTGACTGCAAGGAGAGCTCAAAATATCGGAGGCATCTTCTATCTCCTCGGATCGATGTTTTGGGTTATTAACCTTGGTCATCGGTAAGGGAATTGGTTCGGAATAACGAGGCTTCTTCAGCTGTCTAGCACGAGGTGGCGTTAACACTTGGAGACCACTCAGGGTTTCTCGTCTTCGAAGAGGCGGATTAGAAGTGGAAGCATCATTCTGCAACGATACAATATATAATTTATGCCAATAAGAGGGGTTAGTTGACTGACCTCTTTTGTGAAAGACTTCGACCGCCCATTACGATTGGCAAATTTCTTCCCCCAAGCAGCAGCGACCAGACTATGTCGAGTCTTGAGCTCATGGTCAGAATCATCATCGGGAAGACTCTGAGTTGGAGATAAAGCCCGCTGAGCTTGAGGATGATTTTCAGAGATCGGAGGAACCACATCTGTTGCACCGTCATCGACAAAGACATCAGCGAGGTCAACTGTTAACGCGGTCGTCGACTCTTGACGGATTATGCGAACATTGTCTTCAGCGACGATCACGTCCTTGCGCCCTTGGCTCAGTTTGATTCCCAGACGAGGATTCCCAGGTCTTGCCAATAGAATTGGCGGAGGGCTGGTTATCCTTCCATCGGAACTACTACAAGGGGATTCTTCGATGTTGTTCGCTCTGGCTACCACATCGTGCGTCTTCGACGGTGTCATGGGAAGATCTGCCTGTTTATCTACGGCTTCCATATGAGCGGTCCGATGTTGCAATGGAGAAGAAAAATTGGGACTATCTTCTTTTACCAAACCAGCACTGGATACTTTTCGCTCTGGGCTTGAGAAACCTGGGCTTACGTAGCCATCCTCTTGCTGGACAAAGTCGACAATTTGATCAATCATTTCGGCCATTTCCTCGGCTTCTTCCTCGAGTTCTTCCAATTGCTCGAGACCTTCCTTATCATCGTCGAATAGAATTTGATTTACTGGAAGGGGCGCGCGCTGATTTTGAAAGAACTTGCTGCGTTGCCCCGGAACTTCGAATTCTTCTTCCTCAGCAAGTTTACACCGCTTTATAGAAATTTCTCGGTCATATTCTTCCGCAAGGGTCCTCTTTCCGCTCTGTTTCCCTGCACGAGAATTTTGTTGCGGATCGTTCTCGCGCGAACCATTATTCTTGACTTTGCCTATATGGAAAGAAATAAGCTACACGACGGTTTAATAAAATAGTCTCGACTCACTGAAATAATTTAACAAGGTTCCTTTAGGTGGAAAAGATTTCTGTGCCTGGAGTGCTCCCTCCGCATTGTGGTCTACGAACGCTAAGGGTCTAGCGCGAGCCGAACGAGCGCTAGGTTGAAAGGAGGGAAAGATATCTAACATCGGTTCCAAAGTTGTCGGGTCTACCTCACCCTCTACGAGTTGTTTAGCGAGATCTTTGGCAATGTGTCTGTTCGAGCGACTCAGTGTTTATAGTAGTGAGTAACAAGGAGAAGGACTTACACGCCAATGTATTTGTCTTTTTGCTCATTCCAGTTAGTCAGATCAGGAGGAGACAGGTAAACAATCTCTTCTACCAAAGGATCCCAAACTCTTTGATGAAGAAAGCCCGCTTCCGCCTTCCGCATTCGCTCTTCCCAATCTTTCTCTACAAATTTGCCATCCATACGAATTGCTCTCAGCGCACGCTCCACGGTACCCCATTTGCGAAGATATCTTGCGGCGGTCTTTAATCCTACACCACGGACGCCTTCGATGTAGTCACATCCACTTAGCATCGCGCACTCTCTCAATTCCTTTAACCCCCAACCATGTAAAGGGAGATCGGCAGGGGAGTTTGATGCCAAAGTTTCGGCACGAATGGAAATACATCTTGCTGTAGTAGCGTCCATCTTGAGAAGAAGAAGTTTGGTGCCGAAAATAATTAGATCAGAATCTTCCGTCAGAACACCATCGACTACTCCGATGGATTCTAAGTAATACATTTGGGCATCGGCCTCATACGGTGCGACCACATAAGGTATTTCTTCTGCACGAAGGGCCTGACTGAGTCAGATATGACCATAAATAATTGTTTCGTAGAGACATACCTTGATGACTTGAAATGCCATCTGCGGCGTAACATCGACACACTTGACATAATGCTCGCGTGCCTGACTATGTTTACCCTGTTTTGCGAGAGAGTTGGCTAATTCGAGATTCTGGTCGCGCTTCCTGCACAGGACATCAGAAACGCCATCCAATTTAGAATATTTGGTGCACAGACCGTTTTCGTTCCACTTCAGTTCCTTTCTTCGCTGGCAGAGGGCCTCCGTCAAATACTAAATAAGGCTTGATACCATAATGTTGAAGTAGTCGCATTCGATGCATCACGTAGTCTACATATCTGTGGTTCGTGTTATTAATGGCAAAGTAGGATATGACGAACGTGGTGCTTACTTCGTTGTAGGTTTCCCAGTCACAATCTCTGTAGCACACATGTACGCTCCACGGTGTAGCCAGACATATCCATCCACCGCGATGACCTTTCCTGCGAGCTCCGAAAGGTGTATAGGTTTCTGCACTGACTTGAGAAGTGGGAGTAGTCCAGAAATTCCCATGGACCAGAGTTCATGGAGGAACGCGTCCTACGTTCAAATTCGTGGTGTATTTACTGGACCTTGGGTGACGAAGGATGTCGCAGGTAGATTGAGAGTACAGCGCGTCGTTGCGGATGTGGGTCCTTTGTTCTCGAAACGCGACGCAGTCACGCAACGCGATGAGTCACAATCGTGACATGAGCGCCAAATGCTTTGCCGGGCGATTCCAAACGCCGAAGCTTTCATGTCCGTCATATTCTGTAGGTAGATGGGCAGATCGTACGAAGCCGGTACTTTTTCGAGCCTGTATATTGGCATCGAAAAGAATTCACAGGAGTGCTTTCTTTAGTATGCTCTAGCCCCTAGGTGTCAAGGTCAAGAGGCAGGCTTACACTTTTCAAGGACTGGAAGAAATTAAATTAATAATTGTAAGTGAACATACACTCTCCTACAGTCAAATTATATCACTGACTCTAGTTTCAGCATATGGCGCAGGAAGCCGCCTTCCGCACTTTTTTTATATTCCTTGGGCTTGTTTTGATCGTTCGAAGGTCACACGCATGCGTCATCCGAACTATGCGGAGTAAACTCTTCTTGATTGAAATCATTATTTTCACTTCAATTAAAGTTCCTCTGGATAAATTTATCGTCATGGCTGTTCCGACAGTCGCCCTTCCTACGAAGTTATACGAAAAGTCCGACGATCAAGTTCTTAGAGGTACAGTAATTTTTTACACTCAAAAGGTACATTGACAGTGGTGATTTCAGCTGTTCTTTGTCATGCCAATGCTTGATAGATGGATCGTCGCAAACAGGCATTTCAATTCGAAAAGATGTGGCGTGTACTTTGTAAGTACTTCAGTGTACGAATTACTTTATAGGCTGCCTCATTCGCTACCCAACTATATGACTTATGTACAAAACTCGACGTAAAATCGGGTACATCTTCATTGCTCATGTTACGCATTTACATCTCCAGCTTGAAAATTCATTTATACAGGTCGATATTCCCTTTCAGAGAATAATTTGGGATAGACCAGAGAACCACGTGGAGCATGTCTTTGACCCAACTCTCTCACTTCTCGAGAAGCCACGCGCGGTGAAATTCGTTGAGCGACCCTAACAAATCCCATGGACTTCAAAGCTGCGTCTTATATTACATAATTTCTATTCAAAAGCTACCGATTGTATTTCTTAGGTTCTAGCTCAGTTCGGTGGTGCTTTAACACGACGAATACTTATAGCATTGCTCCCGGGGTCACCCGTCCGCACGGAGGCTTTCACCGGTGACCACTAATACCCTATAATACCTCATGGTTTATAACTAAGAAAGACGGTGCCTGGTTGTAAATGACCGATATCTGTCAAATCAATCAATTTCCTCTAAAAATAACTCTCCGACCTCAGGTGAAGGACTTCTGTCAAGATCTGCGGGACGATTTCCTCCGTAGAACCTAGAATTCTTCGGACGCGCGGTTACTTCTTTTATCTTTCAGTCTTCCGCTGCCGTGTCCGGGCGTAGTAATCAGCGGACGAAAACTGGTGTTTACTCTTGATCTCTCCTATATCTTCTCACATTAGCCGTTGTTCCTCGACCGTCTGATTGAAAATATCGATTCTCAGGAGAGCATATACATCATATACAGTCTCTTTCACCTTGCTGTAGCTCTCTTTTGACCACTAGCCTCTCCACATGTCTGCTTCATCGCCGGACGTTCTGGCACTTATTGCAAATGAGAATGTGATCATCTATAACATGGGTACGCTAGTTTCATCGGTACTTGTTGGTCATACGCTTAAACAAGACCCTTGCTTTCAGTTGCAAGCTCAGTGTTCTTGTTCTGGGACTATTGCATCACGTTCTCAGAAGAGGTTAGTTGGTCGTTAGTTCTAATCGTTCATATCTGACAATGAAACAGGTTAAGCTAATATGGAGGTACTCGACATGCATGCTTTCTTGATATATAATACCAATAAGTCTCTGCGCGTGTAGCAAAAAGATTGGCTATGTCAGCATTTTATTCCTCGGGATCCGCTACTTTACTCTCTGTGTAAAGATGTAAGTCTACTCGACGAGCTTGTCTGAGTCTGTTTTCTAATAGTTTTCACTAGACTGCATTTAGTATTTTACACAGATGCGCTGCGATTGATACACGCCACCCCTATAAGTTGTGAGGTGTGGGCGTGGTTTGAAGCACTTGCTGGGCACTTCACATATTTCATGATTGAAGTTCTCCTCATCATGCGTAGTAAGTATATTCACTTTGGTGTGGCTAAATCGCCTTAACTTAATTTAATTCAACTGCAGTCTACGCGTTCTACGAGAGGAATCGAATATTGCTTGTCACCCTTGTTACTCTTTTAATAATCGAGCACGCACCTTCCTTCGTTTTCTTGGGATTGACACTCCCTCATTTCAAATTTTTACCTAACCCTTTCCCACCCCAAATTCATGCAAGTGCTTGTATTATTACGTTTCTTCCAAAATTATTCGCAGATTACTGGTATGAATACTCTTTGTTTCATCCTAGTTTCCCGCTCACAGTCAGTCCGATAATAGGGCACCAGGCTTTGCTTTCCAAGCCATACTCTTCCTGTTATTAATCTACAAATTTATTCACACAAAATTAAAGACAACAATCAGTACATCCCGCCTTCTGACCGTATTCGTTCGTGACGGTGCATGGGCCTTCGTGATTATTTTCGGTGAGTGAAGCCGTTTGTTTGTTCATAAATCCCACTAAACCCAGGCGAAGCGATTCTATTATGGAATCAATTGGCTTTTATTATCAATCCCCAAGGAGGAGAAGTTGCTCTGGGGTAAGTTGGTTTCGTTGACCTTTTGCCAGTAAAGCGTCTGACGTAGTGTTTCCTTCAGCTGGCTGTTCTCTGTATTCGGCTTCTGCGTAAGTTATCTTTCTTCATTTCACATATGCTTGGCTCATGTTCATATATAGGGAACACGCCTGGTTCTTAACTTGCGAGTGGCAGCAGACAAGGTAATCCCGACGTTCGCTGGAGATACTATTCCGCTCACTCCAGTGAGCCCGGTGAGCCCCTCGACCAGACCCGGATCTTTTGGTGGATGGCAGCAATTCTCATATTATTCATCAGAACCAGCGAGCCCAGAAACCCCTTTACCAAAATATGGTATCAATGTACAGACTTCATCGTACACTGAAGCAATTTGAGATTCACCAAGGCTACTTCGTCTTAGTCGGATAATGTGTTATCCTTGATTTTTATTGTTTTTCTTATTTTAGAGTATCGGGCCATATACCCAGTGTGTAGGATTAATTTGTACTATCTTGCAGTAAAAGTGGCACTCGGGCTACATACGTGAAATAAAACATTGGAAGAAGTTTCATAAGTATCATCTTTTTTTTTCTTTCTTTCTTTTTTCTTTTTTTAATAATCCATTTATGTCTATTTGGGGCGTGGCCCTATGTAAGACAACGTCGCGGTACATGTTGTAATAATATATAATACTTGTTCTGTGCTTCTTTTTATCTGTCCCTGCACTACTGCGTAGCATGCCCTAAGGCAGTGTGCTAGAGTTGGATCCGTGCCTAAGTATCATCTTTATGACTACTATATCAGGCTTGTAGCTCTGGTCATTATTATCTGGACTAGGCAAGTCTCGGAAGCCTGAGAAACTTTATCATCGGGCCTGACTCTAGCAGTGCCGGCGGACATTCTTTTGATGAAGGCACACAATCGAATTCACTGTCCCAAATGCCTACGCCGTGTAATTGGTTCAAGGGCTTTCACATTGACACCAAAAACACGGCAGACCAATCAGACGATTTATAAGGGGTAAGGGGTGTTCCGCTCTGTACCGGTAACAGATATATGATGATTTCGCACCTCGGATAACTTGAAGACAACGGCGTTGCCTGAGCCGTGAATTAAACCAATAACACCTTGGCGCCAATAGAAATTTATGTTATGAGTCCGATAATTATTACAGATGCCGCTATTACAAGCTTAACAAATATAATTGCCAACCTCTCATGATGAATACTGTTCTGCATAGGTTGCTAACATAATAAACCAACTTGTTTCCAGTAAAAAATCCACTGAATAACGTCTTTACGGGAGATCTTCTTGGCAGTCTCCTTTGTAAGCGTCGACGAGGATTGGAGGGCCTGAGTCAGAGTTAATAAGGGCATACCCAGAGACTCTCTATTCTCCAAAGGAACCGGAGATGCTCTTTCATAGAAGTCCAATAGGTGGATTGCCGGGTTCTTCTCTGCCCCGCTGCTATCATTCCGGAGCCTCTCTAGCCATTCACTCCAAGTAATGAGTGGAAGATTTAACACCTGTGAGAATACTTCAAAAACCTCCATCCATGGAATAGGGTTCGGATGTGCGAGATGAAGGTATCTGTAAGAGGTTGTACGAAACTCGAACAGCGCAGCTGCAGCGACCTCGTGTGATATCCAAGCGATTTTCTGCACGTACAATTGAACAACAGTTACGGAGAAAGGCTAGAGAACGTACATCTCTTCGTGACGGAAGACCATCCAAGATCTGGCCAGAAGAGACTAGTGCAGGTACCCAGTCAGTAGAGTTCCATGCACCGCTGGCGTTGCTCGTTAATTGTCCAATTCTGACAATAACAGGGCGCAATGGAGTGGTTTCCGCCGCATTGTCCAATATACGTTCTGTGAAATGGTTCAATAAAAAAAAATTGCATTATAAGCAACCATCTCAAGTACCTGATATCCACTTGGATTCGGCGTAGCCACTTCCTAACGAGACTTCCGGCTTTTCAACGCCAATCTCTAGAGGTCGTTGTAGGCTCTCCCAATCTATCGAGTAATTCAGAATTGAATGGAGTTGTAGGACATATATCAAATTAACTCACTTCGAAATATGCCTATTGAAGAAGCGAATATGATTCGCGGGGGTGAAGTATACGGGGAACAAAGAGACAGATCAATTAAGTTCCTGACACCTCGAATTAAGGGAACGAAGCTATCTAGAGCCATATTGAAATGAACTCTCCACGCTTCACATTTGCATCAATAATCGACATCCTAGTCAGATACCAGTGAGGTTTGCCCACCATTATGAATGATCAAAGTGATCGAGTCCCGAAGCTATTCAGTCAGAAATATGAATAAATTATAACCCCTAATAAATGCCGAACCAATCACCTTCTCATACATATCTGGATTCAATCCCAAACGTGGTTGTGAAATATCACATTCCAAAAGTGTGACTTTGGGAAGGTCTGCAATATCAGGCTCCAATCCTCGATGAGTAAGGGCTTCCTTCTGTCTATCGCTTAAGGATTTCCCAGTATCGCTAGGCCTATTGACCGCATAAATGTGTTCAACTTCAACTGATGTTGCAAGAAATGCCAATAAATATGAACCAAATCCGCCCGTGGTTCCCGTCACTAAGACGATTTCACCATTTGACTGGTCATAACCATCCTTTGGCTGATGAACTGCAAAATCCACAGAAAATTCTTTGACTAATCTTTCCATCTTAACTAGTTCTTTTGTTCTGCTTTCCATCTTGTCTAAATTTCCGTGAGATAGATCCAGGATCGCACGGGTTAGACTTGCGGCCGTTGGGTGGCCGTATACGAAATTCTGGCTGATGAGTGAAGCGAGATCGGATTTTTTTGCACGAATCACTTTCAGAATTGCGTTCCTAATATAGGTCGCTTTAAGACTATTACTGATTATCAGTAAAAATAAAAAGCGATTTTATGAGTGTATTACTAACCTATCCACCCCATACGCAAAGAGGTCTTCTTCGTCCGGTATATGCCCATTGTTCGTAACGCCATGTATAATGCTTCGTATAAATTGAAGGATTCCATCTCGATTCCATTCCAATTTTTCATTTCCTGCGTATAGTTGAGATGACTCTTCCACGGCAGCGTATGCCTCATTTATATCCTTTTCATACGCATTTATTACGATTTGACGACGTGGTGTCATCTTCGCCGTAAGCTCCATAGGTTTAGACGGATCTGTGACGACAATCATCTATAGAAGGTTTAATTGAATAATGAAAGATTAGGGTAAAAAAATACCTCCTTAAATATCCTGGAATGAGCGGGTGAGAATTCATTGGCGACTTCAATACTAGGCCTATTAAGATGGATCAGTTAAATGATTCTTTAAAAGATATTGTCTTCTCACCAGATCATATTTCGATACTGCGCGAGAGCAATTTCATCATGGGGGTCAAATTGTTTACCTTTGGACGGCTGGACCAAGATACCGGCTTGGTCCCGGCCTCTTCCAAATACAACGGCATAATCAACTAGAGAATCCCGGGTAACAATTATTTCTAGATTCATTGTTTGTCTGGATGAAAAGATCACTCAGGATGAAATAGCTAACCTATAGGTCCCGGGTTTGTCCTTGGGAACACATTAGTAACAAATTAATCTGAAAACATTGCGTCATACTTTTCTCCGTTCGAATGCATGATCTGATCATCCTTACGCCCATAGACGCGGAACCGCATCGGGTTTGTTGGATGCCGAATCACTAAATCGTTAGTTGCCAAAGCACGCTTCCCATCAATTTCGGTATTTGACGCTGCAATCAAATGTGTCGGTGCTTCCTGTGGATAATTTAGGAAACATTTAAGGAAATAAGAAAATGAATATACGACGAAGACTAGTTCGAACAGCCCTTGATCATCTTGAGGTATGAATCGTGTATCACAGCGTGGATTCACATTAAGCCAGTTCCAGTCTAAATCCCCAGGTGGAGCTATAATCCACTAGGTAAGTAAATACATTTCATAATGGTCCAAGACTCACGTATTGGTATTGCAGATAGAGGACCGCCTTCGGCCCTGTAATGCATGTTTCCATTACGATATTTTGATAATATTAATATTAACTCACATTCCATATAATGAAAGTAGTCTAACACCCATTCGAGAAAGACTATCCCCAATCTTCTTGTTTAAGGGTCCGCCACCAAAGATCTGTAGGTAACATCACGGTTCATGGAACCATCTATGCACGTATAACGAAAGGGGACAGCTTACCACAGCCTTCAGATTTTTCATATGCTCCGTGCTGGCAGCATCACGGCTCCATAACTTTCGGTTTATCCTTAGTATCAGAGATATCAAGATATCGGGCCAGAATATTAATTACTTACCTCGACGAAAAAAGGGACTGAAATAATCATTGTGCTTTCTGTTGCTACGGCACTTGTCAAACAATTTCCTGGCGAAGGAGTTATCGGAGGCGTTTGTGGCGGAAATACACAAAGAGTCATTCCAGTCCGTGCCTATTAAATTGTTGCAATATCAGTGCCGTCTCAAAACTTGCTCGAGTAGTAATAATACATACAGCCCAAATCAACAGAGAGAAGCCTAACCCGTGGAACATGGGTACACCGTGTACTGCCAGTCTATTTTTGGACATATCTTCTCCTGGAACATCTGAAAGTATAACTTGAGTAATTTGTTTTGAGATTACAGACTGCGTGAAAGTACCTATATTCAATGCCCAGCCCAAGAGCATGCGAGATGTTCTCCAACATGGCTTCGGATGCGAGGTGCTTCCTGGAGCAAATGTTATTCGAGAAAGACCAAGGAATATCTTGAGCCTGACCTGAAGAATGACCGATCATAATGGGTTTATCGTAGTCTTCAGCTTGAGGAACACTAGGCTCTGAAGGCGTATGGTTTCCCTTAAGTAAATCTTCAAATGTGGGTGCGTCCAGCTTGAGAACATTTTCATGGCCATCATTCGCAAGAGCTTGGTTCGCCAGCTGTACGATTGCAGGGTCTTTGCTTGTGATGACTATTCCACATGAGGTCTTCAAAAGGAGATGGGACACAGCTGCCGCTGAGTTTCGTGTAGATATCAAAAATGCAACACCTCCAGCAGATATGATTCCCCAGGCGAGAGCATTATAAGTGACAGTATCTATTGGATCGGTTAAGCAGTCACGGATGTAGATAAAAGCACTGTTTGCTCACCTAGATTCGCTAAAATACCGACTACTACTGGTTTGTTAAATTTGCTTGATTTCTCCGTAATCGTAGGAGTTAGCGTATGCTTCACAGCATTGACTGCTGACGCAAATTCAAACCATGTTATAAACTTTAATTCTCCAGCACCTGGTGAATACGCGAACACTGGCCCGTCTGGCACACGACAACCATTTCTTTGAATCAGCTGGGCTGGAAGCAATGTATGCCACTCTTCTTCAGAATAAAGGACCATGATATGGATGGGAGTAAGTAAGCAGCTTGAAGCTTCCGGTGTCCGTGGGTCTTCATGGGATCGAACAGATTCTCGTGTCAATCGCGCTATAAATAACATCGTACCCTTTTTCATCTGCCATTGGTGCCGGTGAGTCTCAATAGAAGATACCGCTGAGAAGAAGTTACAGGTAGACGCTGAACTTAAGTCACGACGGTGCTTAGCATCGCAAATTCATAGATACGAATATTTAACCTAAAATAAACGTAAAAGACAACTTAAAACAAAACCTACTAAATACAATACGAGAGTTATACAACACTATGTAGATCCAACGCTGCAGTGCGGTCAACAAACTGAGGAGGTTTAGTCCATTTATCTGTGATGATGGTTGTCAAAAACATAAATAGCGGAACATCACGTGGAAAGACAGCTAACCAGGGCATATAAGGAAGTAGTTTTCCATGGAAGAAATGAAGCGATTATGATATTCTGTAGGAGGAATTACTGTAACTTCTTTACCTTTACCTGAGTTAAGGTTATGCTTCGCTTTATATTCCAAAGTTTTCGCAAAGGTATAACTGCCTGTTGGAATGTAGAAATTAGATCAGACACAGAATATGTATATAGCATTGGCTAGAATGCGTACCGATGATGTCAACCAAACCACAAGAGATTTCATGCTTTTCCTCGTCAATTCCCAGCAAGAGTCTGTAGCACTTAGTCAGACTCCGAGATGCCCGCAAATGCACCATGTAAAACCTACGAGTAATCCATGATATTACTCTTAGCCAAGAAGTCACCGTCAGCTTTAAGAGCTTCCAGCAACGTGTACCCGGAGTCCGGTTGTATCAGGAGAGGAGCACGTTGCTGAGCTAAACGAAACGATAGTTATTGCGATGATACGGACTTCACGTAGACTTAAGGATACCGTCAATCCATTCCCCATCAAACAACGTCTTCTCAGAACTCTCCTGTGAAGCTTTGACCCGCCGACTCTGGATACCCTTCAAATCGAAGGTTCGCGAAATCTTATGTTTGTAGAAGAGATTCTCCATAACGAGGAGGTCGTGCCTCGCCTGAACAGCACCTGTCTCAATATTCTTCACTTCGACGGTATAGAAGCCCATGAGTTTAGCTAAAGCAGAGGCTTTGTAGGCAGTGGAATCGAGATAACGAAAATATGAAGGGGCCAGGTCTATTAGAACTTGTCTAGAAGAAGGTAATGACCTTGGTTTGTGTCTTTTCCGATAAACAAAACACTTACAGATCAGCAACATTCCAAGCATTCACTAACGTCTTGATAATGAATCTGTCATCTGAGCTTTTCCAGAAGTTTGACTTGCTCTTCCCACCGACAGCCGTCCAGTTTTCAGATCTCTCCAAACTTTTCACCACATCATGCTCAACTCCACATCGTTTACGGAGCGCGTCAAACTGCTTGGCATAGTAAACTGTACAGCTAAACCTTAAACGCTGGCCAATGGTCCAATCATACTTGATATGTGGATGTTCGTCTATGGTCGCTGCTGGTTCATACGCCAGGAGACCATGGTGAGTAGAAACCGGGACAGGCGAAGGTGCACGAGATAGGGAATTCGGAGATGCCGCGTTTATCAAATATCGCATTGCCGAAGAAAGAGCGCCAGAGAAGTTCCCGCTTTGTGGAGTTGGTGTAGTGCGTCCACTTGTGGAGATCGTTGGAGGGACCGTAGATGTGACAGCTACCGGTTTCGGTTCAATGAGCGGCATAGACTGTTGCTCAAATGGATTATCTTCATTTTCAAGTGATGCTGCGGGTGAACCACGAAGTTCTATGATGGTCGTATCACCACCTCGTCGTATGTGTCGTTCCACAAAACCGGAAGGCGTTGGGGTTGGAGGTCCGTCATCAGTGCTGTACGATGATGAAGGTGTAGCAGCGCGAGAATGAGCCGGATACTGCGCTTCTAATGTCTTCTCGACAACTTCAGCTGCCTCTGGAAATTGACTGACCTGGCCGTCCGCAGGCTGTAGGTTGACTTGAACCTGGGCTGGAGCCCATGCAGATGGAGGCGCTAAAGCTGCAGCACCTCGCGATACCGAACCTGAGAATCGTGAGCCTAGGACACTTGTGTCAAAAGAACGCTTGGTCCGCAAGACATCACGCAATCCTAGTAACGTTGATCCTTCCCGCGGATGTTCCCGTCGCGTTATGGCAGTACTGAAGACTTCGGTTTCCTCCCATACAGCAGAATCACTGGTATCAGGATCAGGAAGAGGTGGCCGGCTCCTTGAGTATTTGATCGTGGATTCATGGGTGGGAGTATTGTGTTCTGATACCAAGGGGGAGGATGATTGGCTGGGGGATGATGAAAGGCCAGGAAGAGCATTCAGATTGGCCAGTTCGCGCTGATAATGTATTGAACTATGAGTATAAATGAAATGAGTACCGAAATATGTTCGACAATACTCTGCACATACCTTAATGTAAATGCTATTATACTGCCTGATTCTCCTTCCCTCACTACTACCCGTCCTCCCGGGACGGCATGACAGTTACCATTCCACCATTCTGGCTCTGTGTGTATAGTATCACCTTCATACAGATCAGCAGGGGCACCAGGCGCATGCTTCTTCTGCCATGCAGACAGCCTCTTCAAAGCTCCTCGTGCAGTTGCCCGAAAAGTACGACGAACATCATTAAGAGAAGAGACAGGAGTTTCGTAAAGGGAGCGCTTTAATGTCTGCTCTGATCTCTCAAATGATTGTCGAAGACGACCGAGCAGCTGTCGAGATTCACGGAAAGGGATGGCATTACCGGGTGGATATGGTGCACCTAGTCTCTGACCACGGAAGTTTGTCCACAATGATTGGCTATTCCAGGTCCCAATAGTAATTTGAGAAGATGTTGAGCGAGATATATGAGGTCTGCGTGACGGAGAGAGATTTCGAGCAGGAGTGCTTGAACGAGTTTCTTCTTCCTCCTCTTCGGATTCTTCGTCGTCAGACAAAGGCAACGGTGGAAGGTTCTTGCTGTTAGCTGCTTGTTCCGCTTCTTGTTGAAGGATTATATCCTATTGGACGGGTCAACTTCAACGAATAGATGAACGATTTCACATCAGAGACGTACCAGCTTGTCCACCCGGCCCTGCAAACCCGACCACCATTCCTCTATTTCTATGCCCAACGCATGTTTCTCTTCCTCTCCTTCCTTCCTCTTCCTGCCCTCTATAACGGGTTTCTCCTCCTTCAACACAGAACTTGAAATAATCTGCAACCGTGGGAATTGAATCTCGTAAATGTTCATGATTATAGACTTGAGCGTAAATGTAAGAATGCGTCCTTTATAAGCGAAATGTCGTAAAACGTTAAATCGTGAATCGGATATAGGATATCCTGAAGTCGTAGATGGTGAAGAAGAGGTGATGTGATCACATAATGATAGTGAAAGCATAACAGATGACCATAAAAGCAATTCGAGAAACTTTGCAAACGAATATAAGCTGATGGACAGATGCATGGTTAAACTGCTGAATACGTAGCAAGATTATGTTAACTCACTAAGCACCCTCCTCCATCTTCTTCACTTCCGTTTCTTTCAGACATACGGCACACGATTGCCAGATCATTATATCATCATTATCAGCCGTCCCATTCCCCGCCTGATTAACAGTTGCTTCAACTTGCACTCCCCCACAAGTCCACGAAACAGCATGTTTGTCCCTAGGTTCACAGCACGTTTCAATCTCGCAAGTTTTCTCCGCCAAGACAGGCTCGCAGAATCGCTCGACGACCTCGCCTAATGTTTGGTCGCGTTCTGCATCTACGCTCGATGATCGGGCCCAGAATCGGTAAGAGACGAGTTTCGGGCGAGAGCAAACTCGTCTGCCATCGCTTGTCTCAACATGCTCCTCGTATAGAACGGTTAAGCCTTGCAGACGAATAAAGCCTCTGATGCTCGCCATGCCTTTGCCGCGAGCGTCACGGTTCTCCCATCCCAGGACACTTCCCAAAGCAGTCTTTTCGATACCATTAAGCTTTAATGCTGGTGGGCTACTGGATCCCGCAGTTGTTGCGGTTGTCAACGTGATTGCGTAACTTGATGCCGAGCTTTCAAGACTGGATTCGGATGTGGTTAATGTATGTCCACCAAGCTTCTGCTCTTCCTCTCGTCGAGCCAAGCGATCGATTAGAGATGGTACAGGAAACGAAACGTTAGGCGACGTTGTGAGAATGCAACGTTTATCCTGCAATCGTCTCACAGTCGAGCCAAATGGCCCATAGCGTTCTCGGTCGCGACGTTCCTCTTCTTCCACTTGCTGGGCTCGTGAGACCTTAATAGTTTCTTGGGCCACCGTCTCTACATCTGTATCATTGGGAACATTCAAACGCAAAGTATCTTCCGATAATCGAGGCCTTTCAGAATCCGTACGTGTAGACCGGACAGAACTAAGGTCAAGGGAGGAAGCTCGAGAGATGGGACGGCCTGTTTCTGGAAGACTTGCAGTGACGCGGTGCAGGATGCCTTCGGTTTTTCTTGAAAGATATGACCAAAGACCAGCGGGTGTCTTGAACGCACGTGCCTTGCGAGGCGATCCGGGTGATAGATCTTCCGCCTCAGGTAGAATCAAAGAAGGCGGTATCGAAGATGATGGCGTAACAGGAGGTATGGGTGGCTTGGGATATTCGAGGGGAATGAGAAGGTTTGTAAGCATACTTTGCTCGATGATGATCGACAAATAGGTGTAGAGTGCGAGTCTAAGCACCGAAAGCAGGGACTCGAAGGCCGCAGGTGAAGATATGCTTCGGAATACAAATGTTCCTCCCACTATTCTTGGCCTGAGGTCGGACACTTCTTCTGTTAAAACTTAGTGTAAGAGGTATGAGGATACCGAAGGAAGCAAGTGCTTACTCTGCCAACTATCCAGCCCATAGAGAACCACGCCACCGCTTCCTCTCTGCTCTTCAAGTTGCCCATCGTTGAAAAAAGGAAGGACATACGTTTCTCGACGGAAAGTGCAGTCCTTCGACGTGGAAACAATATCATAATCTCCTTCTGAGTCGGCCCCACTGTCAACGAGGTTCGACGCCGTTAAAAGTAAATGCGTCGGATGGGATATAGCAAATGGCACATTGCTTGCTGCTATCTGAAATTGGATTTCCTTGAGCTTCGAATCATCCGACATATAAGTAATCGAATGATCAGTATCCGTCATTTCAATGTCATTGGGCCGTTCACTCCCTTTCCCCTTACTGCTCTTACTATCCTTCCACTTCTCTCGTTCCTTTCGCCGCTGCTCCCTTAATGAAGCGTCCTGTGCCACGCGTGCAACATTTTGAGCCTTTCTAGCCGTCTTTAGACCTATAAGAAGTTGTGAGGATTTCAGATATTCTCCGAATGCTACCACGGCGCCCAGTATGACGTCTGTCCACCCGGTATCAAGACCCTCCTCATCAACCACGCGCTGCACCAAGGTAGATATTAGAGTGTTGCCTTCGATTGTGATTCGTTGAAACATTGAGTGTTCCGGTAGATCTGGCAGCGGTTTGGAGGTAGAATGTGCCATGAGGAGCAGTCGGCGAGCATTCCTAGAGCTATCCTGAGTACTACTTCCCTGCAACACGAGGCATTAATGATGATCGCGTACTTACTTGGGGTTACAACTTCGTCCCGCCAATTTTCTACCTCAAGCTCAGAAAATGGAGCGCTCTCGACAATTATACAACTCGGGCTTCAAAGTAGGCAAGAGAGTACAAGGCAGAAAGCCGTTAATTATAGGTCGGCCCCACAGTTTCAGTCACGTGTGTCCATGCTCGCGTCAACGTCCCGATCTATTCGGATTCCCACAAATATAATTTGGGTCAGAATACTATTCCCACGACTATTTGGAAGAGTATGCCCACGGGTGGACTTCAGACATTGGGATCTGAGCAATGAGATTTAGAATGTAGAGTCCTCCTTCTCCTACATTTTCATTCGTTAATTTAAAGTTATAGGCTATTTTAACAAGCCCATCTAAGTAGTAAACAACACTTTGGGTAGCCAAATCATGGAAAAATTGAATGAAGCGCTGGTCGGCATTTGTTCTCATGCATATCTTTGAGGTCTTTATTTCCTGCGGAGAATCCGATAAATTTAATCGATTGTTATACATAGTACCAATATCGTACTTTTACAGTGAGAGAAATCATCGGATACTCCGCCTTACATAAATACATAAATTGACTGCTTGATCCAAATAAAAATATCTGTGTGATAGTGATGCATTTAGGCTTACTTCAGATATCAGACCAAAGTAGCCATAATTTCCAGTCTAAATTTATGTAATTCCATCGCTTGTTTTCAGGGAATAAGAACGTATTAAATACACACCTGCCTCGGGGAATCTGAAGCCGTATACTTCGGAAATTCCACCCCAGAACTAAGCCACACCGTGGATTAAACATCCTCGTAAAGCCTGAAGTCGACATGATACCGGGACGAATTAATATTTGAAGTTCGGGGAATTCGGTCCTCGCGTACTTCACTTGTTCACCGAATCCTTCGAAGAAGTCCTATATTTCTTAAGTTCTCTGTTAATGGTAGTCCCATCGCAGACTAGGAGAGGCTAGAGTAGAGAATTATCGCAATGAACAAGATTCGTCCTTGGCACTTGCTACCGTGCGACGTGACCGCTGACCGTGACTCTGCTAAAAGGGCTGCCCATCACACTCTGAAAAGGACCCAGTGTTGCCGCAGTTCGGTCTAGTCCCGGGGACCGAACCGGGACCAAATGGCTCCTAGATTTTTTGGCTGAAAGAGAAGTATATAAAATGAAAATAGAAAGGTTGTAGATCTCCAAAATGAAATTTCAGGGAAGAGTGATTGCTCCTTCGCTTGTAAGCGACGTGGGAAAACAACGGTCTGGAACCGCGGCAACAGTAGTGTGACGCGTCGCGCTGTCACAGGAGCTGCTTTGACTTTCATCCGCACCATCACCACCAGGGCACACCATTTACACTCCTTCCTTTTTTCTACGCGTACTATTGGATAATGCCTTTGACTCACAGCGGTTGGTCTGTTTGGATTTCAGTGGATGGGGAAGAATTACCTCAGTATTCTGTCAAGGTCGAGGAACAGCCTGGATTGCCTCCTGATATACCTAAGTTCTACACAGTCTCGGGTTGGATTCCTTCGAAAGTAGGAAAGGTTCGTGTTGAAACTTTTTCTGTATAACTCTGCTTCTTAATTAACTTCCATTCAAAGGAATTTATCATCAATTTTGACTATAATTCGACTATTAAACGCAAGACGGCATGTGCGGTAGACGTGAAAATAGATGGGAATAGTGTTGGAGGCAAATTCTGCGGACTCACGAATATATTACCTTCCAGTGTTGATGGATATCTTGAAGATGATGGAAAATCCCGAAAGCCATTCGTCTTCACAACATTGGACTTGTACGCCCACCTTGTTCTGTCAACCTGAATATCTGAATCTTAAACAAGCTGCTAGAACGGACGAAGAAGTTGGAAACGACTCAATTAACCTAAAGGACTTGGGTACTTTGCAGATTTCGCTTCAACGCACAGAGTTACTTCACTATACAGAATCTGCTTCTTCAAGTTCCAACTTTCTGAAAGGATTGAGTCCTACAGTCCGCGTGCACGAGAAGACTAAAAAGATTGGCTGTCATCGCGTGTTGTGAGCAGATCCTTAAATTACAAATAACTTCATACTTATGTCTCGTCACAGACTAGGAGAGGCTAGAAAATTGCCGCTGCGAGGAAGGTTCTGCGAGACTCGCGACATCGACAACGTCCCGTTTCTAACCTTTATATTTCATTATCGCAGTGAAGGTTAGACCTCATGTTAGTTCATTGATAACCGAGGAGGCTAAACAAAATTCTATAACAGACATTCTTCGCGCCCAAGAGATCATCCCGCCTCCCCCCGCCCCACCAGCAGACCCATTGGCACTTGGAGCTGAAGCCAACCCCATAGATATAGACGTTGAAGGTGTCAACTCGGATCCGGAGGTCGATGACGAAATCCGAGTCCTTGAGGTAATTACACGTTTACGCATCAATTTCTATGATATTATGTTCATATCATGCTTTCATATCTTTCTAGGAAAAATTAAATACTTACAACGAGCAGTTGAAGAATCTGAAGAAACGTAAAGGCAAGAAAAATGATTCAAATGCGTCGTCTAAAAGACCCAAAATCGAGGACGACGATGTGAAACCCTTTATCAAGGGTGAAGTCATTGACCTTTGTTAAGCGATAAAGGATTCTTAGGATATATGCAGTGGGATATGGGATTGCCGTTGTAAGCTGAGTTCCCGAATCCCCGGACCCTGGGCTTGTTTTCTACTGTCTGAGCTGTAATTTCCCCTTCTATTTTACTGTCACGTCTATAATCTATCTGTATATCGCACAATGTACCCCGCTTATTACCGAACTTAAGGCCTAACATATTTTATGAAGAACTGTGTCAAAAAAATAAATCCAATCATGCCCGACGTCTGGAATCCTCTCCCACGCATAGCCACCGTATACTTACGTTGGCAAGCCATTTGATCTATCATCCAACACGGAGTCGCCGTTACGACAACGACCTATAATCGAGAATGCCTTTGTCTCACAGTGGTTGGTCAGCTTGGATCTCTGTGGACGGGGAAGAATTGCCTCAATATTCCGTCAATATCGAGGAAAAGCCTGGCTCACTACCGGATGTACCTACGTTCTACACAGTTTCTTGCTGGATACCTTCACAAGCAGGAAAAGTCCGTAATGGCGACGATTTTGATCTGCTCTGGTTATTAACTGACTTATAATTATCCTAAAGGAATTCGTTATTAATATTGACTTTGATGCGCAGATCGAACAGAAGATAAGACGTACGCTGGAGTTGCACGTAGATGGGCATTTCCTCCTGAACAAGAGATACCACCAAATGAGTACATTCCCGCACTCGATCGAGAGCATGGAGACTGAGGATAACACGGAGAGGGCATTCGTTTTCACGATGTTGAATCTGTAGGCGAATCTAAACCTAAATCCGAATTTCTGAATCAACTAAGTAATTTAACTGGCTTTCAGAACGGATGAAGAGGTCGTCGAGGAATCCACTAATTTAAACAAGCTCGGTACCATACGGCTGTCGATAAAACGTCAGGAGCTGCTTTACTCTATCAGAAGACCACCAATAGACCGCACAAAGCAACGTCGACCTCCCAAAGCGTTGTTAACCTCGCCGTCGGTGCATGAGACGAGCAAAAAGGCGGGCTGTCACCGTGTATTGTGAGCTTTCCCTTCTTACCATGTATCCCAAGACACCAAGTTTAGTCTTTCTTGTTCCAGGTTGGGAGAACCTAGGCAGTCCAAAAAGCCATCAACAGGTCCCATTCACAGGTCCGGGATGATTCGCACGTATAGCAATGTAGACGACGGTCCGTTTCTGACTTTTATATTTCATTACCGCAGTGCAGGTGAGCTGTTATGGTATCCTACGTTTAACCAGCTAATCTAAAGGTACTTATTCTCTCCAGATATTCTTCGCGCCAATGAGATAATGCCTCTTGAAGTGCCCGTCGTAATGGATCCAGCGGCGCAGGGGGGCGAATCCAATCCAATAGAGATAGAGGATAGTGAGGAGTCGGAGCCCGAGCCCGACCCAGAGGTCGATAACAAAATCCGCTCGCTTGAAGTAAGTATTTTTAGGAACCATCAAGGTCATGCTTATTTATCTCTGAATTCCTTCCAACAGACAGAGTTGGAAAGTTTAAAGCGACGCAGAACCAAGAAAGACAGTCGAAACGGGTTTAAAAGGCTAAAAGCTGATCCTGGGGATGTCAAGCTGGTTGTTAAACCCGAGCCTGAATTCATTGACCTTACCTGAACTGTCGAAGGCTAGCACTCAGATACTGTACACTATCATCGTCATCATCCGCGCCGTCCCAACTTCCCAGCCTTCGGTGCGCTCCCAAAAATCCTCTCTTCCCTCCCATACGATTGTGGACGAAATATTACGCGTAACGTCACAATCATTTGTTCGTGCTGATCATATTCTATGTATAATTACATTTCAAAACCTCCTATCTGTTACTTATTTTGTTGTCCATGTCGATACATTTTTACAAACTGTAATTACTTAACCTCCTCAAGCTAAGAATATAAATGATTTAATAATCGATACCATACTTACCTATGTAGATTTTAAGATACCTCTGTGTTTCACGGAGACGGAAGCAACCCACCAATGACCACTCGGCCAAGCGCTCGTGACATGCATTTCCACATTCGGCTGTCACCCTTGCAAGCCTACCTGACTCGACCTCAGGCTCGTTCCCATCTTTTCCGGCCTCCGCACCTCTCTTTCCTGAGCAAACCAACCCCAATTCGCAGCATATTCACATCTCCAGCTCCGATGTCCACAAAAGAAATAGTGCACACGCTCTCCGCGCCGATCCGCAACCTCGTTCTTGCAGCAACGAAAGACGCGGGATCCAGCATCTTCGGTGCGTCGGAGAAGGATGAGGCGGAAGTGAAGGCGTGGATTGAGAAGGCTGGTAAGGAGGATGTGAGGAGTGAGGAGGGTGTTAAGGTGTGATTTATTTCATTTTTAATGTTATACTATTATTTTGGAGATTGATTGAAATTGATTTGTGGTTGATCTGGGTGGATTAGACTTTGGACTCGCATCTTCTCTCGCGAACGTACCTCGTGAGCAACTACCTCACCGCTGCGGATATCGCGATTTATGGGGCGGTGTATCCTCTTATCGTACGTCCAATCCCCCCATTTTATACATACTTGACTTTACAATTAACGCATTATTATTCCCTATTTAAAGTCAAAAGAAACCCCGGAACAATACTACGCGCACCCCTCCCTGACACGATTCTTCGACTACATCCAAACCCGTCCCCAAATCCGCGCCGCGGCCGACTCGTTAGACCCTCCCTTGTCGATTGTGTCCATTGACGTAGATCATGCGCCCAAGCCTGTTAGAAATGCTGAGCCCGCTAAGAAGAAGGAGAAGGCTACTAAAGCCGGTGAGGTTGCTGCTGATGCTGCCGCTGTGAAGGAGGAGAAGCCTGCCGCTGCTGCACCTGCTCAACAAAAGGAAGGAAAGAAAGAGAAGAAGGATAAAGAGGCCAAGCCGAAGAAGGAAGCTGCTGAAGGAGGAAAAAAGGGTGGAAAGGCCGCCGCTCCTGCTGCTGCTGAACCCTCTGTCCCGGTACCGTCTATGATTGATTTGAGGGTCGGCCATATTGTCGATGGTGGGTATTCTATATTATACATTCTTTGTTATCTCTCTGATGAGGATAACCAGTCAAGAAGCACCCTGATGCAGACGGGTTGTATGTCGAGGTGTGTATTTCTAATTCTAAATACTCGACGGAGCTCCGTGTTGACAGGCGTGCAGCAAATTGATGTAGGCGAAGAGACACCACGCACGGTCGTTTCGGGACTCGTGAATTACATTCCGATTGAACAGATGCAAGATAAATGGCTCATTGTGGTGGTATGTCCTTGAGAAGCTAGATGGGCACGTATCTCGCTAACGCCTGTTCAGTGCAATTTGAAACCAGCGAACATGCGTGGCGTCAAGAGCCATGCGATGGTGCTTTGTGTGAGTATGACCCTCTTCCCATAGGAGGATAGGAGCTGACTTTCTGCAGGCATCACACAAGGATGGGAAAGACGCAGGGATTGAGATAGTCGACCCGCCAAAGGGCTCGAAACCTGGTGAACGGATCTACTTCGAAGGGTTCGAAGGTACGCCGGTACAATTCTCCGAGATCAGTGTTCTAAATCTGCATAGACGACAAGGCTCTGGATCAACTGAATCCCAAGAAAAAGATCTTCGAGACGATCCAGCCTGGATTCACGACGCTGGAGGGTCGGGAGGCGGCGTGGGTGGACCCGGTGACGAAGAGCGTGCACCGGATCCGGACGAAGGATGGAGTGTGTACTGCGCCGTCGTTCGTGGGGGCGTCGTTATCGTAGACAACAGTATACGTAGTCGCTGTGTAGTGCCAGGAACCAATAAACACACATGTGTCACGCGGTCACGTGAAATTGCAGATGTTGAGTGCCCGGAAAATATGGCGACCACTTCCGGAGGGGCTTCAAAACACAGACTCGGGTGTCTGTACATTATTCACCGACGCCTTTCTCTTCCATGCAAACAAGGCTCCCCGTCGCTCTCCGTCGTGTCTCCCAGTTAAAGGTAGCCGTATTGTCTTCTTATCTCCGACCGTGCTCACCGTCTCCTACAGCGTCCGTCTACATTCTCCATGGCGCCCTCCAACGCCCGTCCAATTTCGACGTCCAAGCCCCGCAAAACACAGCAGGTCCCGCCCGGCTACACAGTCGACACCTCCGTCGGACCCATGCTGCGCTTCGAAAAGTCGCTGCCCCGTCTCCCAGTCCCAACTCTCTCCTCCACCGCCGCCAAATACCTCGAGTCCGTCAGGCCTCACGTCACACTCGCCGCATACGAGCACACCAAAAAGGCCGTCGACGAGTTCGTCAACTCCGACTTCGGCAAGGAGCTCCAGCGCCGTCTTGAAGCCCGTGCCGCAGAGCCAGGCCGCGACAGCTGGCTGGCGGAGTGGTGGAATGACGTCGCGTATATGGGATACAGGGATCCGGTCGTGGTATTCGTGAGCTACTTCTACGTCCATCTGGAAGACAAGAAGATCAAGACACCAGCGAGGAGAGCAGCCACACTACTGAAGGCTTTGTTGCCGTTCAGGGACTTGACCGAGAGGTGCGTGGTATAACAGTCCATGCTTCTACATACTGATCCTTCGTGCATACAGCCAACAACTAGAACCCGAATATGCCCGCAAAACACCCCTCGCCATGTCCTCGTACAAATGGCTCTTCAACTCATCTCGATACCCCGTTAAGCCCTCCGATACCGCCCGCAAATTCGACCCTGCAACCAACAACCACGTCGTCTTCATCCGCAAAAATAAGTTCTACGAAGTCCCTGTTATCGTTGACGGCCAAGCATTGAGCACCGCTGAACTCGAGGCGTAAGTCGCTCTAACTACTCGCGGCGCATAATCTCATCCACGCCTACAGTCAAATCGAAAAAATCATCCAACTCGCAGGCGACGAAAAGGCCCTCCCCATTGGTGCATTAACAAGCGAGAACCGTGATATCTGGACCGATGTACGTCCCTCCCACTCGCAAAGAATCGCGCCACTGCATATATGCTGACTTTAATATTCCTACAGGCCCGCGAAGCACTCGTAAAAGCATCCCCAGAAAACGCCGCTTCCCTCGAGCGCATAGAATCCGCCATCATCGTTGTCGCCCTTGACGACACCAAGCCTGTTACCCGCGAGGAGATCTCGTGGCAATGCTGGGTTGGTGATGGCGAAAATAGGTTCTATAATAAACATCAGCGTGCGTTCAAGTCCCTTTCTCAATTTAAACCATCTATTTATTCATTGTCTTTGCAGTTATCGTCTTCGATAACGGCCGCTCTGGATTCCTCGGCGAACATTCATGCATGGATGGCACGCCCACTCTTCGTCTGAACGTACGTCCCACCTTCCATCCGTCTTAACCGCTCCTAACCGCACCATCTTTTCCAGGAATTCATCCTCGCCTCCCTCGCCCACAACAAAATCGACCACGGCTCCTCCACCCGCTCCCTCCCCGCCCCAAAACCCATCACCTTCAACCTCACCCCCTCCACCACCAACCTCATCTCCGAGGCCAAAACACACTTCTCCGAGCTCACCTCCGCGCACGACCTCGAGGTGCTGCACTACGAGGGTTACGGAAAGGACCTGATCAAAAAGTTCAAGGCCTCTCCTGACGCGTGGATGCAGTTGTGCAAACAACTGGCGTTCCAGAAGATGTATGGACGGCCGGCGGTGACGTATGAGAGTTGTCAGACGAGGAAGTTTAGGGAGGGGAGGACGGAGGTTATTAGGAGTGCGAGTAGCGAGAGTAAGGCGTGGGCGGAGGCGATGGTGGATCCGGAGCAGACGGTGCGTTATTCGTTATTCTATTTTTTTCTGATTTCCAGCTTACTTATACTCTTATGATGGATGTTTTGCAGGACGAAGCCCGCGCCGCGCTCTTCCGCAAAGCCGTTTCGCGCCACTTGCAATACGCCGCGTGGGCCGCTGACGGCCAAGGTGTCGACCGCCATCTCTTTGGCTTAAAGAAACTCATCAAGGAGGGTGAGCCCATCCCTGAGATCTACAAAGACGAAACCTTCGGCAAGACGAATCATTGGGAACTGTTGACTTCGCAGTTGAGCTCGCCGTTCATTGATGGGTGGGGGTACGGTGAAGGTGTGTTTCACTCATCTCTTCCTTGAGATGTCTTTATTGATGTATGTTTGGCTCATAGTCGTTCCCGACGGGTATGGCCTCTCGTACGCCATTGGAGACGACTACATGCGTTGGACAATCACGAGTTTGAAACGCGATTCGGCCAAGCTGAAGCATTATCTTGCGGAGGCGGCGACGGAGACGAGGCAGATGATGGAGAGGGCTGCGAAGGCGGCTGAGATGGCTAAGCCTAAGTTGTGAGGACCTCCGCCGCTAAGCCAAGTTGTCAGGATGCGAGGATGAGGACGGGTTGTGAGGATGAGATAATGTGGTGTGGAACGCGGAGCTCTGACTGCATGGTAATGGATAGAGATGGAGGTCGTGTGATACCTGAGGCCGGATACCGGTAGAGTTAGACATATGTATGTATTTATTTCGATATATATCCTAACATTAAAGATTCTAATACTTATACTTATATATGATGTCTGGGCGTTTCCTCAATCTTGACGGAATATTGACTCTTGAGGTAATTCTTCACTATCCATGGAAATCCAAGTAGACTGTGAGCCAATGGCGTTCTCGATATTATCTCCCAACGGCGACTTCCGTCCTGAGGGTTCGGACGAATAACCAAGGAGTGATATACACGTGCTCCGACGACCCTCGCTGTTCAGACCCTACTCTATCTTGATTCATGCTGCTCATGTCAGTGCGTTGAAAAGATACGAAAAATCAAGCGAATCGCCGCAACGAGCCATAGCTCAATACTTACCTTCTGATTTGGTTATATAGAAGCACTCCGTTCTTGCGTCGTAGTCGCAGTCATCACACAGCATGCGGATCGGTGACTTGTGAGGAAGAGTTCGCATACAATCTTCAAAGAAAACTACGTGAGTATTTACCACGAACCAAATCGCTGACAAATGCGGTAGAACTTGGCATTGTCTAATGTCATCTTCAATTGCGGGGTGTTTCGACATTACTTATGGCAACAAGCAGCAACAGGCTCGTCCTGAGTAGGATATCAAGCCTCCTTTTTACCTTGTTGCTTGCTAAAGGAAAACATGTGGACCTTGACCGGTAGTAGCGCACCCCGTAGTCCATACAACACCCATGATTTCGAGTTTTGAGAGAGATATATCGCGGTGACCCTGAAGAAAACGAACATCGAAGACGATTATTCCACAAAGCCGACTGGCTGGCCGTTTCCTGTCCCTTTATTTCACGACGACCAGGTCAATTGACAATCCACGTCATAAATCCACGTTCCTCGCCTTCTTGATAATCCTGGCCCACATCATTTACCCTTTCATGTGTCGATTCGAAGATTGGCGGGAATCTCAGAGGGAAAAAAGGTGCTCATTACTCGAGCAAGGAATGGATGACTGCTCTCCTTCATGGAGGGATGTCGCGAGCGAAACAGCGCCAATGTGATTGGATGGGCCCTTCGAGGCCCTGCGGCTCACGTCCAGTCGAGCATCGAGACTTGTCGTTCTAATTGCTGGTGAGTTGATCGTGAATCGAGAATTCTGGTCAATTAATCTCAGCTATTTTAGGTTATTTTACCTTGGCTTTAGGTGGCACTGAAGGTCCGGAGCCAAAGTTCCTTTGTTTACTAGTTTGTCCAAATGGATACGAGAGAAGAAGCCGAACCAGTTCCATCTGCGCTAGATCGGTGCTTTTGCAAGTGTTTAACGTTAAGCGGGGGCCGGTCTTGACAAACCTCTCGTAATGGCCACCCTCGTTTAAACTTTTTTGGAAACGGACACCTACCTATAAATTCCCATCCATGTTCATGAAACCTCTTTGGGTGCTGATATATTCAGTCTGGTGTCGATATGCCAGAGAAGAAGGCGGTAAATAGCTATCTAGCAGCATTACCTTAAATATCCCGCAGCTCTCCGCCCGTGATCAATGTTCAGTAACTGAATTTGTCAAAATGAGCGGAGTACACGTTGGAAAGGGACATTCGGACGCCAAAAGAATTTTGGAGAAAGAATTTTGGAGAAAGAAATTCGGCAAGGTCAAGTGAGCTCGGAGGCTGTTTCTTGTTGAATGGGAGTGAAATTTTGACAATACACGTAAAATCTGCGGACCGGAATTCGGTGCAAGGTTCCGCGTTGATATCAGATGTCGTCCTTCCAAGCAGCATCCTCAGGGGAAGAGCCTTGTATCGGTCTTCACGGGGAGAAATTATGGCGGTAAGTCAATTTATTCGTCGGGATGACAGACGTTTTCCGCCGAATTGCTGACTCAACCATTTGATCATACGTAGCGATTGGAACAATGCTCGTGACCCACCGTTCTCCAGCCAACATCATCATGAACGATATACCAACTACCCTGCATTTTGCCCCTTCATGGCGGATACCCTGTATTATGCCTTATCTCGAATATATTAGGGCATGTTGGTGAAGAACTGCACCGAAGCCAGAAGCGTAAGGACACGCGTGGAACTGAATTCGCCAGCTGTATTGAAGCATAGGTGTGGCTAAAAAAGAGCCGCTTGGTTGTTTGCTCAGCTGAGGAGTGTCAGCGCTACTATCGGCTTAATTCCCCCGAATCCGCATGTTCTTATGGCACATGCAACGCGGACATATGATCCGATCCCTTTTGGTAGCCTGGCAGAATGCTAGATGCATTAACATCTCAACTTGAAGTATGTACTATGCGCATTTTTCTGAACCGCTAGTTATGATCATCTGAATATCCATTCAAGGCACGAAATTGGCTTTTAACGGTATACAGAATTTCAGACTCCATCCTGTATATGCATTCAGCAAAAAGATAGGGCTTTTCTGTTGGAAGGCGTGCAGTTCTTTTTCGAAGATTGTACGTGGCAGTTATCTGATAAGTAATCTATCAGCCAACGGGCGTCTGATTTATCCGATCTCGTGATCTGATAAGCTTGATTTGTCTAATCTGATAAGATCGAACGCCGGTGGAGCTCATCGTTCCTTGCCAGCTATTTGCCTCTCTTTCTCCAATTTATTTAGGACGCTAATTATCTAACATTCAGATCAGATTTTAGTGGTGCATACATCTAGAAGAGCTCCAGAGCGACCAAAATTCGATTCGTTTATGTACGTTAATTTATCTACGTCCTTTGAGGGTGGCGGATACTGATAAATCTTTCCGATAAATCATCAGGTAATCGTGACTGCGCGTAAAGGAAAAAAGAAGGTAGCGGACAATCCTCTCTACTGAGTTCTGCCACCAATTGTTCCTTAAAACAACAACTTCTAGGAACTTTTTTGACTTTCTTTCCAGGACAAAAGCAGGGTCCATAGCAGAAAAAGCGTAGCATGATAAGTTTTCGTTGATGAATCTGAATTCCGACAAGAAGGTCTGGTCTCGGATCCATCGTGACGCTAAAAATGGAAGTTAATCATGCGTGTCTGCTTCCCAGATATTGGACCTTGCAGAAGTCTCCGTCAGTCCTCCATGAGCCGAATATTCATCTCCGACTTCGTATCATATCAGATTAACGTAATTCTGGAACCCTGAAAGTTATCTGATAAAAAGAGGCCCGCGGAATGGAAATCGGTGTGCATTTCCCCGCCACCTTCCTCTTCCTTTGCATCGCCTCCCCGCTTTCTTCTTACCCTCTCCACTCCGTGCAGCACCATTCCCCTTCATCGCTATGGATCATGCCAACAGCACCCTCACTGGAGTCGCCTCGAGCACTATGTCTGCCGCTGCGATAGCCACTAATGGTGGTAGTGGTGGCAGGAAGGCCGACCCGAACCCTGCCCTTCAAACATGGCGCATAAACAACTATCCTAAGCAACAGTGGTATATGATTGGAATTTTCATATTCCTCGTCTCGTTTTTCCACCTCTGCCAACTCATCTACGCCTGGAAGATCAAGCATTTAGCTGCCGCCCGTCGACAAACTGGACTCGAGAAGGCGGGCGAACCTAACCGCGGAGCTGCGAATAACAAGTCTTCAATCCGTCGCCTCCCCTCTGCCATCTTTAACATCTGGAGGATCATCTTTTTCCGCTTTACCTTGCCTCTTGGATGGGGACAGCACATCAACGTCGCTGAGGTTGCTGTGGCCGGGGGTTATATCATTGCCTTATTCACCTGGGAGTTCATCAACTGTGAGTCTTTTATATCTCTTGTTACGATGCATTACTCATGTTGTACAGGTAAAAAACAATATAAGGGGACTTTAAAGCAGACTTTACTGACATTCATACTATAGGTACAGATATCACTACGAACAAGAGGCTTCAGCCTGGATACTACGCAGATCGTGCTGGCAATATGGTGACCTACCAGATACCTTTGATAACCCTCTTGGCTGGTAAACAGAATCTTATCACGCGTGAGTATACTCTGTTCACCATCCTAGTGTCTGAATTGATAAAAACGCTTTGACAGTTATCACGGGACTTAACTATGAGAAGGTAACACCTTCCGAACAGTCTCTTGCGTTTTTTAATTGAAGTTTAATTTCTTAGATCAATTTCCTCCATCGTGTTTCGGCGAGAGTGGGCCTTATATTGGTGTTAATTCATGCTTATGGAAGGGTGAGTTCGCCATTTTAAAAATGCTCCAAATATGCATTCTCACGTTGACATCCTAGGCCACAATTGGGTATGTAATATTCTAATACTCGTTTGTTTCTTAAGTATTAATTCTATTTTCTTTTCCCCTAGTCTCGAACCTGATTCCCCTTCGGAATTCTGGGTGGCTATGGGCATCGCAGCCGCCATAGCCTGGGGTGTTGTTTTCCTCATGTTCCGTCCCATTCGCGCCAAGTGTTATGATCTCTTTGTGGTTCTACACTTTGTTTTTGTCTTGTGAACATTCAGTTACAATTTTTTCCCTTACGCAATACTTAAATCCTTGTAGGTTCACTATTATTGGTGCTTACTATCACACTATTGGTGGTAACGGGTACGTTTTATATAATGCTTAAATACTTGAAATATCTCATAACTCACAAACTTGTATCAGTGTCAAATTAGTTTTCTATCCTACTTTTGCCTTCTGGGCTTTCGACCGCTTCATTCGTGTCGTCCGTCTCGCCTGGAACCATTACCGTTCTGCTACCTCTGCAAAAGCATATGCTGACGTCTCCGGTGATGGTAGTCTAATCCGCCTTACCCTTCGCCGTAAAATTACCTGGAAAGCCGGCCACCACTTCCTTATCAGCATGCCCACAATTTCGACAACTCCTTGGGAAACACATCCTTTCACAGTTGCCAACATTCCCTCCGACAGAAGTCTTTCCGGCTTAACTGCTGAACCATTAAAGGACGAACATGACATGGTTTTCTTCATCAAGGTGAAGGACGGGTTTACCAAACGGTTGAGGGACTCTATCGAGAAGAGGAAGAATGCCACAGGGGGAGAAGTCCAACTCCCGATTTTCTTGGAAGGTCCTTATGGTCATGCTCCCGAAGCCGATATTTATAGCAATGTTGTTCTCATTGCAGGTGAGCGATTTTTATGATGGCTTTGAACTGAATTGACGTGACGTGAATATTTTAGGTGGTTCGGGCGTTACTTACGTCCTCCCAATCCTTCAACATATCGTTCGGTATGCGCAATTAATCATTTCTCTGGAGTTTTTTGACTTACATAACTGTAGGGCCGTCAAGGAAGGAAAGTCTCTCTGCCGCAGTGTTGTTTTTATATGGGCCGTCCGTAATCCTGGTGAGTCTGATATCCGAAAGATTTAGTTTAGACTGACATTTGTTTCCGCAGATGAATTCGCATGGGTTGAACCTGCTCTGAAGGCGGTCTTGAAGTCCGCTCCTACTTCACTTACTGTTCGGATCCAGCTTCATGTCACTCGCAAAGGAATCGAGTCTGCCAGTGAAACTAGCAGTCAAGATGAGAAAGAACCTCAGACACCCGTGTCTGAGAAAAAGGCTTGGGATGACGGTGAAGGCCTGATCCAGAAGAACAATCGTCCGGATCTGCACACTATCCTCGCTGAAGAGATCCACGCCGCGGATGAAAGGGTCTGTGTAACAAGTAAGTACTACGCTTTCAAGGCAAGCATCGCAAATCTGATGGCTTCCAGTTGCGGGTCCTTCTAGCATGGCGGAGGATGTCCGGGCGGCTTTGCGATTCAACGTCGCTGGTCCCAAGGCAATAATGAGGGGTGGGGCTAGTGTAACCCTTAATGTCGAATCATTTGGTCTTGCTGTATGTCTTGAGTTCCTTAACGAAGCGAGATAATTTACTAATCATGGTTCATTCAGTGAAACGAGACCATCATGATATGATGCAGTGACTTATATCTTCTTACGTGCTACGATACGAATGTAGATGATTATAGATGCAATTTTAACTGAATTGATTGTAGCCCGAATATTTGTGACATTCTTGATGTTACAGTACCATATAAATCAAACCTTGAAATGTGTCATATTTTTCCATTCCTCCCATCTCTGGAGGTTAAGTTCCACTTCCTCGTAGACCTTTTCCCAATCATTGCATACTCTTGCAGTTTCTCTACGCCCTGGTACCCACGCGGGCCTAGTCTTCCACAACGGGTCCTCAATAGTGAGATCTGGATGGCAGAGGATGGCTTGGCGTAGATAATTCAGGCAGTGTTGAGCATGGGACATGGTGGCATATGGATGTTGACTAGTCTCCAGAGCCATGCGAATATATCGCAGGCAATGAAGCTGATGAAACATGGGGACATCGAAAAATCGATGATTTTCCCCGAAATGTACATAGGCACTACCCCTCGGATTGTTGGAGGCCCATTGGGCCGAAGCCGTAGGTCCCGTAAGAGGATAATGAACAGTATCCTCTGGGAGCATGATAATTTTTCCTAGAGAAAGTGGAATATATTCTGGAAAGTCATTTCCGGTGTATGCTGAGAATTTTTGTCGAGAGAACGGAAGGACAAATAGTTAGAAGGACATAATAAAATATAGAGTCGTTAAGAACTTACTATAATGTATTTCGCCTAGGCTGGATTTTTCCCATGTGACGACGATGTGCCAGGATAAGAAGGTATTGCAGAGTACTAGAAGGCAAAGGACAATCGCCAGAAATGTTTCCGTTGAGTTCGAAACGCGGAAATGAGCCATGCTGGAATTCAGATGGCAGCCCAAAAATGCCGATTTGCTTAAGGCGGATGAATTAGTGACCTTAGTGCTAATGAAAATGTGACTTACCTCTAAGGCTGTATTGCAATGAGTAAGTCGGGGCGAAAAGGTGATATGTATTCTTTGGTAATACGGAAGCACTGCCATGAAGCGGATTCGAACATATCTCAAATGTTTCGAATCCTGTCATATTGAAGGCGGCGAGAAGCAGGGCATCAACATTTGGCTGTTTATATTTATTGTCAATGACATATTTAATTCGGTTGAGATATATATTCCGAATATCGAAGTGAACTGTTCAGTGAGTTCATAAGATACCTCCCCTATTCTTTAGTTATGTAAAGTATCTTAAGTTTTAAGACAGTTCTTCAAATCCTATCAGCTCTTATTCAACACTGCATGCAAGCTGACAAACAATATTTATTACGAGTGAATCACTTTAGTAGAGTCCCAATCAGTCAGATTTAATATGAGTGTCAATGGCAAAGAACTTGTCTAGGAAGCTTACAGATATCCCTGAAGAACCCCCCCCTCCGCGGCGCGCAGTGATACTTGGCCACCGTCAGTGAAACCACGTGGTATCCTTTCCTAAATTTTTTAGGATCCAGTAGAGAATAGACACTGGGAAGTTTGATTAATGCTCAGTTTCGAAGCAACTAGGAAGACAGGTCCTCCTGTCAGTAACCACGCTATGCAGTGCGTCTGATCTTTCCTCCGTTTTCAGAATCATCATTCGAGAAAGAAAAAAAATGACAGGATCATTAGGAATGACAGAGAAGTCAAGTCCAACTTCTACAGTTACGGATCATTAGGTAACTGTCATTGACCCGTCAACTTCTGTCGATACCCTGTCCGAGCGCGTTCGGCTAGTTCTACCAAACTATCACCTCCCTGAAAGCTCTTGAAGGTCGACATTGGTCCCGAAGATACAACGAAGACAGTCGGTTGAAAATTTCCCCGTACGTTACTGCGGTCCCAAAATGACGTAACCCAAGATAAGTGTATATTCTTCATTGGCTGAAATTATAATTCTCCAGACGCAACATGATTGTTCTGAGGAGATTTCCAGATAAAATCGGAGAACATGTCGAACACATCCTTATCATCCTTGACCCCTAGAAGAATAATCGTTGGGGAGGGAGCAGTTACTATATGGTTGGATTTGGACATAGCTCTTTTTTTATTTTAGTGCTCCGAGATCTCTATATGCCTACGATCCTTGTCATTCATTTTCTCTGAATCTCTCTAGGAAGAGAATCACATAAGACAAGCATGATCTTCATTTTAGGGATGACTAAGAGGTCCGAGTCAGCTGATTTATTTCTGCCAGTCTTCTGATACCTTTCCCTTCAGTTTAAAAAAAAAAACGAAATCTTCTACAATAGAGCTTGAGAAGCTCTCTGATGGCAGGTACGCAAGTGTCGGAGCTTTTGTTTAAATATAAATTAATATCATTAGAACTACTATAATTGTGTGCTGAGGCGTGAATCGCGTGGATGCAAGATCCAAGAATTATATTGGAAACTTGTTTGATCTCGGCAACTACCCTCAGTGGCCTTATACACTAAGCATCCAGATTATATAACACATACATATTTAATGAGCATATACTAAGCTTTACAGAGTTTATAGATGTCATAGAAGACTTGGATTAATTCTATCCTTTATGTTAATGGTTGATGTGATTCATACCTTAGGATGGCATACCTCTTGTTCTGACTGTCAATGTGTATGGTGCCGATTAAAGTGGTGTAACATCAGGGACAGCCCTTCCGCCGGCAAAGTCAAGGTCCGTAGCAGCAGTGAGGTCTTACTTAGGAATAACTATAGGCAGTGAGCGAAAATTTGAGTAGCGGTACGAGTTTATAATAGACAGCTTAGTTTACCTGTTATGGGAGCTGCATTGACGAAGGATATATTAGTCGCTGCCATAACTGCAACGATGAAAAGGTCGAAGAATCGCATGTATTGAAAGCTTAAGGCTGTCGAGATGCTGGAAGACTTTCAAGGAGATACTGGTTGCTAAAGACTAGAGACATTTGAACCGACTCTTATACGGCTTCGTATTTCAAAAACATTGTGCATTCCCAACATATTCGTCGAGCGGGACATTCTCTTTGGTCTGACAGCCAGGCGATTACACTGCTTAATGGAATTCTCCAAGCACTTATGATGGAAAATACTGCTGGGAGTGTCATTCAACTGAGTGAGCAGGAACAGCAGGTCGAGTAAATGCCATAACTGCATTAAATGGCACTCAACGGTCTGCATCTTCCTTGCTTAATTTCTCAAACAGATCGGAAGCACATATGGCAGATGTCCGGCATGTAGTTATATTCACTGGCACGTAGACTTGGCATAAGAGCATATCATAGCATATCATAAGTTTTACATGGCTTATACATATTTTAATATTCAGAAAAACTACCGTGTCTATCCTAATATTTCGGTTAAATGCCTGTGACTATTTCTAGAGTCCCTGGGTGACATACCTATAGATCTGATTGTTTATGGTGTTGTTTAAAGTGGGGGACTGTCGTTAGGGACAGGCCGTACTCCCACAAAGTCAAGATCCACAGCAGCAGCGAGATCTTCCCTAGGGATCACTGAAGAGGATTGATTTGAGTAACGATAGTAGTATGAATCCATGACGGATACTTTACCTTCGATTGGCGCTGCATTGGCAAAGGAGATAGTCACGGCCAAAATAGCGGCTATAAAAAAGTTGGAGAATTGCATATAGAAGAGTTTGGAGCTTTGTTGCAGACTTGGGATACGTTAGGGAAGGAGTAAAAGAATCCAACTCACCTTTATACATTTTCACAGTTCGAAAACATGTTATATTCTTAGCATATTTCACGTTGTGCATCCTCTTTTGTCTGACAGCGATGAGAAGTTCCTAGATGGCTTTGGTTCTCCTGCCAATTGACAATTCTACGCCGGGGTGTCACTGCCAGTGAGCAGATGGAGGTCGAAGAAAATGCAATAAATGAATAAACCGTAAACTGTCAATCAAATACCTGTGTCACACCGTCTTCTTTTTCTCATTTCCGAATAATTCAGAAGCATACATATTCCATCCGGAGACCGGGCGAGAGTGTTTCACCTGAAAGTCCGAGGAACTTTAGATACAGCTATCTATGAGGATTTTTGCTTTCCGTAATTTTCAGGATGTATGTGAATTGTGCGGAAATCATATTTATAGTACTTTATACTACTGAAGCTACTCAGGTACATCTTCAATGTTTTTGTTCGCATTTTGGTATACTACTTCCCAATCTCTGCATGTATACAAACTAGTGATCTCCGTAGAGTGTAATCCAATGTCCTTCACATTTTCGAGCCGTATATCGGAACGACATAAGACCATTTGCCGTACGTAATTGATACAGTGCCGCTCCAGTCCTCCGGGTCCCTGATAGCTTGTATTCGATGCTTGCGCAACAATGGCTTTTCGCATAATGTTCAAGCAATCCAGTTGATGAAACATGGAGATAGTCGCTGGTTCTCGTTGTTCCCCGAGTCGTATAATTCCTCCGCCAAGAGGCAAAAGGGCCTCCCATTCTCTCTCGCCCTCCGGTGTCTCAAGCATATATCTCTGGGTATCTTCAAATGCCATGTGGATTATCGGCAATTCTCCGATATCCCAGGAGGCTGGAGAAAAAGGAATACCATGATGATCTGATATATCATTACTAGGTATAGTCAGAAAAATCAGTTAGATTATACTTACATAAAGTGTAAGTATCCGATCGTCCAAGCTCCCATTTGACAGCGCTCAGCAAACAGATAAATAATGCCGTATTTAAGACGAGTGAAGTATACAACATGAGTGGGTGGTGCATGGTCGCAATGAATGTTACAAACGAACAGATAGAAAGATTGTGAACCTTGTGTGTTAGATCATTGGATACGAAATCTATTTTAATCAAATATTTCGTATAAGTATGCTGCCACCTAAGTATGAGCGATATTTGTACTATTCTGAAGTCAATTGGATTCCTCCGTGACCGGCGGATAGTCTAAAATTCTCTGCGATGACACCTTGCATTGTAAATTTCAACCTGAAAATATTAAGCCTCTTGATTGTACCATGCTCACACAGATAAATAATAAACAGTCATGTTCCTCATCCCGACCATATCTCAACCCTTACCCCGTTTTCTTTAATAATTATCCTCCCGAAAGAAGTCACATATTCAAGGGAGCTTATTTGAATATAAGCCAACATTCTACATTTCTTCCGAAGTTTCAAACCATATGTCAGGCTGAACATTGTGAATTTGGCATATCCCACGAGGGTGAATTTCATTTGACTGTTCTACTGCTGCCACTGACGTGACACTTGGATGACACTCGAAATCTATATTTACTATCATACATCCTGACCACGTGTCTTTTAATGCAAACTGGGGTACGCGTATTGCACATTAAGAACTGAACTGTCTGAGAACGGACAGAAGTCGAAGTTGTAACCCAAGCCGCCGATCGACTATGCGTATAATCATCAATCGCCAGATTCCGGGAGCTGGTTTGGCGGCAGAGTTCGAGAACTATATATAGTCATTAGCGAGGTATTTGTTGATCCCGCGTTTGTGGTCGAATATTTATCTACCTTTTAGCCTCTAATTGTAGAATGTTAATCCAAAACCTCCCTAAAACTCTCTGGCCAGAAGGAGACTTAAACCAGGAGGACCCGCAACGGATCTTTACAAAAGGAAACTGTTAGAAGCTAGAGCTTGGATATCAGCCAGTTTCTGTCGTAATAAGCAAGTAAAGCTACTGCATTACGAGAGCCATTTTATTTTGAACTCATGTAAGCCAGTTCGCCGGATTTTGAAATCTTTATAATAAATCGAAGTACAAGTGCACTGGCACACGATCATCGGGGACGGTGCATATATCGTCATAGCAGTACAGGCGCACACACGCATTATATCTGGCTGCTCATCTCCTCATAAAGGTCAATCTCAAGTGGCAGCATATTGCAATTGGAAAACAAGCCGTAACGGTCGCGTGGGCAGAATCAGTCCAAAAATAGGGGAAGTGATCCAGCCCTCAGCAGGCCTGATCTGGAAAGCCATGCCGATTTTATGAAAGTGTTCTAAAATCCATATGTCTGGAAGACGTGCCTAAATTATTGATCTGACTCAGTACGGACTTGCAACTTGAACCGATACTCAGGCTTGGGGACATACATCCTTGGGCAAATCTCACAAACAATCGTCTCACCCTCTGGGAATGATATTTAGAGGAGAAAACAAAGGATACGAGCTAGTCTCCTCCGATATACCACATCCATCGGCAGAAGGAGCGGACATTTTTAAATATCTCAAAAGTACTGAGGGTGGGTCTATTGCACCAGTAGTCTGTAATAGCATAGAACTCACATCCAAGTTCATCGGATATAAACTACTAGAATCCAAACAGTCAATTACACGCTTCATTGTCCTGACTTCCTTGATATCCTCCATCTGTTCGTTCGTTGGCCTTGCTTTGTTGTTGTCTCTATTTTTCGGAAAATCAACACAGAGACCAACCAATACACCTCTCAGGGTAGGAAATGCATATATTGGTCTTGCGACAATAGAGGAAGGATATCGTCCTGTACAATTGCCGCCGATTTACAATTATCCGCGATTTGTGGGTCAAGTCACCCCGCAAAATCCGACATATGTTTTTCATGAAAGTGTCGTAAAAGAAATGACTGTGGCTGGTCTAATATATCCCCAAGATCGTCGAATATTTGTTAACGATACAGTAATTCCTTCCCTTTCGTCCTTTGTAATATGATTATCTAACAATCCTTACATTATTTTCAATAGGTCCATAGCATTGCTCAGTTTAGGGTTGCTGATTGGGGGATGGAAAAATGCTCTTTATCAATGGTTATTCCAGAGTACACTGACTCCCCCAACACCGATATAACAATTATTCCCTCGCCGACTTCATTTCAAATCTGGAGGTTGAACGTAGATTCAGAGCTCAACACAGCCAAGTTATCGTGGAAGACACGACCCCCGCGAAGGCATTTCGTAGGAGAACTTACCGTAGGAAAGAACATCACCGCGTACCTTCCGGAGTTTCCTTGTACATCTGGTTCTTTGGTCTCCTTCGAATTAAACTGCGACAGCTGTCTAGTGGATTTTTGGCAGCAGGTGGATCATCAACCAAGGCTTGGTAACTGTTTACCTTTATCAAGCACCCCCTCGACCTAACCAATATTTCCTTAGGGTTAATTCTCATCCAGAATTCTTCTCTGTAATTATTTTCCGCTCAGCTATTGGAGAGAATACTACAAATGTTACTTGAAGCTTCCTGACCAGGATCTTGAACCACAAAGTATATATTTATCTATATACGGATCTATCATTTGAATTACAGAAAAAAAATCTAGCCAATTGAAAGAGCAAGTCCATAAACATCTGACTACAATAGAAGCTTCAGCTACCCCGCACTGAGCAATGCCTTTTACGGAGAATATCAAATAGCCAGTCAATAATAAGAATATTATTCGATGAGCAAATTGACATCCCTGACAGAATAGCCAAGAAGACCCTTCAAAGTAATATAGGTCAGGTACGCTGCTCTCAGTTTGCACCGATAGCATGCGACGTAGTTTCCGGCAGCTGTCCAAGCTATATGCACATGTGTAAGTGCTTCATCGACAGAGTAAGCGGTTTCTTATTATTATTTTTAAGAGTTCTATTTTTTAACAGCTTTCAATTTGAATTTGTTCCTTCTCCAGATTTTCTCCGGGTTTTTGAACCTCTCGAGGGCTTGAAGGATTATAGCCTGTTCCAGATCATGGGCTTCTATCGTGGGAATAGACAGGAAGCGGTCAGCTGCCGAGCTGCCAGGCAATCGACTCTACGACGCCGGCTTATCAGGGCTATCCTCCACCACCACCTTCTCCTCCGACATTACCTACCCAGGCCGGTAGGGACATCTGTCTTGACGCGGGGTTATATTTCTAGCGAAAGAAGGATGTGCAGTAGATGGTGAGGTACAGTAGCAGCCAAATAGGTGATTATTCAAGGATCATCAGTCATTCCATTTACAATCCGATGTACCTCTTCTCAAACGTCTCCTGACAGACTTCTTATTAAATATCCCGGGAATTTAGGAACACACTCCACCTTTCTCTTATCCTTTGGGTCTCTGAAACGCTTCTTAGGATATTGCATCAAGCAGTTGACAGCTTTTGCAACTTGGAATGTTCTTTCGCTCGTATCACAGTACTTCGGAGGGCACATGTCAATAGTTGTCTTCTTTCTCCCATCGAAACACCTTCAGTGCTTCGCGACCATCTTGGTGTGAGGAAATACATTCCTACTAAAGATATGCGATCATCTTCGCAGTGATTCCAGACTATATAATGCAAGAGAATAATCCGGCATGGGGTAGATTCAGAGGACCTAAAAGCAATATCAAGATGCCCAATCCTTTCTCTCCAACTACCGTCGAAGGGGAATCACCATCCTTGGTATGGTTTGAAAAATCCCTTTTCGATGGGCAGCACCTGGAATCCGTGGCCTATGGTAAGTATCACATCTATTTCTTTAGATTGTTTATAACATTTTCTGTAGGCGTTCACCTTTCCATTTTTGCAATAACCATGTATTATCACCTGTTGCCTCCTAGCGGCAAACGTTCTTGGTTCTTTATTGTCTATTTGGTTCTCCTATTTGCGGGTGGCACTATGCAAGCCGCAGCTGGTATACGATTTGCGGAACTCGCTTGGATCGACGATCGTGATATCCCTGGAGGACCGGCTGCCTTTAATGTTCAGATGTACAACATCAGCGTGGAACTTGCTGGAAACTGTGGATATATTATCTCAAATTTCCTCGCAGATGGACTCTTGGTTAGTCGTTTGTCCAAGTCAGTGTATATCGGCTCACGCTAATAATAACTCGTTAGCTTTGGCGTTTTTTCGTTCTGTATGGTAAGAATTTTTTACCTGCAATAATTCCTGGACTGGCATTCTTGGCCTCCACGAGTAAGTTTATAATACTCCTAAAAGCATACAGTTTATGCTCATTCTGTCTCGTAGCTATGGGGATTTTAACTGTATTCCAAGCTGCACGACCTAACGCCTCAATATGGTCCAAGAGTGCGGTTTCCGTGGCGATCCCGTACTTCTGCTTGTCATTAGCACTGAATGCTCTTCTCAGTGTCCTAATTGCAGGCAAGCTCCTCTGGCATCGTCGTACTATATCCAGGACGTTGGGTCGTCGTCATACGGAGGTTTACACTACTGTAGCATCCATGTTCATTGAGAGTGCGGCCCTTTACGCGGTTGTTGGCCTGATATTCGTCATATGCTTTGGTCAGGGAAGTAATGTCCAGAATTTGTTACTAGGAATTTTGGGTCAAGTCGAGGTAAGGATTGAAAGTCCAATATACTAGAAAAGGAGGCTTATTGCTTTTGTATTTCTTCGCAGTGTATTGCTCCTGAGCTTATCCTGCTCAAAGTTGCACGTGGTGTTTCATGGACTGCGGCAACCTTCACAAAACCAGGGGGACCAAATACGCACATGGGGTTGGGAAATCGCCGAATCGGAGATGATACTCGCACATATGGTGCATCACAGCCTGAGCTACCCCTTCGAAAACTAGCATCCGGGTCTAACAGTGGCAAAAGCTTCCTTGTAAATGGTGACGACTTCGATGCTGAATCAAAGCCATCGATACAATAATCGGGTTGCACCAATTACCTCCAATAGCCCTTTGATGTAATCTTCCATAAATAATAATTCATAGTGGTTTTGAATCAGTCATGCTTGTAGATTAAAGGGAGATTTTGTGTGAGAAGGACTCGTTGAGTCCACCTCGTATGAAGACGAACCTTCTCCTTAGGAACTCTTAGGTTGCAACTTGATCTTCTTGCCGCCTCGTCCGCTCTTCAACGTCGTCTTCGGTCATTTCTTGTTTAGGCGAGTTTATCATACTCTCGTCCATCATTCCAATCATTAAGTAATATTCGTCAGGAAACCTGCAAATTCACTAAAAAGATATGGCCACTATGTACTGCGAGGTATTACTAGGTATTACTAGACATGGCTAATTAGCGAATCTGTCACTCACTAGCTTTTATAGTTCTCCTATCGGCGGGCGTTTCTGCTAGGTGTATCATCTACACCATTCAGTGCTCCACGGTGTCTTGACATGTTTCACATTGGAATTGGTAATAAGTGCGTAATACAGTGCGTGATGCAGATTATAGACATGATAAAAAATGCAGGGCGAATTAAAGCGCAAACAGAAAATAGTCACAAGCCGAGGGTAAAATTCGGGTTTCAACGACAATTCCGCATCTGTTCAACACTAATAGTGGCTAGCAGTCTCGAGTCTTGACAGTTCAATTGATAATCGGCTTTACATCGTCCTCAATTTTGGGTTTTCTAGATGATGCTTTCAAGTTGCTTTTCTTGCCTTTGCGCTTCTTTATATTCTTCAGAATATTCAGTTTCTCCTAAGTAGAACGATATAATTAATATATGGGAAATGATTAGTATCACAAGTAATTGTGTAAATACCTCCAGCACTCGGATTTCACCACTGATCTCGGAGTCTAAATTGACACCTTCATCTTCTATCTTAATAGGGTTTGATTTACCTCCAAGTGCCAATGAATCTTCTTGAGGAGCGGCGAGAGGAGGGATGATCTCTTGGGCGCGAAGAATATCTATTTAAAGAACCCATTTCAGTCTCTCTGATTCTCAAATAGAAGGGCATGAGATCTAACCTGTACTGCGATAGTAAAATATGAAGGTTAGAAATGGACCGTCGTCAATGTTGCGCGTCTTGCAGAATTTTTGTGGTTGCGGCAATTTTCTAGCTTCTCCTAGTCTGCGCCGGGACATAAATATTAAATTAATATATTCAATAGAATCTAATCACGTTACGCGATGACAACCAGCCTTTTTAGTCTTCTCATGCACGCGGGATGTAGAACTCAACCCTTTCGGAGTGGAAGTAGATCCAAAGTTGGGTTCGGTCCAATCAAGAAACTCTACACGTTTCATCGTAAGCTGTATGGTACCCAAGGCATTCAGATTAACAGAGTTATCTCCGACTTCTTCGTCCGTTCTGGAGGCTTGTTTAAGAATCAGATATTAAGGTTTACAAAATTTGGGCGTACAAGTTCAATGCTGTGAAGACGAGTGGCCTTACGGTTTCTCCATCACTCTCAATATATCCCTTAATAATTTCAGGGAATCTATTCCAAAGAATTTTGTAAACATGACCTCCAACGGAATGGTTGTCTACTTTCAAGTCTGCTGTAACGTCGGTCTTGCGTTGGGTGGTTGAATCGCTGTAGTCGATATTAACGAGAAACTCCTGAGGTAGAAGTTAGCAGAGATAAACTAATTAGTTTCAATGCTTACCTTTCCTACTTTTGAAGGAATCCAGCACGAGACTGTGTAGGACTTGGATACACGAGGCACTGATCCTGGATCTTCCTCGACCTTGACTGAATACTGGGGCAACTCTTCCCCGTCCACGGAAATCCAAGCAGACCAGCCGCTGTGATTCAAAGGCATCTCGAATAGGGTGTATAGCTAGAAAGAGTGTGGTGGCAGATGATGGCCAAGTGTGGTGGTGATACAGATGGAAGTCGTTCCTGTGACAACGCGACGCGTTACATATCACGTGCCCCTTCGATCGATACAGTCTGAAGGAGACAAATATCTTAATGTTTAATTTAATTTTGTATTTAGTAATGATGCTGTGGTATCAAACAGTTATTTATCAGAGCTTTGATTATCTGGATGAGCTAGAAAATAATTTCCTGTAACGAAAGGAGTTGAACATTGTAATACCACCACCCCAAGTAAGTCAAGCGTCAAGGATCGAGCAGTTTGAGAGATCCTAGACAAATATCAATACTTATTGTATTAGTATCAGACCCTAATCTCCAATGATTTTCTTCATTTTCCCTGTAAAATGCATGTTGTCGGGCTAGCCATCTGACACGCCGATCCAGAGGAAGAATTTAAGCGGTTTAAAATTCGGATAGAGGAAAGGGTGGAAAGTCGTACGCTTAAACTTCAAAAGCATTTCGTATATGGTTGGGCAATGCTTGGGATACGAGAACGTAAAATTTCATATATTAGCAATCGACATGATATCGTTTCTGTAGTCCAAATTGTCCCCTTTATAGCAATGTCGTCAATATATTGCACTATTTATGCTTACTGTTTAATTTCAAAGAACCTTTGCAGAAACATTACATTATAAAAACAGCACATGGTATGTCCTATAAATACGGAAAGTTCTTCCCAATGCCATAAGATATCAACCTAATTATCATTATCTCTCACACTAATGAGCATCGTTAGCAATAATAGTAGCGGATTTCAAAGACGATAATCGATCTTACTTTGCATGGTTGTATCGTCGCACTCCTTCGCGATAACTCATTCACTGAGTAAGGTCAATGATTTCAGATTTGACTCTGATGACCGGATTGACACCCTCTTCGATTTTGGGCCTTTTGGATGGCAGTAACTTTAGGGAATCACCCTGATCTTTACGTTTCTTCAGTTTATCCACCTTTTTCTAAAAAGAGATCAGGTAATTTTCAATTGAAGCGTGTCTGTATGTCACATACTTGAAGCAATCGGATTTCTTCGTCGACGTCGGGATCTAGTTTGATATCATCTTCATCATCGTCTAACTCTATGGGGTTCGACTGAGCTCCAAGTGCTAATCGGTCTACCTTTTGAACGGCGGGCGCAATAGGGTGATGATGCGGGTTGATGACGAATGTACGAGGGAGACTCAAACAATTTAAGGGGCCTATAGTACTTACTACTTACTACAAGCCGTCAAAGTACTAAAATGATTCAAGCAGCTCTTACTCGCTAAGATGGAACCATCTGAAATCATCATTAGTGGATTCATCGGTAGTTAGAAAGATGAGAAATTATTTCATGAGGTCGGCATTAAAAACCTTCAATACGGCAGCAGTTGGACCTTGGACTTGGCGTGAAGGCGCGAACCTTATATATACGAGGAGCATACACGGGGGGGGGGGATCCTCGATGGAGCCACCACTTTGCCACAATGTGAGCTTTTCAAGTTGGCACAAAAATCCACAAAGTGTGCGGCCACTTCAAGGTATGTGCGCACTGCGCCCATTTGAAATTTCCGCATCGAACAACGACATTCCATTGTTCCTGGCTTCGAAAACTTCAAATAGAGACAATGCATCCATTTATTGTAACTCTGTGGATATTTTGCGTGAAGTTGGTATTGAGACAAAGGGTCACATTGCGGAAAGGTTGTGGGCATTTCAACTAGCCGCATACATTTCCACAACTTCTCGCAGCGGCTTCATCGAGTATTTTCCCCCGTGCATAGAATATGTTTCTCACGCTCTCGTAGCGCGCTTAATTATCAGCTGCAGAGGTCAATATAATTGTGAGCTGGATTGCCTTGGTGATCATAAGTAGTATGATTTTACGCAGGTTTTCTCTTCAATGTCCTTAATGGTCAGGACTGTGTATTAATAGGAGGTACTTACTACTGTACTGTTACGTGCTCCGCTCGCCTTCTAATAGTCTTAGTCCTCAGTAAGTATTTACTTAGCTTACTGTTGCATTTTGTTTACATATCTTCATATTAATAAGCTTATTGAATATCGTCAAGGATAGCTTTTTTAAGTAGTGTGTTTGTTCAAGGTGCCATACAGTTCATTAGATTAATGCTGGGGGTATCAATTACTTAACAGTACATTGAATCAATATCTATGGGACATGATCTGGTCTACTTATTCTCAGCCACACCTGCATCGCTCTGCTGAGTATTCACTTTGATGGAGTATCTCCATGTTCGAGTGCACCTGGGTTATGAGCAACATCGTGACCTGCCCAACTTGTCAGTACACTGCATCTTCCACCTTAGCTCTAGGATCTCTCGGCGCACCATGTTGATCTTGGAACAGAACCTTTGGAGGATTTTTAACTCCCTCCCTCTGGTCCGTGACAATTTCTGTAACTTCTCCCGTACGCTTTCCACCTCTGGCTTTGGTGACAACAATATCACCCTCATGGATGGGCTTGCCGTGTTTATCCTTGACTTCAGATGTCATGGTGATGTTAAGGATTGAAAGAACCGTAGTCTTAAGAAAATGAGGTATGCAATTGAGACGCTCTGATTTGAGGTTTTTATGCAAACTGGCACTTCTGACGTCACACAGAGTGGCTCGCGGGACACTTATTCATAGTAAAGAGAAGCAGCGGTGCATGGGTGGTAGTGGGCGCCGTCGCTGAGCAAGCTACTTGTGCGGGCATATTTGTTGGCTCGGTAGATACCAAAGGAGATTGTCATACTTGACATGGAGGTTCTGTAAGGAAAGGAAGACGGGAATTTTGTAGTGGTTTGATAGTGGGCGGCAACATCAGAGTTTGATGTATATTACCCAATATGGTGATGGACCCACGCGGGAAACTAACTATATTCCTAAATACTTTCAGAACAAAATAGATCCAGCCGAATTGGAAATAGGAAAGATGTTTGTATTCGTTCAGATTGACCTCATCGATTCTGAAGCCTACAGTCAGGGGAAGAATTTGAAGGACTTGAGCCTGAGGTACGCTCAAACTTCAACAAAAGCCTTTGGTATATGCTTCAGCGAGGAGAAAGGAAAGCCTCGTAGATTATCAAACGACTTATGTAATGTATTGTTTTCAAATGTCTGAATTGCTCCGCTTATTGTACGGAATATAAATGCAGTCAATTGTATACACTATTTACGAGGACTGCGTAATTTCAAAGAACCTTCAACACAATAAAATAAAAAAACTACCAACATAACAGTACAATAAATTTTCTGCCATTAAGAAAACTTTTTCCGAATGCCATAGCCCATCAACCTAATTCTTATGATTGCATCTCACTAATACAGGCTAGCCCGAGGTCACGGTTGTATCGCCACACTCTTTCGCTATTACTCATTCAAGTAAGGTCGATGATTTCTGATGTGACTCTAATTTCCTCTTTGATTTTGGTCCTTTTGGATAGTGGTAACTTTAGGGTCCCACTCTGACTTTTTCGTTTCTTCAGTTTATACATCCTTTCCTACAAACATATCAGCATGATCCTTAACTAAGTCGCGCCGGACTGTCACATACCAATCGAATTTCCTCGTCAGCGTTTGAATCAGATCTGATAGTATCTTTGTCCTCCCAGTCTATCTCTATAGGATTTGATTGAGATCCAAGTGTCAGTGGTTCTGCTGTCACGGTTGGAAGAGCCGGTTCAATTAAGGGCATGATGTCGTGCGCGCGAAGAATTTCTGTGGAGGCCATTTAAATTTTGTTCATTTATTACACAGAGGAAGATAATCTAACCTACGCTGCGATATTGGAACTTGAATGTTAGAAAAGGACCTTTATCAGGTTTGTGGGTACTCCATTGATATCGCTGACGTGCTGTCTTCAGCTTCTTTACCTGACCCAGTCTGTGAAGGGAAGTAAGCAGATATTAATGCGTTGTAATCAGCATCACTACACACGATATACGGTGGCATCCAGCCTTTTTAGTCGTCTCGTGGACAGCGGTAGGCTTTAATAGGTCTTTTGGAATCGGACGTAAATCTGCTTTTATCCTGTTAAGCAACTCTCTGCGTCCAAGAGCGATCGTTATAGTGCCTAGATCTTTCAGTTCGTTTTTAAAATTGAGCCCTTCCTCATCTGTTCTGAATAATAATTATGAAGATCTCTCGGAGATTATAGCAAATTAGCCTTGGAAACCTACAACTTAAGTGGTGCGAAGACAAGCGACCTTTGCGTTCTACTATTCTCGTGAAATCTTTTTCTCACAAAAGGGAACTCGTAGTTTGGTTTATATATCACGCTTGAGAGTAAATGCCCATCTACACTAAGCTTCCCTACACACGCAGTCTCGCGCTGGATGTTCGAATCATGATCGATATAAATCGCGAATTCCTTTACATAAATATAGAGGGTCAATAAGCAGACTTCTTCGGAATATTTAAGTTGATATACGAACTTTCCCTATTTGCGAAGGTATCCAGCAAGATACTGTGTAGAACTTAGGTATGTCCGGAGGAGACCCTGGCTCCTCTTCGACCCTCACGGCATACTGAGGCAATTCTTTTCCATCCACAGAGATCCAAGCTGACCAACCACTCTGTGTTAAAGGCATTCTAGATAGCTACGGAAATGCTAAAATTGTGGCTACTGGCACGTTGCAGCCACAGTCACTGCTGTTGTAACTTGTTGCGACCACTGCTGTTGTTGCGAGTCTACAGCTACGTAAGTAGGATTAAGGTAATGACATTAATATGAGGATACACTAGACATACCTTAATAGCTAAAGTAAATTTCGAACGTTTGGGATCAATTTGACAAAGCGAACAAAGGACAAAGGACGAAGGAAGGACACGCGGCCCGAACCCAGCCGGTTGGCCTTGTGACGGCGCGTGACACTGACTATTTATATTATATAACACAGATACTTACTTATACTCTTTATTCTCAATCAGTTCACAAAGATATATATCTTGCGCTGATTTAGATAATGCGGACTATCAAACTAATGTTCAAACTCATGAAGTGACCAACAGAATTCGATGCAAAGATTTATTATAACAACAACAACAACAACAACAACATAAGAAACACCCTAGAATTACGAAGCTTCTTCCTAGTATAAACCATCGATAGTATCCTGCAAGGCTGCCTCAGAAAGGTATTCCATTGTCAAACTAACGATAATTGTAACGGTCGCGGTCGCGGTCGCGGTCCTCGTCCTTAATTTCAGTAGCTCTATATTGACTGGATCCTGGGTATGAACAACTATTGTTATGGTGACGTTTTGGAGCACAGGAATCATAGTCTAAATGAGTATCACGAATCTGTTTTGGGTAACTTGGGGGTAGTACAGGAGCCCGGGGAATGATGCCTTCGGCGCGCAGGATGTCTAGGAAAACGTCTAGTTACCTATAATAGAACACCACAATGACTAACCCTTAGTTCTATACCTAAACTCGAATATCAGAAAAGGTTCTCTATCTATTTTGCGGGTATCCCATCCAGTAGCATCAGTACAGGGTCGCCATGGTCGATTTATAGTCCTAGAGTTTTCAAGCCTGCACAACCTCAGGCCATTAAAAATGAAATGAAATAATAGCTATAGGCCTACGCAATACGATGCATTCCCACTTTTTTATGAGTCTCGTGAATAAGGAAAGGGGCCGTTATCTCTGGAGGTGCTCTGAGACTAAGAATTGGGGGTCTGAGTCTAATAAGAGCCACGCGTGTGATAGAAATTCGAATAAGACCAAGATCTTCACATCAATGGGATTAATAAGTGCGGAATCATCGTCAGTTCTGGAGAAACATCATGCATGTCAGTTTTATTGAGGTCATGGATACTAGCGACGATCATGTGGCACAGGCACTCACAACTCAATTGGCGAAAATACGAACGGAGCCTCCACTCTCAAATCAATCATCATTCTACTAAATTCTCACAATACGGCTCTTTTAGGGTCTTCAAATAGTCGATTGGAAATTTGTGTTCCATCGAGTTCGACCTTGGTTCGGCAGCTGTGAAGGCTAATTCCTGGTGGTGCTTTATCTCTCGAAATGTGAATAACAAATTCCTGTCCATAATCTAAATTATACTATAACTAGTTATAAAAGAAAATGAACCACACACCTTTCCTGTACTCGAAGGGATCCAACATGAAACCGTTTTATCCGGACTGTAGTAATTGCCGCTAGTTTGTGTCGTAATCATGTACTGCGGGAGCTCTCTTCCGTCTACAACAATGCACACCCTCCACCCTCCGTATGTTAGGTCATGCGTGTTATACCAAGAAGTGCAAAAGATAGCTGGTAGCTGGCTGTGGTTACGTCTTGGTTGCGCGGCAGTTGTTTAAAACGCGATCTGTCACACCATGTGACAAGGGTCAAGGTTTTGCACGCGTAGCGGTATCAAACGTGCCGAATTTTGAACAGTTGATATTACATTCGTATGTAATCGATATCTTAATGTGGTTATAGTGCATATGAGCAAAGACGTGCAGGTTTATTATTCAGACTACAATAAGGTGACGTTCATGAGACACCGGTAGTCTCTGCAATTGCTAATGCACTGTCTAAGATTGATCTGAAATATGAGAATCAGCAACAAAACAGAGTATACGTCATGTATTCTCTAATCCTCCAGCTTCGATTTGGATAGCACTTCGTCGATTCACAAGTTATGCCAGTATACATACAAGCCCGGAAGAAATAAACAAAATGATTCAGATATAACGGGCTACTTACCGATCTTGAGACTTGAACAGATATTATTTGAAAAGTATAGGTGCTTAGATTCTCGATCCAAACGCCTTTAAAATCTAAACTCCAATATCAGTGAATCAATGCAGTTTTGCATTCCGGACAATATGACGTTCTATCTCGTCAAGGTGCCTTTCCCCTTGCAAAGGGTTCCACTCCGAACTGTGGATTTCTTCTCCAGATAATCAAAGCCATTCTCAGCTAGCCAGTGCATAATGCATCTCATCGCCTCATCCACTCGTCGAATTTCTTCTCATAACCAGGAATCTTCTCCAGCGATCACAGCACTTCAATAAACACGGTTGTAGCTCAAAATAAGCTGACACTGTTACGATTCTTCTTGGTAAGAATGTCGTAAAAGCATCGTAAGCTGGTTGAACCGTATGTATTGCCTGTCGAGGAGTTGATCATGTGCGGCGGGCGTTTGGCTAATCACTGAGGTTCAGATACTGATGAATCTAGTTAGAAAAGCAGTAGAATGGTTATTCGAAACGAAGCATGGTTGAAACCAGGCGAATGTTGAGTATTGGTTGAGCATCGCCAGCAGGAGTCATTCAAGAGTCATCTGAAGTTTGGAAAATCGCATGAAAAGATGGTGAGAACATGATATCTGGCAGCTAGTTCGGCATGGATGGCAGAAGTACCCTATTTACTCGTCGTCGGCAGTGGCAAGGACGATCCAATGAGACAGAGCCACCAGCGCCTACTCCTGCCATCCCGGGCTTTTCACCGTCAGACGCGCTACCCCGCTTCCCCACCTCTGTTGGTTCCAGCCACGACCAACGATGGCAGACTCTCCCGAGCGTGTCGACGATACACATGCAATTTCTCAGTCGCTTTCGTTTGCCAAACGATGTGTAGATTACATTTTCTCAATACGGCCCTTCCTTGGAATTGTCAGAGATATTAAAGCACGCGCACCTTATTATGTATCGGACTGGACGGATGCTTGGAATTATCGCATCGTCCCTGCGACCGCTCTCACATTTTTCTCAAAGTGTGTGTTCATAGTCCTGTTTTGCTGTCAAATTTTTACCTTCGTTGAACCTATCCAGCATTTTCCCTGGCATTGCCTTCTCATTAGATCTCATTGAGACAACTAACCAGTATGGCGTGGCCGAAGTCCTGCTGTCATCCTTCATGGCTTCTGGAATATTCTCATTATTCGGTGCCCAACCGCTATGTATTGCCGGCGTAACAGGTGCGTCTATGATTTTTGTGTATATGCGCATCTATTTATGATCTAAATCCCCCAATAGGCCCCATTACAGTATTAAACAAGACAATATTCGATGTAATCGCTAATAAACCCGGTGGCCCCAATTATTTGCAATTTATTGGCTGGGTGTATCTCTGGGGCGCTATTTTACATTGGATTACGGCTGCGTTGAATTGTAAGCCATGCATTGTGGCATTGCATATGTATCTGACTCGGCCACATTACAGGGTGTAATCTCCTCAGATACGTTACATTATTCTCCTGTGATACTTTCGGATTCTTCGTCGCCTGGGTACGCTGCCTCCTTTTCCGCCTTTATGTCATATGTTAACATACCTTGCAGGTCTACCTCCAATACGGCGTTCAAGTCCTTACACGCCAATTCGGCGTGGCCTCATTAGATAGCGCCTACGTCTCGATAATCCTCGCTTTCATCATGTTAGGCTGCGCTATCTTCTTCCGCTCTCTGTCCCAATCCTCCTTATTCCATCGCCATGTCCGCCGCTTCTTCGCAGATTACGGCATGCCCATCTCGATTGTAGCCTCAACTGCTGTGGCGTATTGGGGTCGCTTCAACGCGTCGAATCCCCAAACATTACCCGTTGGAGGTGCATTTGAAGCTGCGGGTAGACGAGAGTGGCTAGTTAGGTTTTGGCAGCTCGAAGCTAAATGGATAGGGATTGCCTTCCCATTTGGAGTGGTACTATGGGTGCTTTTCTTCTTTGATCACAATGTGTCTGTATGTGCCATTTCATATATTCTGTCCACGGCTATGACTTACGCCCCATACCTTAGTCCCTCATCTCTCAAGGCTCCAATTTCCCACTTCGCAAACCTCCAGGGTTCCACTATGACTTCTTTCTCCTTGGTATAACAACCTTCATTGCAGGCCTCATTGGCGTCCCTGCTCCGAACGGTGGGTAATCATACGCACTCATTCCTTCATACCTAACACTTCCCTACTAGGCCTAATCCCTCAAGCCCCTATCCATACCCAATCCCTCGTCGTTCTAGGCCGTCGTCCAAAAGAAGACGACATTCCTCCCCAATCACCGAACGAGAAACAAAAAGCAAAAGAAAGAACCCCTCCACGTTCCTCCACACCTACATCTGAAAAGCAAGGCGAAAATACCACAACCGGCATCCGGGAATTCGATCCTTCACGCTCCATCACCGTCACGCCTGGTCCAACGCGTCCTCCTTCACCTCCACCCTCTCTTACACGCGCAAAGACGGACCCTAATACATATGCCACGCATACACTAGAAGAAGGGTACAACCATTCAAAAGATGAAGTCCCCATCGCGGTGGTTGAGCAAAGAGTGTCGAATCTAGCTCAGGGTGCTTTATGTGTTGTGCTTTTGACCGGACCGTTCTTACATGTCCTGGGGTTGATCCCGAAAGGTGTCCTTGCCGGTCTCTTGTAAGCTTCCCTTCCCCTTATTTTCTCTCGCATTTTGATTTACTCATGCTTTCGGACAGCTGGTATATGGGTCTTGATGCTCTAAGTACCAACCCTATAACCAAACGGATCCTCTTCCTCATCCAAGACCCAACCTTACGTGCCCCTGATGACCCCATGCATAAAGTACGAAAGTCCCGCATTATCTTAATCTTACTCGTAGAGCTGGTGGGCTTCGGAGCAACGATAGCCATAGTGCAGACTGTCGGTAAGTCATCCTTGTTCACCTTCATCCATGTGCTCCTGCTTATTGGGGATGTGTAGCTGCAATCGGATTCCCGGTAATAATTATGTTACTGGTGCCTATTCGAGTTCTGTTGATACCACGATTGCCGTTTACACCTGAGGAGCTCTCGCTTTTGGATGGGCCGACAGCATCGCCATTTGTACGTACCGCTTGCTCTGTAAACCTCGCTGTATTGCACTGACTTCTTCTTTCCGCAGACTATGGCCTCCGTTGGTGGATCCTTGTGATATTGTTTAATGACCTTATGTTTTCCATCTATCTAGACGCTTTATAATGTATGTATCCCTTCCAACTTGATGTATAACTTAGACGATTCGTTTGCTTTTGTGATACCTTATTAATTTCGTTACCCTCATGAATAGTTTCTCTTCCCATCATTAGATCTTATAGGAATATTAAGATATCTGCATCTCCTCCAATGTGCATATAAACGAGAATTAGAGATGGAATATCGTATTGTGTTGTATTGAGTGTATTGTCCAGCAAGATTCTACTTTTACTTCTTCTTGACTGATTTCAGTCTGATAACCTCCGACCCAACGAAAATACCCTGTTAACAACGTCAGTTCAACTCACCGACACAAAAAGGTCAAAGATAATTCGCTCACCTTGCCCTTATACGGCTCCGGTTTCCTCCACCCCCTCACCTGCGCCGCAAAAGCCCCCAACTTCTGTTTATCCGTCCCAAACAACATAATCCTCGTCGGTGCAGGCACCTCCGCCTTAATATGTGGCGGTACCGGTACAAACACCGAATGCGAGTACCCCAGTTTCATATTCAGCCTCAACGGCGGGCCCTTCCCGTCGTTCGACAGTCCTCCGCCTTGGCGTTCGATAACGCGCATTGGACGCGGGTCCGTCTCGAGCGCAGCACGGTATCCGACTCCGACGAGGTGCAAGGGGACGGTGAACCCCTCTGTCATGCCGGTGATAGCGTTGGCAATGAGCGTACGGGTGAGGCCCCACATGGAGCGTTGTTTCCGTGCGGTGGGTTTTTCAACGGTTATAAAGATAGAGGGAGGTGGTATGTTCTTTTCTTTTCCCTTTCCTGCTGCGTGTTCTGGAGGAGCTACGACTTCAGCAGCAGGCGCGCCAGGCTCGTAACTCTTGTATGTTAAACTCATGTACGGTTCCAGCGGTACCCTTGTCGTGCCTAACGGGCCTGTAACTTCAATCGCATCTTGTGTTTGACGCAGGACGACGTTGGGAGGAATGAGGATAGGTGCACGCCCGGTGTAGCAAGGGGGGTTGCCTGCGAAGACCGGTGAAGACGTGGAAAATGCTGCTGCTGCTCCTATTCTAATCGGTGCATGACCCAGCAAGGAAGTGAGTCCCCGTATTCGAGCCGCGGTTGCGACAGCTGAGCTCATTTAGCTGTCCAGGAGCTTGAGCTGCAGAAATTTCAGTGTCAAGCGTTTCGAACTCCGATCGTCATGTCCAAGTTCGCGCCACACAGGTGAGTTTGTCGTACTGTTCTGCTTTTGAGTTGTTCTGATTCTTTGATTATGTGTTTAGGAGAGGTATGCATATTGTATTCTGTGTTTATATTTCTGCTAAGCATGACATAGGAGTCAACAACCCGTCGGCCACATCCAGCACCGTCTGCCAGAAATGCCTTGGAAGAGGTATGGCCGTCTATTTCGCGTGTTCTCTTTATATATCTAATACGTTCTATATAGGTCACTTTACCTATGAATGTAAGGGTAGTCGTCCCTATGTCTCCCGCCCCTCCCGTACCCAACTTCTCGAAAAGCCCAGCCTCCTTGCTAAGTTGAAACAAGAGGGCAAGCCTAGCGTAGAGATTCCTGAGGAATTCAAAACGAAGTGTGTATTATTGCTCTTGTCATGTTTATTGACCACATACTTATATTGATGGATTATTAAGGAGCGGAACGGCTAATAAGATCCTTGAAGAGAAGGAGAAACAAAGGGCTAAGGAGAAAGGGAAGGAGAAGGATGATAAACCTCCCAGAAAGAAGAGTAGAAGGCACGTTTATATTCTGTTTTGTTTATTCTTACCTGACATTGATCTCATTTGCTTCTTCAGATCACGCTCCGGCAGTCCTTCCTCATCATCCGATTCTGATTCTTCAGGCTCAGATTCAGACTCGGATTCCGGTTCTTCTTCCGGTTCTGAATCTGAGTCTGATTCTCGTTCAGAAAGCTCGAGATCGAGATCAAGGTCAAGGTCGGGCGACAGGAATAGGAAGCGTCGGAGACGTTCTCCTAGCTCGGAGTCATCTCGTTCACCACGAAGAGTTAGGGATTAGTTGGAACGATATAAAACAGATGGGTTGAAGTTATAGTTGACTTTGTATATTTGTTCCTTGTGTATAGTTGCGGATACATGTTACCCGAGCCCTTCTCAACAGCCTCGTTGCAATGCCCTCAGAATTTAGTTTTACATTTGAGACAATGCTTCCTGCTCTGATTGACTTAATGTTCGTATGGGACATTTAGGGTATCATGATTTCTTTTAATTATCCAAGTCGACTTCCTGTCAGTCGCTCGTAATATATACATGGCAAGAATAAAAGTATTCCACTGGACAGTCCATTCAATGCAGAAGAATAATGCATTACGAGCAGATGGCCTGCGCGGTTGTTGCAGTGTTCAATATCAGGGCAATGATAAGCCTTTAAAGAGAGAGATATTAGCTCTTATAACATACAATAATTCAAAAGAACACACCCATAAAGGCCTAGCACTTCGGCGAAAATCAAAATAAGCACCATGGCTACGAATACTCTTGATTCATGAAGGTATGCCCGAACACACTAAGGGAAAAAATAGATAAATAATACTGTGGGATGAGACAAACATATGCTAACTCACCGAATCACCCACGATCCCAATAGCGTATCCCGCAGCTAACCCAGTAAAGCCACACGATAGACCAGCCGCTAAGTGCCTAAATCCATAGTAAAGGGAATACTCCTTTTTTGGGTCCACTGCAAAGAAGCCGCTTAAATAGATGGTACGGGCTGAGAAGGGGGAACAGGCTTACGTGCACTTGCGATCAGGACCGAAACTACTAAGCCATATACCGCAATAATACCAGACATGACGACTGGAATTAAGCTCTGAATAAGGGATGAATCAGACGGTGCGAACCACTACATCATAACAGATATTATGTACCTTCATGATCAACTCTGGCCTGAACTGTCCCAATCCTGAAATACCAATGCCCGCTTTCGCCGTCCCATAGGCAGCACCCACAGCTAAACGAAACAGCATAATTGTAAGCGTAAGGATGATCTCTCAGTCCTTAAAGGTACGCACTGCTAAACACCATCTACAAAGATGCAGAACATTAGCATTGCAAAGCTTTCAGGCGCGAGTGCACCGACTCACTGCGGAGGCAACGCCTGCAAAGCCGAAAAACGGCGCGTATGGTGGACATAGAGACATTATGTGAGAATATTTGACTGAAAAGAACGACGCAAGAAAGGAATCTAGTTGCTCTTGTACAGCTCGTCGATTCGGCCACTGAACGTCAGAACCAGCAGATTGGCTTCTTCCGAGGCGCCCGCTGCCTCATGACGGGACCCAAACGGGACACCTTATTAATTTCTATTCTCATTCAACGCTGAGCTCAATAACATGCCAAAATCAAACAGTAACGATATCCTTGATGGAAGCTAGGGGCACGTATCAGTATTTTCTTTTGATATCTTTATGGGGTTTTACTGATATAACTTAAAGAACTAGCTTGACCAATTTAGCGATGGATTTTGCTTTTGTTCCTGGCCCCGTACAGGTGGATGGTCTAAAGGAAAAGCTAGTCGCATTTGAAGAGGAATACCGTAACATATCTGATAACATATCTGATGACATAGTGGATGATGGCATCCAAGCAAAGCTCGACGTTGTGGAGAGGCAAAGATCGATAGAAATCCAAATTGAATCGATAAAATCATTGTTATCCCCTGGTTATCCCCGATCCGTCATATTCCACCGGAGATCCTTGGCCATATTTTACTTACTGCGTACTCCACAATTGTCAACGGCTTTCTTCTGACCTCGAACTTGAAGATGCAACTAGCGATATCGTTCCTGAAGAGTGGATATTGTTGGTTGACCATCCCAGGAATGATATTTCAGTGGATCAAGCTCCCCTGGTGCTCTTTCGAGTGTGCCGTAGATGGTTCAACGTAGCCATGAATACTCCAAGTGTATTTACTCAAATCACCCTTCGGGGTAGGATCACTGTTGATCCTCTCAAGATCATTGCCCTTTCCTTGGACAAATCAAAAGCGCTGCCTGTCAGCATTGATATTTTGCCTAATCGGTGGCTTGGATGTCCATCTATAATAGGTGTTAACGAGACTATACGAGCTGCTTTATCCGTGCTCTCTGGTAATCTACATCGAATGTCTTACCTTTCCATGACAGCGCCGTGTTATCTTCAAATTATATTCCCTTACAATACCCTCAGACATTTCTCTTCTTTAGAGACATTGTTCTTGGATAACTTGGATTGCGAATATGATCATTTAGAGGACAACGATGGACCCCTGAGACAACTTGTTGCAGAGAATCTCCTTAACTTCGAGGAGAGTTCGGGAGAGAACTTTATCCGGGATATCTTATCCGCACCGCGACTTACAGGCATCTGCTATGGAGCTCTCCACTATACGGCTTCTGCTGCACTTCACATCGCAAAGGATTTCCCATGTATTGACGCCCTCCGATTTATCATGGATGACCAGAGTACCGCCGAGTTTGTGCGGGAAGCGTTGCCGTGGCAGAACCCTTTAGCATATCCACTCCTGCGCCGACTCCAAATCTGCATTGAAAATCAACCTATGCAGCTGGTAGAGATGTTCAAGCACTTCGAAATCCTGAAACTCAAAGTTCTTGATGTAAGTGGGGACAACTCGGAGGAACTTGCGAGGACAGCTAGTCCAGTGCTTCCCGCTCTTCTATCTTTAATATTCCACGCAAGGCCTCCTCTACGCCAGCTCAGCCTCTGAAAAATCTCACTGCAAAAGGGAAATATGATTCGGCTCTTGTCAGTCGTGCCTACGTTGCATCAGCTTGAGCTTGATGACTGTCTTCTCAGTGGGACGAGGTTCTTGAATATGTTTGACAGAGATATAGCCTTGGCATTATGCCCGTGCCTTGCCAATATAGAACTGCAGAGTATGGACGTGAATCTCGACCTCCAAAAAGCAATTAGAGGGAGGTTAAAATTGCCAAAGAACGCCAAAAGAAGGCGTTACCTGCGTACGGCGCCTTCGTATGACCAACTGCCGTGGTACAACGAAGATATCCACTGAATCTTTTGCTGAGTTGAAAAAGGAATCCCCGGTGTTTGACTTATGCATAATGTGGATCCTCTATTCCTCTCTAAAACAATGGGCAGCGTTAACCCTTGGCATAGTATGGTAGACTTCGTATATAGCTTCGTACTGGATTGTTCACGTATATCCTCATTTTCAACAGCTGTTCAACAGTGTTGATTTCCTAAATACAGTTTATTTAACCACTTACAGACGAGTCCAGGAGATCCCTCCATGACCTTGTCGAATTTAGTTTCGGTACAAATGAGCCGATTGAGGCTCGTGATGTGGATGATATTTTACATAACTCGCCAGGCGAGATTTATTCTAGAGGTAAATGTTTTCTAGAATACATGGTGACGCGATATGGCGTTACAACAGATGAAAAAGTCTACGAGAAGTCGTGAACATATAATGAATGTAGAACGGTGAAACAATCCTTGATAGTATCCTACACACTCCTGTTGAAATTCCGTGTTTTTCTTTTTGAGTCAGGTCGTAATTCATGCCTTCATTTCGCCCACTGAGTCGATGACTTGAGAAGCCATTCTTTTCTTCTTCTGGATCGAGAACAGTACGGAGCATAATGTCAGCAAAGAACCTATGCTTCCCATAATCTGTACGATTTTCATGGGCTAGTTCTCAGGATCGAGATGGGAAATAACAGACTCACTCCACTAAACAGTCCTGCCTTCCACCAGATGTATTTACTCGTTAGTAATGCTCCATCGATGGGTGTGCCAATGAGCCCGCCAACACCTTCATCCGTTAGCTGAAATGCAACAAGAAAATGCAAAATATATCCACCAGAAAGGGTTAATCCAATTCCTATTCGAAGGCCAATCTCAGACATGTCGTCCGCCAAATTGGCAATAAACGGCGCATTTAATGCAACATCTGGATAAGTAATGTAAATGTTTATCATGCGTCTTCGAGAGATAAACTCACATATACCGCTACAGAACCCATAACAAATGGCAATTAATACTACACTTGCCACAGATGATAATCCGATTGTGCCGAAGATTATAATACTGCAGCAAGCTGTAGCAGTAATTGTTAAATTTCCTACCCCGAGACGACCGAGGAAGAAAGCAGAAGAGATGCGGCCAAAGAAGGACGATGCATTGAGTATCACAAGCTACATCGAAGTAGGTTAGATCTATCGAGGACTTCCTAAGAGAAAGGACATCCTCACTGCATAGAAGGCAAAATTCTGGCTGAGACCATGCTGAATGGCATCCAGTTGAAGGTAGAAAACAGGAAAATAATAGCCAAAAGAGAAGAAAAACAAGCTAAACCATGTCAACTTAGTCAGCGATTAAGTTTCAAAAGACGACTTACGAAGCCGAAGCACAGATATATGCTTTATCCTTCGAGAATTTCTTTAACGAAGGCCATAATTTAGGGGTTTGTGGAGGCGGCAATCGAGTCCGCATGAGCAGACACGATATAAGCAACATGCCAGATATCAAACCAGCATTTGCTCGAGTAGCCTTTTGGAAGCCGATTCTATCCAATGTATTATTGAGCATAATTGGATGCACTACGGCGCCAACCGAAGAACCCGAGGCAACGATCGTCATTGCAAAATTCCTCCTTTTTTGAAAATAGTGCGAGACGACGGCAACTGAAGGGACATATAACATTCCTACCCCTATCCCCACACCAACGCCTTGGCAGAGAAATACCTGATATTATAAGAATATAGACAAGCGAAATTGTCATGACTCGAAATTCACCTGGTAAAAGTGATTCTCTTGCGTTAATGAAAGCATGAAAAGGGAGAATGCAGTCAATAGGGATCCGCATCGGTGTAACGTATAGCTAGGACGTTGAGAACGAGATGAGACAGCGAGGTATGATATATGTAGGAAGACATACAAGTAACCTCTGTCATATATGCGACCAGCCAGTAAACCGCCGGCAATAACCAGGAAGGCGTTTACACTCCCAATCCATCTATGAATGATACTATGGTCAGTGGAATTTAATGAACTGGTGCATAAAGAGACCGACGAAATTGTAGAGGGGGATTCATTGCGGATATGACTTCGGACATAATAATCTGTGAATGGAGAAGATCACTTCGAGTAGCGGACATTTACGGGAAAGCATCATACCTTGAAATACGCCAAATGCGCTCGTATATCTACAATACGAGAAGTCAATATTGTCAGAGCCTGAGTTGAGAAAGCAAGTTCTGCGCCGCACCCAAAACCGCAGAACTGAATAAGGAAACTATTGCAAACGGAGTTAAGCACATAGATTACGAGAGACTCAAAGCATCAACCCTTACGCTCCAAGTACGGTAGCCCATGCTTTAATTCCTCCTTCAGGAAACTGGTCTTCACAGAGCTCCGGCACCGGCGTATTTACTGCAGTAAGCTGGTCATGGTCCTCTAAGCTCCTAAGGCTGGTAGTAGTATTGGGGAGAGTCTTAGGCTCATGCTTCTCGAGATTCATCGTCAGAATCTTGAGCTGCCCTTTCGCTCTATCGTTGCGCTCTACCTTTGAGCTAGAATGTGGAGGAAAACAAGGAACATGTTGGGAACAGATTTTGGACGTCCATAACATCGGGTGTTCTCGCTTCGACGTGAGCCAGATTTCCGTTGGCCGTCTTAATGCCGTCGCACGCGATCGAGGCATGCGCTCGTCTCGCTTGACGAATAGAGTTATTGAAGCGTTCAGCTACCATGCCTATGCTAATTATATGCAGGCAGAATAGGGCATTCAATCTTCTCTCATGTTCACAGATAGGGGATGGCACGGCTCTTACCCGCAAAATATGAAAGTCAAGTCAACTTAGAACTAATTTGAAAAGAGGAAAAAATAAGCTTCGACATCAGATTGTGAGTATCCATCGGGGGCCTTCAGCAAGTCGCTTGATTATCGGGAGAAAAACTGATGGAAACAACATTGGCGGGCACTAAGTGGGACGTGAATGTTCGTGCAGGACTGCGGATACTATTTGTTGATACTTGCTCATGGATTGAACGTTCCTCTGAGATGAGAGAACTCATATCTCTGTCGTGTGATCTTAGTCACGGGCGTTCCATTTCAGACTTCTGAGTGGCAGTCGATCATGTCGTGGGCCTTACAACAACAAGCTTGTCAGGTTTGTCGATGCCAAGTTCACGAGTAATTTCAATACCTTATATCTTTGATTCCAGGAGTTCACACTTCTTCCGCCATGAGGATTGGAGGTTGCATTCGGGGCTCACGGCGAAAAGCAAAGGCGGACCAGACATGCATCTCTAGCCAGAATGCCAACCAGGTCTGTAAATATAGAATCAATAGTAATACCAGTACTCGTAAAATATTCTCACTATAAGAACCTATGGTAAGTTTGCATTTCAACTCCGAAGATTGAATGGCGGCGGCGTGTTGAGTTGTATGCTAAGCATCCTTCCAATCGAGAATTTAGCAGTACAAATACTTTTTACATATACGAGATTCTCCAGAAGAAAGGATGTATTTATCTCTGCAGATATAGGGGCATTCCGGCCGCTCCGATCCAATCTGCATCCATGTATTTGGGTTATACTGTTCTCACTGGCACGAAATATTAATCACATAGTACAGCTTTGAAGGAGAGAAAATTAATTAATGGCTAACCTTATAATGATGTTCTCATGTTACCATATTCATAAGGCATCACAGCGTTCATAGCTTCAATGGAGAGAAGTCTCAGACGGTGGGAAGGTTAAAACTGGATTACATCGAGTGTAGTGCAGAGTTAACGAGTAGATACTGCAAAAACACTGTATTTCCGCCTATTCAGAGAGTCAACCAAGCAGTTTTGAACGTTTGAACGACGTAAGTACCTCATTCCCAGCAGCTGAAAAAAAGCGCTATATTTAATCCGTCTTGCCGGATGTGCCCTTCTTGTCCAGTCACTCATGAAAAGCATGTGCCAGTGGGACGCGAAGTTGTAACGGGAATAACCGAGCGGTGAACTCAGAAGAAATGGAATAAACCCATGCGACCTTAATAAAAGGCATCTGTTCCATGTCTCAAACATACGCAAGATCCTTGTCCTCAGATGTCGTGTAGGGCTATTTTCTCTACCATATTTTCCCCGTGTCTTCAAGTCCATTCTAAAAGGGGAACACTGTAATGAACAAACTTTCCTACAAACTGGTTACTTAGACTTATGACGTTACGAATAGGAAATGTTTAGAGGCTTACTTTAGCCAGGAACATATATCGCAATTAGATCACATTAATAAACCATTATACGACAAATATGGTTATTGAGCTCGGGTTGTCCTCATCAAGAAGGGTCAAAGAACGTATTCCTGTGGAAGATCTGTGAACATTCACACCTGATCCATATCATTAATATTCATTAAGACTCACATTTTTTAAAGAAAGGAGATTGATTACAAGGCTACAACTCAAGTCAGCAGGGCGGCGGAAGAAGGTGAACAGTCCCTTCATCGACTGCTAGAAAGTAAACATATCAGTAATCGCTATATAGTTCATACTTAATGAAGTTCCAAAATCTTCCAGACGATGCTTAAACGTCGCCTTCAATTATGTGGTAAAATATGGCTTTTCCGACAGTTCTGAGATTTCAGTGGAAAGAATGACGATAGGAAACAGTAGGACGCCTCGCTGCGTGTTTGATTAATCGATTGATTTGGATTGTTCACTTGGAGTTTGATTGAACTTGTGATGCATCACTCTTTCTTCAGATTTGTTGAAACCTGTGGCGATATGGAGTAGTGAGTGAAGTCTAAATAAAGTAACAAAACATATTAGGCGCCCGACTACTGGAATTCAAGATCAGACTAGGAAAGATCTAGGATCCGATAATAAGCTTTAAACAGGTTGTTTTAAAGTAAAGGTAGTATACAGATAATGTTATTAATAGGATTCGACGATATATACCATATGCAGCTTCATTTACCTCGCAAATGTAAAACTGAAAACCTCAAGAGCCGACTCCCGGGCTCCAGTAAACCAATTTACCCGAATATATGACTACACTCCTATCGAAAAAAAGCATATAATATTGATATGTGAATAGTCATGTCTACAAGTCGAGAAAAAGACGAAATAAATGAGCGTGGATCATAGGGTTGGTCAACAGCGATCGTGTGGGGTCGTACAAGGCATAGGCGACAAGAATAACAAAGAATAAAAGAGGTGTAAGTACGAAGAAAAAAAATAAAGCTCGTCACTTCAATTTTTAATTCCGTTAGTTATACAATATCACTTTCAATTCATTCGTTAATCACGCGACCAGCCCCGCCGTGGTCCTCACATCGACGGTCCTCTTTCCAACCTCCGTGAACCAAACCAAAGCGGTGTGCGCTTTCTTCTCTATCTCTTCTGCGTTGGAAACCTCCTTCGCGCGGTCCTCCATAGCGGCTCTGAAGCGCTCTTTGAGGTCCCATGACGCCAACCTCAACACCTTGCGTGTTTCTCTGGAAATGCGGGTCGCATTCACGTTGATATATAGGTTTTCTTCGCTTTCTCCTTCAGCTGGACGTAATAGCGACGTACGGATCCTCCGTCCAACAGTGCGAGGAATGGTATTCGGCAGTTCCAGGATGAAATAGGTTGCAAGACCGATAGTCACAGCACCCATAACTGGAGCAGCCCATCTACGAACGGTCTCATTCCCGAAGAAGTCCGTGATGCGGACGACGCCTTCGATAATGCCGCGGACACCGAGAGTCTTTCCACCGACCATGGTGAGAGTTCCAAGGCCGATGGAGATGACGCTCAATGCACCAGCTTGGGATTCTTCTTCGACCTCGAGGCTCTTCTTGCTCTCCTCACCCGCGTACAAGCTGAAGTAATGCTGGACATCAAAGACGTCGAAGAAGCTGCAGTCAAGCATCTCCGGGCGCTGGGCCAAGCCAATGCCCAAGCCATGGATACCACCAGCAACGGTGATGCTCCTGCTCTGCCTGCCGCCCTTCTTAGGCAAGAACATACGCTCAGGCATGAAAATACGCTTAGAACGCTCAACGCCAGCAGGTAAGTGCTTCTCGCCGAGTTTAGCGATCTCCTCGATGCTCTTGGATGCGGTCACACGAGCGTCATCTTGCGCAAGCTTGACAGCAAGATCGAGACTCTCCAACAAAGCACGACGGACTTCGCGGGTATACTCCCAGAAGCCCAACAAGCCAGGGTAAGAAGGCATCTTGATCCCATTGTCGACAGCCATTTCACCGCTGCCGACTTTCTCAACAGAAGCGGATAAGATTTCCTTGGCCCTCCTTGCTGCCTTGGATGATCCTCCATCTTCAATAGTTTCGAGTCCATCTTCTAAATCTTCACGCCCACGTTGCATCTTCTCCAGTACGGGGCGCACCCTGCTGAGATCGTCCCTGGCTTGCTCGAGTTCGGCTTGAGCGACGATGGCATTGCTGCTGGACAACAAGTCAATATCGGCAAGCAAGTGGCTGAGGTAGGTAGATGCAGGATGAAGCTTCGACTTGGCACGCTTCACCAACACGAAGGAACGAAGAGAGGATTCAAGTTTGTCGAAGGAAGAGTTCGATGATGTGGGGATTTGAGAAGAGGAGGAATCGACGAAGTGAACAAGATCGGCAGCATCATCGTAGGTACGAGGACTAAGCTGCTTGATTTGCTCCAAAATAAGACGCTTGCACTTTTCTTTGTCCCTAATCTGATCAAAGCGATTAACGACGATAAAGAGGTAGGCCTTCTCGTTACTGGCATTCCAAAGGAACTCCTTAGCAGACAAGGTGAAGTGGTTTTCGGCAGAAACAACGAATACGACAACATCGATCTCTTCTTGACGGGCGAAAAGAGCCGTGGTCTTTAAACTGTCACGGTTCAAACCTGGAGCATCGATGAGGGCAATATCAACCACGCCGTTGTGCAAGAGCGATTCCTGAGGACGACGAGCATCATTGACATACAGGCGTACCATCTGGTGGATATTCTCATTTTCGCCGACGACGTCTTCTAGATCCTCGATACCCGCGCGGGTATAGGTATTGGAGTCCTTGATATCATAGGTGACGCCTTCCTTGATAATATGTACTTCCTCAACGTTGTTGTTCTCCACTGCATCATGCACTTCGCAGAACATAGTGGTACATGGCTGTTGGTCCACGGGCATAACAGACTTGCGGAGGAGGGCGTTGACGAAAGTCGATTTGCCAGCATTAAGATCACCAGTTACGAGAACCTTTGATGATGTATCTTCAATGCGAGCCTTCAACTTTTCGATATGTTTGAGTGCACCGACGACACGGTCGTCGATGAGGTTGGAAATGGATGCCTTCTCGAGTTGGGAAACCAATGAGGCGGGACCCGTCGAGGAACCGTGGGGACCGAGTTTGAGGTCCAGGCGAAGAACATGGAATTCGGGAGATAATTCAGATGGAGCTTCTACGACTTGCAACTCTTCAGTCTCCTTCGAGGCTACGGATATCGTTGCAGAACGGTTGAGCCCAGGCTTCACGACAACTTCCGTCGTAGATGCCATATCGTCCGCGAAAGACATGGAACGGCGTGGCGAGCCCCTTGTAGAAGGCTGCAGTTGAGGATAACGAACTATCCATGATTCCTTATTGAACTTGCGGAGGTCTTCCAATATGGATTTTGTCGAATCGATGCCTTTAGCCAAGCTGTGATGATTCGTGTGAGATATGCTCCTATACGTCAAGGAACACACAGCGCTCACCGATTCTTCTGTTCTACATATGCTCCTTCAAAATCTTCTTCTCCTAAAGACTTGACGTCGCCTTGCAAGTCGGCAAACGACTGTTGCTGCTCTGGTATTGTTGCTGGTGAAGCGGTCATTGAGCGAGCGGGAAAATAGGACTGAGACATGGTGTTCGTGTTCACCAGAGGTCAGAAGTATATAGGGGGTAAATTTGCAGAAGATAAAGGTGTGTCGCAAGAGTGGGTGTTCGTCGTTTAGCGCGATGAGCAAAACCTTCTTGCGGTGCGATCCCAGTTTGCGCCCGTCCCAGGCGCCCGCTCCATGGATATTGGATTGGTCATCCCCGTCGCGTGCCGGTCTATCACACGCCAGCTCCGTCGCGGTCCCGGCATGAAGCTCAAGTCCGCACATGGAACAATCAACACTGGACAATTGGCTCAAGAGTCAAGAATAAAATGCTATACTTTTAAAAATATAGACCAGGTGTGTTTTATCCGAAGGAGGATAACGAGGCCATTGACAATGGTTGCTCACCTATTTGCCATAAACAACCAAATGGTCATGATCTGTTGAGTAGTTGGTTCAAATCGGTCACTCACTTATATATATATAGCGTACTCCAATCGATGTCTAGGAAATTCGCTACAGTCACTAGTAACAGCCAACCGTTCTGGTCGGCGAAACCCTGACAGAATTTGCGCTTGTCTTTCCTTGTGGACAGACAGACTTCTTTTAAAACGCAACTGCGAAGCCAAGGCAGGTCGGATTTCACGAATTATTGCGAATACATTCCCGTAAAGGCGTCATGGACGTACAGTTTCTTCAGATCTGAGCCTGCAGGAGTACAGGCTATGTTCTCTGCTAGTTCATCCGTTGGGAATCGGGAGATAATTTGGTCTGTCAACAGCCTATGCGATTGAAGTTGAACCTGATTCAAGATTAAAATACCTCACGGAAATTCTTGCTGCATGCATTGGATCCCTACCAGTTCCGAGTCAAATTCCTTACTGCTTTTGATATCTGTTGGTGCGTCAAATTTATTTCAATACTCCATGGAAAATTGCGAAGATTACCCATCTTGATTTAGCACCAATTTTGTTGTATACGGAAATATCAACGTTGGATGTAGTGGCGGTGATGATTTATAACTCGTGGTGTCCATTCGTGTTTCCGCTGATCTGCAGTTCCAGGAGACATTTTCTTCAACATATAGATTTGTGCCGGTCATAATCATAATGTCATCGGAGATTCGGAAAAGGCAAAAATCCACGGCAATACCTCCTATTAGCGTTAGGTATACTAGTGGTGGCGATGATTATATGTATCAACTTACTATGGTGGCGATTTGCGTTTCCGCTGATCTATATTCGTGACTCCTCCGAATGAAGAAAATAACCCATGGAAATCCTTGGTGCAATATCGTTAACAGCCCAGTGACACTTCTTGCGAGCCCTTGGTAACACTTGAACGTCCAATGCCAGTGAGTCAAACTTATACCAAATTTCCAGAGGAAATTCTAACGTTACGTCGATCCAGGCATTGCAGCTGTCCTATAAGGCAAATAAGCGAGTTCGACGATAACGGTAAAGTGGTGGCAATGATTTACATGAGTATTAACTCACTGTGTTGACCACTGCTTGTGTTTCCGCTGATATGCACTTCTAGAATCCAGAAAAGGAGATTTTCCGTCATTTTTTCAACATACTATATGGACTCGTGCCGGTCATATTCTCAACTTCACCGTAAGCAAGCCAAAATTACTGCTTAGGCTTGCTGTATTACTAACATATCCGTTCCCGAGTCCACAGCTCAACAAAATCGAAGGCGAGTCCTAACTCCGATATCTTTCGTTATTTAGACGATCCACACCTTAAACCGCGTATTGCCGAGACATATCAAAGGTGCCTGAACTTCAAGTTTATAGATGCACTCAGGCTATCAGCGGGATTGCTGGAAATGTCTCAATATGGTCTCAGTGGAAACTTGCCCAGCTGATCCACTGGCACATGTAACAGTAATGTCTGGGGTAAGCGTCAATCCACTGATATTCATTAATTTATTTACCGAGTGTATTTACTGAAGGGCTATGCTGCTTACTACCTTGTGAACATGATATCCGTGTAAGTCCAGATTAATGGTGTACGAGCTAACTTTTATCCCATAGAGATTCAGATATTCGCTCCATCAGGCAGGCCACCTAGAGAATGAAAACTAGAGGTAAAGGAGTGGAATCAAATCGAGAGTCTCGATCGCTATTTGAAAGCCTTCGCCCGACATAGATTTTAGAGTGAAGACATCAGTGATAGTTCAACTCCACACATACATTTAGCTATTGAACGTATGTGTATGACCTTGCATCTTGCTATCAAACACGCTAAAATATTACTGGTTCAAACCCAGAGGTCATCAAGGCTGGCAAGGCGAGCCAACCTCAACTTCTCCGTTATTTAGCTGACCCACAAACCACATATCGCCGAGACATACCATCTTCCGTTTATATTGGACGATCGATACTCACCATGTATCGCCGAGACATAAAGAATTAGGTGCCTGATTTATATAACTATATATCAGCGGTATTTCATTTATGATCTTGGAAACTTGCCCCGCTGATCCAGCTGTAACACTGGCAGTACAGTCTGGGTACGCGTCAATCCACTGATACTCTGATATTCTCTACATTTTTTATTACTTATGAGTGCATTAAATACGGGGCTATGCTACTAGCTTGTGAACGTAGAGTCCACGCAAGTCCAAAGTAGTGGTGTGCTATCCACAGCCACCGCGGCCCATCATGCCCACCCATGTAGAACTTGAAAACTGCGGGACAAAGGAGTGGAGTGAATGTAAGAGACTCAATTGCTGTCCGAGCTTGAAGCCTTCTCTCGACATTCATTACACAACGAAGTCATCAAAAACTGGGGGTAAAGGAGTAAAGTGAATGCGAAGAACTCAATTGTCTTCGCTCGACATTCACTACACAGCGAAGCCATCAATGATGAGTCATTGAATTCTATACACTTCTCAATACATTTCAGCTAGTAGCATGACCTTTTGAAGCCTTGCCTTTCGTAAAAATGTACATACAAAAAAATGGACGTTATGTGGAAATGTCTCAGAAGACAGGTATTATAGAAGACATTCGTTGACAACTTGTTTGATCTTTTCCAGCCCAAATCTTTAGCCTGGATGCCTTTAATGGATAACAATAAAGGTCGAAAGAGAGTAATTAATACCATATTCGGAAAAGACGTTGTTCCACTGCAGGGGACTAAGTTAGATCCATTGAACCTACTAAAACCTTCGGAAGTATTAAGTAGTCAGACTTTAAATTGGCAGTGAATTTTCCTGAAACCGACCGAGTCGTTTGGGGCGATGCTACCGAATCTTAAACCCTACACAGGCACCTTGGGAAAGAGATGGCGATTGTCGCTGAATCCGTCGACAGCCTGCCGGCCGCGGGGCTCTGTGAGGACCGGTGGGCGGAGGCATCAATCGAATTGGGACAAGTGCGAGGTAAGAGGTAAATTTATTAGAGTTGCTATTCATCTTGTATTATTTGACTGACGATCCCTTCAAATGGGGCTATGTATCAATCGCCACTAAGAATATCCCCGGGCTATGGCGTAGTGTTACTTAGTAGGATTATTGAGTACGTACAACCCGAATGAAAGCTGTAAAGGAGACAAATTAAATTTTCCATGCTAGTGCTATCTTTGAAAAATGCTGCCCTATTATTGTTATGGAATCTCCCGTATCATCGTGGAACGGAAGATCTCCACTGTTTTTCGGATATTCTGGCGATACTTGGATGCACCTGTGATATGCTTTTGTCAGAGAAGCTGATGCGAACTACTGGACTGACAGGTGAGCATGGGGGACGTGAAGAGATATTTGATATACGCGTAAGGTTTTCAGGAGTGAAAGCGAATGACCATCCCACCGAGGACCTACGAGGGTTCCTCGTAACGCTTATTTTCCTATATGGGTTAACCATTCAGGTCGAGTGGTAACAAGTGGTAACATACTGCGATCATGGACACGGGGAAAGGAGAGGAAAGCACCGCAAGATCAAAAGGTTTTCTGGGCAGGCATACAGAGCGTGAATCGGACACTGGTTCGTTCCTTGTTCATCCATGTTTAAACGTTATCTGCAGACATGTGATCGTTGAGTGCGCTGTGAACAGGAGCTCCACGACCTGAGTTCTCCTGAGCTCCTATGTCGATATTGTCCCTGCTTAAGTAACCAGGGTCGAGCTGGATGATCTACCAATCGACAATCGATGCCGAAGGAAAACCCCATGTATGTATCTCCCCTTCATCCTGCAGAGTAGTCGGAGGACACTGATCGAGCTTAGGCTTGAAGCCAAGGTCCGGACTTCGACTTAAGACATAGATAGAAGAATATGAGTAGGCCTGATAACCGTATTTACAGCATTCCGTCCGGAGAAGGACGGAATTGGGATCGACTTCGAGTGGGCGGCGAAGTAAACCATACGCGTTGTATTCACAGCCTGGCGTGTGGCGAGGTGAGGCTGAAAGCATTGGCGCCCTCGGATAGCGACGTTCTACTCCTCCACCTCAGGCTCCCGCAGACATGATCGAGGACGAAACCAATGGCGATCGACGACAAGCGGAAGGTGCTCTTAGTGTTAGGCAAGAAGAAGGGGAAGTCCAAGCTGTGACCCTGTGACGTGCAGGATTCAATACTGGATAATAATGTCTTGCTTTATCTGAGAAGTATATTACTTGCACCGGCTTTCCCCTCTGACGCTCGCTTTACTTTGACTTTCCCCCTCACCATGCATGCTGGAGTCTCCCTTCCCACCGAGCTCATCATGAACATCATGGAGGTCTTTTTCGAGGATTCTGCAGCCTGCTCATCTCAGGTGAGCTCGCTGGAGGCCAAACCTCCTTGGAGTCGTGTCAAGAACGTCCTTACAGCGTCCCATACTCTCCGTGCCATCGGCCTAAGACTGTGGTTCGTTCGTCTGAGGTGAGCTGCTGCCCCTCGACGCTCTGCACTGGGAGTTGATGCGATATATGCGCAGGGTAAAGAGCGAGTGGAACTGGGATTATATCTCGCGCATACCCGGCATCTACCAATGGGTCCGGTGCGTTGCCTTTTGCTCTATTGAAGCTCTATAGCCTAACCGTGCGGCGTGTTCTAGCGAGATCAGCTATCACCATGTCGCCGCCATCCTCATCCCGTCCATTCAGCCCGAGAACTTTCCCTCCCTCAAGTCCGTCTCCATCCGCATGCTCAGCATCCCTCGTCCTCTCAGCGTCATAGAGCGCCTCCCCCCTTCCGTCAGACGGCTCGAGATATGGAAATTTGACACCATGATTCACGATCACCTCTTCTCCGCCATTGCAGCCAAGTTACCTCATCTACAGGATCTTCGGCTTCATGGAATGGGCGAATTCGACAAATTTGGCATTGGCACCCTGTTTGACAGTGCAGATAACCTGGGGGTATGTTTCTTTATAATATGCTGCTTCGTTGACTTATGACGGTTACTCGCAGCGGTCTATCGCCCTGTCACTAAACCCTCTGCAATCGTTACGCTCATTATCAATTGACGTATATCTTACACCAGCCTCTATCCTCTTACGACACGCTTCTTGTCCTATCGAACAAAAGCTCCAAACGTGTCCAAACTGCCTCGCCGATTACGGTGAAATAACCGGCAAGAATGAACGCGATGTCTCGCTGCTCATCGCCCATTCTCTCGCCAACCTAGACACGATCGAGTGGTGTTCGTCCTTCAGCTCTCGGGGGAAGAGCATGCTGCATGTGAAGAGAACGCAGGGACAACAGGCAAATGTGACGGTGGCCAAAGAGGACATCTATTGGGCTGACTCGGAGACGTCCGTTTCGAAGTTTGCATAAATTATACGCTTTCAAGCTTGGCCGCGGACTCTTTCATCTGCATAAATTATGACATTTGTTGTGCATCCTGTATATTACCTGCATATCTTATGTAGCATCCACACATCCTATTTCAGTAATGCAAATATTGAGATTTATTCCACGACGATCTACAGCTCAGGGACGAGTCGCTCGTTAGTCATGACAGCATAAGCTGCCGCCCACTATCTGTCCATAGCCCAGCGCTGGAGCGATGCTGCTTCCTGCCACCCTTCATGGCTTCCGCATCCCCATCATGCCGCATATTAACGGTATCTTCTTCACCAACGCAAGCCAAGTTAATTGTTCAACGTATGCTCCTCCATTGCAAAGTGCGGACCTAACTCATAGAGTCGGCATGTCTAGGAATCATCGCAGCTCAACCCATTCCTGAACAAACCACGCTTCCCCCAACTCAACCCGGCAGTTCTTCCTCTGTAGAATATTTCCCATGGATGATCTCAAACAAGTACTACTCGGCCCCAGTCCACTTTTTTATCACCCAGATCGCTGAGCTCACAAATGGCCACACAACCGAAGTCCCCGCCTGCCTATATGTCTTCGATCCTGCGAAGGTACGTCTAAGACTATTCTAGAATCGAAATATCATGCCTGAACCTTATTTGAAGACCTTCAAAGATGAATTTACGTCCTTGACAAACCATTTCGAAGGGTCGGATTTCGAGGTGTCCATTGCGGTCTCCGTTCCTTCAACAACCCAGCCTCCAACGACCGAGGAACACGAAGCCCTCGAGGCGTTCTTTGGAGAGTTTGGATTCGAATATGTCAATGGCGATACCACACTAGACACTACACAGGGACATGACTTGGACGATTTAGAAGGTGAGAACTCATTCAATCTTGACTGACCCTCAACTTCTGAATATGACTTCCATTTGGCCAATATAGGTATCCCTGGTATTAATCGCATCGTAGACGCGCTCAGCACCATCCTATGGCCGTCTATGGTGCAAAAATCAGGGTCTCGCCGCGCCAAAGCGAGAAGTGTCGTTTCCGTCCCGGGCCCTCCAGGCGATGATGAAGAGAATGAGGGACTACGGGCCTTGCTCAATTCAGACGGACCGAGAACAACGTCCGCAAATGAACCTACATCCTTGCAGCGAGAAAAGGCCGCATTGCAGAAATGGCTGGAAGAAGACGTCGACGCTTGGCAGCCAGAAGCCCCCGCAGCGTCCACGTCCTCTGCAGCAGGTTTCGATGATAATTTCAGCGATTTTATATCTGCTCCTTCCCAATTAAATGAGGAAGAGCAGGATGGTGATGAGGATGATGAGTTTGTGATGCCTTCGCATGCGGAAATAGAAGCCATGTCGCAGAGAATCCGCGGGATGGGCCAGACGGATGATGCGGACGATTTTGGCAATTTCGACCTATCGAGCGTCCTTGCGGGCCTGGAGGCGATGAAAGCAGAAATTGCTGGTATTACAGATGAAGACCAAAAGAGAAAAGCTGCTGCTCAAGTTGCGTTGGGCCTGGTGTATGGTCTCGAAGGCGAAGAATTAGAATAGTTCAATGTCATCGTACTCAGTTTATACAGTATCTTTCGTATATAATTCATGTCTTCATTATGTATTCTTCTGTTGAAACAAGTAAACGGATATAACAAGGAAAGCAAAAGATCGATAACAAGAAATATCACCACGACTTGGATTCTTATTCATGCCTCAGCTCCTTCCTCCTCTTCTTCTTCTTCATCGTCTCCCTCTTCTCCCTCTTCATCATGCGTCATATCACGAGGCCTCCCACCATCCGAGAGACTCAAAATCCCAACAGCCTCAATCATCTTCACAACCTCTTCCGCATCCTCAACCTGCATATCCCCCAAGACATTATTGACCGCTTCCAACGTGCCTACCCTCAGTGCATCCTGAAGTTCACGGGGGAACGACTGGAAGACATCCCACCTAACCTGAAGTGCCTTGCGGACTTCCTCGATGTCGAGGTTCTCCGTGCCTGGACCTTCGAGGCGGATATCGGCGGGAGGAGGACCATCCGGGACGTTAAAGGTGATGGGCTTAGTCGGGTCTTCCTGCATAAGCTGTATCGTTTCTCGGCCGCTGGGATTACGGGCTTCTTCTTCCATGCTGATTTTTACTCTTGAAGCAAGATGTGCATAGGTATCTTCGACGTCCTTGATGAACACAGGCTGAGCACGTTTGGGTTCAGCGATCATCCTAAGAATTAAATCATTAAAAACATTCAATAAAGGCTGAATAATATAGATCTTACCTCTTGAAGAACAAACTGACACCGTCTCTGCCCAACTTCTCGCAGTACTGTAACAAAAGTCCTTGATGGACACATTGCTTAGCATACCTCTTCTCACCGCGCCTTTCAGCTGCAAACGCCTCGATCAACAGGGCATCCGTCGCGCCGGGCACGAAAATATCACGATGATTCTTGATGAATTCCCATGAATCTTCGTATTTCTGAAGACCGATCTTTGAGAATTGGCGGAGGGATGGCGTGAGCTCGGGTAGGGCTTCGTCGTCGTCGTCGTCTTCTTCTTCTTCAGCAGCAGCAGCGGGAGCAGATGACGGAGCAGATGGAGCCGGTGTCGAAGCTTGTGGATTAAGAGTTTCGATGACGGTTTGTTTGACTGGCTTCTTCTTAGGCAGAGCATGGACGGGTTCGGGCTTAGGAGGGACATACTGCGTGATATGACCATCCGTTAAAGTAAATCTTACAAATAAATACATAAAGATGCATACCTTAGAATCCCATCCATCATGGATATCCTCACTCGTGATCTTTTTCTTCTGTTCCTCCTCCTCCTTATCAAGCTCAACGCGGTTCTCCTGATCTTGCTGCTTCAACTGATCAATATGCTCCATAATACCGTTCACAAGTGCCTCGTCGAGCTTAGGATCATCCTTAGTAACACCCTTTTCCTTCGCCTCGTCCCAAACTTGTAGCAACAAAGAAAGAATCATGTTGTCGTACGTCGGCTGATCATTTGCACCAGTAGGAGGCACATCAGGCGAGGGATTCGTCTGCAGTTGTTCAACGAGAGATGAATAGTATTCTTGACCCTTGGACTGAACGTCTTGGTGAATAGTTTGAAGGCGAGCAATCAGGACTTGGTTCAGGTCGATTTGGTTCCTGAGGTGGGTGATCTTTACTTTCCTCGCCTCTCTTTTCTCGTGGATATCGCGTTGTTTCCATCTAAATTATAATCGTGCTTAATTAGCAGCAGATCGTACATATTTCGAGAAGAAACCCAACCGGATGAGAGACTTCTTGTCGACATTAGGATGTCCTTCAATATCTGAATCGTCTGAGAGCTGAGAATATTCGTCAAGGCGTGTTCGTATCCAGTACATAATATCTTACCTCTAGTGCATCCCACTTGGAATAGTTAAGAGGCATGGTATATGGTGGCTAGGAGAGGAGATGATCGAAGTTTACCGAAGGTCGCAAACGCGATCTCTATTTATCTCGGTCACAGTTGTGGCACACTGGGGCAGTGAGTGTCAGGCTCCTCACGCAGCGAACTTCTTAGTCGCACTGCATACATTCACAGCTTTCGCTTCATTCCTTCCAAATAGCATTTCCTTGCACATTTTTGTCATTTGTAAAGGTGGGAGCTCAGCTGGACGCAGCGTATGGCCTCTACTAAGCAGTGCTGGTTGACGCGATATGCCATAACCATCCCATTAGGGGATCTTCTAGATGCAGCGCGAAGATAGAAAGACTTCTACGATTGTTGCGAATCACATGCGTAAAGGCTTATTTATTTTACAGATAGTAATACAATACTCTAAGTACTACATAATTGCGATGGAAATAATACATTGGAATTTGGATGCCCAGCATTTCGTGTCAAGTAAAAAATAGGTCAAAAATCATAGCTTTGAGGGTCGTTCTGAGGATTAGCAGCGCCCCAAGATGCAGCCAGGCAGTACGTTTGGGACCATTCCACCTGCATGCGTCGTAATAGACGTTCGGTTTCTGCATCCGGAGAAGAGCCGTCTGGGTACTCGATCTCCACTTGTGCAAGGAGAGCCTGGAAAGCCCTAGGATGTGTGCATTAGATTTGGTAACCGGTTTGAGAAGGAGAGTTGAGCTTACAGCCTCGCAAGCCCAGCGAGATAGTCGTATTTCTTTCCTATCTCTCGTCGACGCGCGAGCGTTCGTCGTCTCGGGGTGCTTTTGTTAAAACCGTATGCACTTTCGTGAGCTTGCTTTATATATTTCGAGAAAAGCCGTTCGAAGTCATGTGCAGAAAGTACAGGCATATCCGATGATGCAGACGAGGAATCGCTCGGTGAAGCTATAGAAGAGAACGAGGGAAATTCAGAACCTGGTCTCAACGGAGTTCTCGTAGCACTTACGACTTGGGGGTGCCTTTTTCAATATACTTTCAGAGTTTGCAGAGCATGTCGATTCGGAAGAAGTATCAGAAGATACTCTCCAGTCAGAGGCGTTGCGCTGGTGAACTATAGGCGGTACGCCTGTTTCCTCAAGCCCAAGGTGAACATGGCGAGAAGTAGAAGCTCCCATGAATGTGGAGGAGAATGGCAGACTCGAAATTCAGGGAATAAGATGGTGAGGAGGAATAACAGAATTTGGATAAGCCATTGCTGAGACTTGCTTATAAGGCGTGGATAAAGGAGTGACGCGGACGTTCCGGTCGCACTGTGCGGACTGATCGAGGGCGATTCTCTCCCAAAACGGGAATTGGGTGTGACCCCGACGTCACTTCCGTCCAACAGCAATTTATTTTTTCTTCCTGATTTCCATGATATTCCGCTCCCTTTGGTGCTCGAAAATTGAGCGTCTTTCTGCTCCAACTCGTGATTATTCAATGTTTTCTGCGATTTTTTCCTAGCTCTCTACGTATCGATTAAAAGGAAAACTAACAACCTCCGACCTTCAAGCATCCGAAATCGGACCTCAAAAATGAAATTATGTGTGCGAGAGCGCAAGACATAGAACGACCGAATTTTCCCTGTTTATCTAGGATGCATGATATCGCTTATTGACCGTAATGGAGATAAGCAGTCTTGGAGACATTCATGATGGACGTTTAGGCTATTGAAGTGGATACACCGGTGACCGCGTTTTACTCTCCACACCTGCAGGCGGATGTCACCAATAAGTACTATTTTTTATTATAGGACTAGGTTTCCAGCGAAAGTGGTCAAAGTTTGTTTGGAGTCGTCAACCGCAGAAACGGATGTTCCGTCATTTCATCTCCTGATTGGGGTACTCCATTTTTTGATTGATTGCCTGCCAGAATCGTGCACTGACAACTTGTCATGCTAATAATAGAAGTCAAATAGAGCATAAATTAGGCGAGGTAAACTGATAAACTCAAATAATACATTATAGTACCTATCCTAGCATTTATTGAATCTTCCTCCTTCACAACTTTGCTGCTTCAGATTAGCACATGATTACGCATTTGCGCATAAACGGTCTCATATGACATATTTTACCGAATATATTATCGGAATTCCTGCTCGAGGCTTCAACGCTACCCATGGATATTGGCGAGTGGTTAGCATTTTATCGTCACGAAATTAATGGCTACTCACGAGGAAGAGCAGGTAAAACGGTATTAATACATATTTGTATTGTGCTGGACATATAATACAAATAGGACGAATGTAAATGAAAGGTACTAGCATACTCTAATCGTCATCGACCATTTCCGCTTCATCCTCGTCGCTCTCTTCTTCTCTGCGTTTCGCGCGGCGAAGAGCATTCGCCGCACGTTTCTCAAGGTCCTTGTCATATTCGAGGTCTGCAATGCTTAAGATCTTTTTGATATAAAAGGATGAGTTATGTAATTGAAGGGAAATCGAACTGAACAAATCGCCTTACCTGAGGACAACCAGTAGCTGGGCACTGTTTTCTTCCTTTTCCTTTAGAAAGATATTCTTTAATAGCGTCACCAGAGAATGAATGGTTACACAATTTACTAAACGAAGAAAATTAAAATCTCGAGCTGAGGAGGATAATGAAGATATATACGATGTCATAGGGTTTGCTAAGTGTGTCAGAGTAAGAGGGCACTTGTAGGTCTGGGTCATGCCTCCGACTTCGATATCCGACTCTGAATCTGAATCACCATCCTCTGCAAGCCAGGTTCAATTTCGAAACAAATGGTAATATCCACAAAATAAATACCTTTAGGGAAGAAATTTCCAAGAGGTGGCATAGCATCATCGTGTGAAGTCTCCCAGACATTTTCTTTGAATTTCTTGTAGCTGGCGTTCTTGGCATATTTCTGGCGAGTAGTTTGAGCCTGATAGGTTGCTACCGCTGTAGCTGTTTTGGATTTATAGGCTTCCTCGAGGTCACCCTGAGAAAATAATTAAAATAAATCTACGGTGTGAATATGAATGTTTACCAAAGGCTCTGACTGTAGAATACTCTGCTTAATGCTATCAAGACTCTGTTGATGCGCCTCCAGTTCCTTCTTCGCGTCTAATAATTCGCGCATGGCATCATCAAGTTTCTGGGCTGCCTTTACAGGAATTAATTATCACTCAAGACAATATGAATGAAACGTACCTTCTTTCCCGCATCTGTTCCGGCAGACACTTCTTCTACAGCCACGGCGGTTTCAGTAACCAAAGTAAACCCATTATTTTGCAACTGATCAATGACGACTTGGAAATCGGAGATAATACCAGGAAGCTTGCCCCCTTGTTTCGCTTCTGCGTCTGGGATAGGATGTATTTGCTTGAGAAACGCGTCTCTGTCAAACTCGAACTCTTCAGGATCCTCTTCCGCATCTCCTTCATCTCCTGACGCGTCGCGTCGCGCTCTTGACTTATTGGCCTTCTCTTTCTTGACTTTTCCTGATTTTGTGGCTGATCTCGACGCGTTTACGACTGATCTCGAGCGTTTGACTGGGACTTCCTCCTCCTCCTCGTCCATCTCATCATTAACGACAGGAGTCGCATCGACCATTTCAGCGTCAGATTCGGCCGGAGAAGGGCGATGTGTGGTTCGCCGAGGCATAGTAGAGAGAGTAGGGCAGGTGGCTTGCAGTAGTGGAAGGGTCCTGCTTGCAGTGCCTTGTCACGCGTCACGCGATTCCAGGTTAAAGTCACGGCGTCCACACCTGCCCGCACCCATTTAACTTACAGAATACTTTTTGAAAAAAAATGTGACGTCTTTTTAAAACCTTTTCTTCTGTTTCCTTGTGCTATTCGAAATTTATTGCTCAAGATGGTACAGTAATAAAAGCGTTTGATCAAAGCCTTGTTTATCTATACCTTCCATTAGGTAAGCAACTTTACGGACCTGATCACTCAGTCAAGTGCAGCAATATGGGCCGTACAAAGACGAAGAAATTACTGCAAAAATCGACGACGGCCACCAAGGCAGAAGCATCAACTTCACCAGCGAAAGCTTCCCCTTCAATCCAATCCATATACGAAAAGGCTCAAGAGCTCGTGGTTCAGTGCAACTATGACCTTGCCCACAAATTTTTATTACGGGTATTAGAACAGGATGCAAATCATACAGCAGCGAGAGAGTTACTGGGAGAAGTGCAGTTAGAGATGGGAGAGCTGGACGCTGCCAAACAGGTGAGCTCGTTCATATGTTATGGTGCTAGAAGCTCAATTTGTGCTAGACTTTTGAATCGCTGCTTCCCGGTTCGGCTTTTCCTCCATCAATACCCTCTTCGAACGCACATTTGAACCTAGCACAACTAAGTGATGAGCCTAAAGAGGCTCTGCAACATTACCAGTGTGCGGTCGATACCTTATTAGGGCAGCTAAAGGGAAGGGAGAAGGCCGTTGGCGAAGATACTGAACAAGAGGCTGAGATTCGGGCGAAGGCTGTTTCTGCTATTGTTGCTATGATAGAGATCTGGATGTCTGACTTATGGTGAGTATTTTTACCTCTCTATTTGGTCGAACGAGTAGTTGACTTGGACGTTTGCTCGTAGCTTTGAACCTGAAGCAGAGCAGACATGCGAAACCCTCGCCGATCTCGCCCTTAAAACTGATCCGACCAGCAGCGAAGCTCTGCAAACACTTGCATCCATAAGGATGTCCCAAAAACGATCTGACGAGGCCCAACAATGCGCTGAACGAGCATGGGAGTCATGGAAGGACCTCGATCCTGGTATAATAATGCTATTCCTCGTACTTTCCTCGCTGTGTCTAACATGAGAGATGTTTTAGAATCTCCAAAACTGCCGCCTTTGCCCGCTCGCCTGTCCCTGTCCCGCCTCTTCCTTGAACTTGCTATGTACGGAAACGCTTTAACGATCATAGCTGGTATCATAGCACTCGACGACGAGGAAGTGGAAGCGTGGTATCTAGAAGGGTGGTGTTTCTATTTGATGGCGGAACAGGTAAAGGAGACAAATCAACCGATAGAAGGATTGGGTTGGGAAGAATTGGCAAGGGATGCTTTGGATTGTTTAGAGACTTGCCAGACGGTGAGCTCGTTTTCCTACAGAGGGTTGAACAATGCTTAATCTTTGATCCTCTTTCACAGTTGCATCAAACGCAAGACCATCTGGACGAACAAATCCTTCAACATGCAAAAGAAATTATCGGGGAGCTGAGAGCGGCTGGTGTAGAGCCAAATCCTGTCGAAGAAGAGGTTGTCACAGAAGGTGATGAGGATGAATGGGTTGACGACGAGGGCGATGTCGAGATGGATGAGTAATTGTATTATTTGGATAATTAATTCGTTGGATCTAGGTATTCGAGTTTGATCATTTTCTGCATACCTTTACATTAAGTACCTCTCGTAGGGTTGGGGTTTTTTTATATTACTCCAGTATAGCTCCAGGGTGAGGTTAGGCAGAAGGAGCAAGCAAAGGAGCCCATATATACTTATCCGCGTCGAGAGTGATTGGGAGATGCCACGTATATTATTGACTGGGTGACATACTTACGATGTAAATAAAGAATTGTTTATACTTCGAGGAAATTGACTGGACGTTTCGTTGACGCTGAAATATCATTGAAGGATATCAGTACCGTGGAGGGAGCATCCGATGAGAGTAGATTGAAGTATACATGTTGAGATAAGCAACGCAGAGGATTCGACGGTTGAGGAAACACAGTCTTGTGTACCATTACACTTTGTCTTGTTTTCCTTCCTGTACTGGGAGGAACAGTTGTCGATGTTGTTCGAGCTTTTGAACAGTAGGAAGGCATAGTCGAACATATCTCTACTTGAGATTCAACTAAATCTTTGTCATAATCAGCAAGGTATGTATATGATGAGCATTATTGTACAGAATTATATGAATGAGAGGAGATTGAAGAATAGTCGTAGTCATCAATTGATTAAGATACGAACGAGGCCTCGTTGAAGAGACTACCGTGAACGGTAATGGTCTGAGGTTCTTGGCTGTCGCCGCCTGAGACCAAAGAAGCAGGGCAAGTAATTTCCAAAGTTGTGGGGTTGAGATACTGTGACGAGAAAGTCAGAAACATACCAGGTGAAACAGCAGAGTAACGCACCTGGTAAATATAAGGCTTTGCACCAGTGACATAACTAACTACGGCCTTGGCGGCTTTCGGGATTTCAGCCAGCAAATCAACCTTCTCGATCAGCCCATTTGGAGCTTGAGCCGACCCAATTTCAAGCTCTAACTTGGCCTTCACGTCACCTTGCACGCCCGGCACGATAGAAGGTCCTGCCCATTCAAACTGGAGCTTTGTAGGAGCCTTATACTTCGTATCGGGATCGTACTCGGTCGCAACATGCGTTGCCCTGGACTTGACAAGAGCTTCCTCGCTTCCCTTCTGTTCAATATGTCCAGTCTCACCCGTAACGGCGACGAGCTTGCCGCCCACGACCAATGATCCGACATTCACTTTGACACCACCGGATCCCGCACCTTTGGGGCCAAACTGTTCAAGAGTTGTGAATTCCATTTGAATCGCAGAAATACCGCCGTGTTGGTTGCTTTGGAAGTTGGCAAAGTTCCAACTAGTAGCGACAAGATTAGGCCGCATTCCTTGAATGGCATGAATAAACACCCCAGGGCCATGTGCATTGATGGCCTTCCCGTTAGCGATAACATGGCCGTTCACCTCAGTGCGAGGCCAGAATCGGTGAACAACATAACCTTCCCTCTTATTCGGGTCACGGCCAAAGTTGGAGATTCCACCTGTAGGACCTTTGCCGAACTTCCAGCCAGGAACAGACGCAGGACGGGTAATGACTACAGAAACCTGTAGCTCCTTTCCAAGGTTCGCGTTGATGGTATAAGACTCTACTGCATTAGGATCCTTGTCATCTGATTTGTGGATGATCGTGAATTCGTCGGCTTTGCAGGAGCGCTTGTCGTACGTTACGCCACCAGAGGGGGGAGGTGGGGCCTTGAAGTGGGAAACATTGACAGATTTCCAGGTCGTCTCCTTAGTGTTAGGATTGTAAATCTTGCTGGAGAATTGTACGGTGGGATACCACAATCTGCATGCACATTGTGTCAATCAATACGATCCGTGACTGTCTGAGACAATGGCATACATACCCAATCGATGAGTGGATAACCTGGCACATCATCCACGTCCCATCCTCGAGCACATTGTACCATACCTGCGTCTCAGTGACGAATCCGCCTGCACAGAGCCATTCTGTATCAGCGGGTACGAGTTCCCCAAATCCGTCGTTGGGTCCAAAGGCATCGGTGACGGGATGGAAAGTCGACTCCCCAGGAGCAGATCCAGATCTATCAGTATAAAAATAATAAATATTTAAAAACCCATTCAATCGAGCCAAAATATGTATTTTACGCACGAAAACATTGAGAACATGGTGGTTTGAGGCAGATGTGTGTACGGATCGCGAGCTTAGTCAGCGGCTTTACCAGCCTTCCCTTTCCGAATCCTCACCATGTTCGGATTCTCGACGTTGCGGTCATTATGCTCCTTCAATCCTATCAACTCCATTCGTTCATTCCATAGCACTCCACTCGCTTTACGCACTATGAACCAATCCATGCGAGCTCCCTCAAGACCGCGAAAGAAGCTCCGGGCTCCAAAGTCGAAAGCACCAGCTTTGGAGGGATGTCCCCAACGGAAAGGAGTTTGCGCTGGCATATTTACACTTCCTCCCAAGAAGCCTAACTCTGGTAATCGTAAGGTTGCAAGAGTGAAGCTTACAACCGGTCGTACAATCTTGGCGTACATCCCTGGTGAAGGACACAATTTACAGGAACATAGCGTTGTTCTTTTGCGAGGTGGTCGTGTGCAGGATTTACCCGGTGTTAGGTAAGAAATAACCAATGTTATGTTTAAGTTTATTCATTTTCTGTAGATATAAAATCATTCGTGGTGCACTAGATTTGGGTGGTGTGGTCAACCGTATGGCAGCTAGAAGTAAATATGGAGGTATGTGTCCTGTTTCTCCTCAGCTGTCGATCCACCTTAACGTATTTCTTCAGTTAAAAAGCCAAAAACTAATTGAAATACTATAATGTGTACATGTTCTCCAATTAATTGGGCCTTTAGTATCAGATCTTCGGGAATCTGTGTTCCTTCGGCTGCAGAAATGTTGTACTTAGGACCCCAGCTTGACGCAGATCGTCTATTTCCTGGCCATGCCGTTTCGCTGTGATTCTTCGTCAGTCAATAATTGTGCTATCCTGCAGTCATCCTGGCCGAAGTACCCGCATCGAACTCCCTTTGAGGCCGTTTCGAGTTTTGAGGTCGATAATACTGCCATACATATCGATTAACCACTTACTTTTTAGTCTCGAGTCCATTCCTTTTCGGTATTTCCTTCCGGGTGTTTTATTGGCTACGCTTAACATCAAGGCTTTGTCTGGCTCTTTTCGCCTTGTGCACGCCGGCGTCCCATAGTCAAACCACAAAATAAATTATTTGTGTCAGAGTCCATCGCATTAAAATCGATATTTTATACTAGAATAATACAACACAACTTTCACTGCCTTTAATTAGCGCTTTTCGCGAGAAAAGAAGAAAATATATTGTAGAAAAATATCATTTTAACAGTATTCTTCAATGCAGTGCTATTCACCTTTTAAAGCATTTATTTACTATGCAATCAGTCTCAAGTATGAATATTCTTGTTTAAGAAGCACTATAGAAAATATTTAAATAGTTGAAGTAGGCTCGACATAAGGATTTTCGAGCGAATTATTTTATTTTGTTGCAAAGACTTGGAACGCCGGCCTCTACAAGGCGAATAGTGCCAGGCCTCCTCCGGAGATTCATCGCCGGTGATGTTCAAGCGTAGCCAAACACCCTCAGCAAAGAAATCCGGATTGAGGTTTGGTCCCGAGGCTATTATTTTTGTCTCTACACGGTGGGCCATGGTTTCCGCATGTATATTACCCTATTCATGCTTCAATATGTTACGACATAGTTATCTCCTCTGGCTTGTCAATTCATCATCGCAACGCTGTTTCAGTGTGTGTGCTGCGTATGGTGCAATTTCTAGACGATATATCATACTGATATGCGGTATATCATAGTACCATAGTACTGGCCATCCCGTTTCCTGACATGAGTTAGGTGTTCGTAGTGCCTTAACGAATATAGCCGTTGCAACGCCTTCACCAAAGCAAAGGACGCCAAGCTTAGATACAGGTCTAAGTGGGGCGTACCGACAGCCGAAGCTATACCTTTTAACCGATTTCAGTTGGCTTCTTAAATGTGCGTAAGCGACCAAGGATATAGTATTTCTGCCGTGGCGGAAATCCGTGTAACACGGGACTTCTTGCAAGAACTCATGGGAAGACATAGACGATTTTGAAAGAGTTAGTAAAGTATGCATGGATATAATTTGGTTGAAATAAATGAGGCTGATTCAGTAAACGATAGAATAACTGGCAGCTAGTAGACTTTGCGCATTCCCGAGTTTGGACAACAAGTAGATCGTCCAAAGGCATACATATCCTTTTCTGCACAGTCCTGCATACTTGCTGCGGAGCTGTGAGATCGGGTCATGTCCTGTCAGATGTATTCATCTGGCATCTGGTGGATCCAAGGTGGACCGTATAAAGTTTGATTATTGAGTTTGATTCTCCGCTTGTCATTTCCACCAGTCTGCTTTAAATTGTTAGAAGATGGAAATTTTATGTACAGACAAACCTTCAACAAAGACATCATCAGGAAGCCAGGTTGCACATGTTCGCAATTTGTAGGAGAAGACTTTGCGGCTTCTTATATCATGTACTAAGCCATCGTCCCTTCCAATTCCCAGATGCCGGATTTCTATAGAGTCCTATTGGATCTGATCGCCTGTAAATGAGGAAGATCTTGGGGCTTAGCGGAGCGCTTGAGGCGCTACCGTACGGGCCTGGAATGTTGCCAAACGAGATATTGCCTGATATTGTCCTTGTCTGAAGCTTCTTTACAAACTCTTTCCACCGCTCTCTTTCTGTAAACGGAGTAGGAGGGATGTACTCCATCCCTTCAGTCAACGCTTCCACAATGTCCGTATCCAAGGCCATATCGCCACAAAATCAACAAGGGGACAAGTCGAAGCGCAAGAGGGGTCAGCTAAGTTGCGCGGGTATGTTGTTCCGTACGTGCTTTACCCTTCTCTTATCGTTCAATATGGGATATAGAATGTCGCAGATTGAAGGCGAGTAATCCTTTTGGTTCCGTCTCGCAGAGTTGGCTAACCTCGGAACCTGTTACTTAGCTACGGTACGGCACACCTCAGCCAGATCGTGACCGGATGTCTTACTACTTTTCTTCAGTTGTGATAGAGTCTTTCCATGTGAGTCGTGTACAAAACGAGGATGTGCAGGTATGGATAGCACTTCGTGTCATTTATTCAGGACTGAGCTTGACCCTTCCTTGATAGCCATTTGCCCCGACGGTATGACCATTTATAATACCACAAGATAATGATTCACACAAATTTGTTTTCTAATTAGGCTCGCTAGCGACCAAAGGAACGCGATTCGTATTGGCGAACACCGAAGCATACCACACTAAGATATCAGTCATGAGTGAGCGTATTAGAGAACTCGAAACAGCCTTGGACACAATGAACCCTGATGTTCCGCATCCTCTCCTTCGACAAGATTTATTAATGGTTAAAGTTCCTTTGGAACTCAACCAGAATGTCGATCTTGCTTCATTCCCGGGGGAGTCTCAGTCACCTGTTGTGCCTAAACAGAGCCCTTCTGCTGAAGCAGTAAATATTAGCAACCCCGTCCTCCCTCCTTTGTTAAACCCATCTGGAACCTTGAAGCTCAGCGGGGTTGGTCGGTCTGAATTTTATGGTCAAACCGCATACCCAGAGGTGAGTGTCCGAGTCATTATGTTCGATACAAACAATACGGTTGTCTAACAAAATTATAGAAGTTCTTGAAGGTTTGCATGTTTTATTTAGTCTGGATTATTATCTCTGATTGCTTCTCAGGATTTTGACAAAGATGTCTTTGAAGAACCTGATTACGGGGCAGATATTGACCCTTTGCCGATTCAAATTCAAAACATGGCCGGTGTTCTCTTCGTTGTTGGGTCCAGAGAACGTAATGTTGAGATCGCGCAACAATTGCTAGATTCTCTCCCACCACCTCATGATCTGGATTATTTAGTCGACACATATTATTCAAACTCTGCATGGATGTACGTCAAATCTTGATTACTCTGTGAACAAATCACTAATGTGGATGTTCGTAGGTATGAACCATGTTCGAGAGAGTTGTTTACGCCAAGCCTAACCCATGTCCTTGAATACGTTCATCGTCCTGCTGAGGTGGATCTCCACCGTTTATCGTTGGTTTATGCAGTTCTTTCACATGGCTCCCTGATGGACCTGAAACAAGAGCCTTACAACGCACAATCTTACACATACCATCGATTATCTCGTGCCTGTCTTGCAGCAACCAATTTTATTGAAAGTTTGTAGATTTAATTTTCTCAGGCAAAATATCGTGAGTTAATTATTTGTCAAGAACCATCCATCTTTTCTGTACAAATTCTTGTGAGTTACGATTTCTCTGGATTCGGTAATTTTGTTCTTAATTATTGCATCAGTTTCTCTTGGGATACTATTGGATCTTGTCAAACAAGAAGGATGGTGGAAACCGTGGTTGGCTAATGCAATGTCTGGCTATAAAGGTAAAAACCCATTAATTAGGATTCCGACTTCTATGAATTAACATGTTCTCTTTAATTGCAATTTCAGTTGGCAGAGACAGTGAGTTTATTTATTTTAATACGTATCATAACTGACCTATTTTCTCCTAGATGGGATTGCGTATACTTATTCCGCTTTCTATTTCTAAAATCATTCTGACCGCCGCGATTTATTAGATAAAGACCTTGATCAGTGGGATAGAAAGGATAGAATGCAATCAGAGGCTCGTCGCAGAGCCATGTGGGAATTACTTACATTAGAGGGATGGATGGCATGTCATATCCCATAACTTATTTTTGACTGGCGTACTCATTTAGCGATAGAGTTTGGGGTTGGGCAGGCCAACGACTATCAAATTATCCGAACTTCAATGCAAAATGCCAGAAGCTTCTGGGCGTGCTCTACGCAAGCAAGGCAGTAAGTTGCATTTATTTGGGGACAACTATTTCTTGTTAAACAGAAGGCATAATAGCACACGTGTGGCACACATGGAAACATGGTTTCGCTCTTTATATATCTCGTGTTCTAGAGAAAACATCAAGTGTTCAAACACCACCTTACTTGGATATCCTTGATTTGGATCGTGCGATGCAAGGCTATAAGCTACCCGAAGATAGCATGATGCTCCTCAATGGAATGACTCCGCCTCCACCTCCACCGGAAAAGGTCCCAAGTTTAGATATGCAACGTGCTTTGGTTATCCAAGCGCAGAGTACGGGTGAGTATAAAGAAGAATATAGCTCCTTATCTTTGTCTAATCTAATTTTCATAAAGCCCTTGTCCTTCTTCACCGCGGCTTCTTCGGGAAAGCTCTGGAGGAGCAAACGGATCCTCTCCAATCTCGTTTTTCTCCTTCGGTGTTTGCGACATATAGCCATGCTTGGCGTGTTGTATTTGCTTTACAGACAGTTTATTCCAAACATCCAGAGCTGACAAAACGGTTCGGTCTCTTCTGGTCAAATGCATTTTCTGCCTCAGTATGTTCCACTTAATTCCGTAAATATTGCATTACCACTCATATCGACTAGATATCATTGTGTCTTCTTGTTACTCATGCCACACATTCAAATTACGCTTCGGCAGCCATGCATGGACTCAATGTACTGTTTGACGTGTTCACTTCTGCCTCTCCGAGTTGCATCCCTGCAGCAAAGGCGCTGGTATGTCAATGTATTTCATGTTCATCTATACTACTGACAACTTTATAGCCGACTGTTACCAGACTACGAGACAAGGCTCAATCCGCTTATACGCCGCATGTTAATGGAAATCCCAGATCAGGTTTTCCTGGTAGAACCAGACAGGACAGTGACGATGACGACGATGTTGAACTGAAGGCTCTAGGAGGAAAAACCAACATCGCACAACTACCTGTTCCCTCTTCCTCTTCACGAAACAGCAGGTTTCTTTCAAGGAACCCTCCAGCCTCAGTGCCAATGTCTCCTATGCCATTGCCTGTTACCGATGATCTTCAAGGGGTTCACCCTCTGCTATTGGAATATGTCACACAATCGAAATTTGTATCTTCGACGTACGAACAACCAGAGCAACAGCAAGGATATCACCCTCGTACCAAAGTTGAAGAAATGCCCACTTCTTTGGCATACGATTCCTCGATGTATTCTAATTATTCTCAAGGGCATTATGACTCATCTCAGCCCTATTCAACCTCAAGTACGTGGAATCACAGTCAATCCCCGGAACAGCCCTGGGCTTCTCCCCCTTCAGGTTACGTATATTCCGATTCGGCAACTCAGGCCTACGATCAATATAACTATCAACAACAGCCTCATTACTCGGCGAATCCTTCACTACAGCCATACTCAGAGACGGCCGATGAGAATCAATATGCCGCATGGAAAACGCATATGGAGCAGTTGGGACTACCATTTTAATTTGGAGTGCTTCCTTTTTGTTATGTATCGCCTTTCTTTTTGGTATCGTTCGAAATGTTCTCGCTTTCAATAATTACCATATGTTACATGTATTCTGCGTAATGCTCTCGTATCAATAATAACATCTGTACGCTTGTAATCGCATCTCACCAATATAGCCCTATCCGAATACCTTCGTGGCACGTGCCAATATTTCTGCTCAGTTCTTTTTCTGCTGAATTTCAAGGGAGATGTGACGGGATTCGCTGCGCCGAAAAGAGGAAGAGTGTCGTGAATGCGATCCCTGCGAACTCCGAGGACGGCCACAAATGATCGGTTTCACTCTGAGACTTCCTCGCCGAACCGAAGCAACGAAAGAAATATACTTAGGAGAAGTGTAATATTCTTAAGAGGTCTTGTTTAAAGTTGTTAGAGATAATTATGTAAGTTATCGCTAGTAGGAACACCCCCCAAAAATATAAAATATATGCTGGAACCTGGTTAATTCAGAAGTATGAATACTCACAGATATTCGGTGTTTCACGACGTTTGACACGGCTCTTGGACAACCGGAGTAGAAGGCGGGGCAGCTACGGGGAAGTACGGGGCGCCTGTAGGTGCAGCTGTGTCTTCTGTTCCGTCAGGCCCCGGCGTCACGGTTAAGCAGCAGGATAAAATGGGCTCAAAGTTGCAAAGTTGACCAGAACTTCCTCCCTCCTTTTTCCAAACTATGCTTTGTCCAACGCGCATTATAGCGTATGGCTCTTTGCGCTCTGCTCGCCCCTTCGTGGGTTCGGTCGCACGTCGCTCGATCGTGACGTCACCCATAATGCGCATGGCTGGTGAGCTTAATGCCGCAAAGCCCAACCAGAACGCAGCAGTTGGTGCTGAGGGTGCACACAGAAGTGAGTTCCTACTTCTCGCCTTTTATGCCGACCTCTGACTAGAGAATTTGTAGACGATTCCATGATGGCTGCGAGCAAGGTTGACCATGGACCAGGAGAGAGAAAAGATATCCATGGTGACTGGGTGCTCTTCCATCCTGTGTGGGTAGTTGCTTGATAATAATTCCTGTAATTATCTGACTCGTGAGATTTTTTAGCTATACCCCAGATGAAATGCATGCGGTCAATGTTCTACATAGAGAGCCGAAGACTATCTCAGACAAGATGGCTTTAATATTTGTCACATTCTTAAGGCAAGTAACAATATTTTTATGTATGTATAGGATGTTATTGAAGTAAAGCTCAGGAAGTCTTTCGACTGGATATCCCGTTACAAGCATAAGCCCATGGGCCCAGAGACCAAGACAATGTCTGTCGCAGAGCTCCGAAGGAACGGTTATGTCATGGACCCTCGCCAATGGCTTAACCGCATCCTTTTTCTCGAGAGTGTTGCTGGTGTCCCTGGAATGGTGAGTATGGCTATTCTCCCCGCTCACTCAGCTAACTGGCGCGTTCGTAGGTCGGTGCTATGATTAGACATCTTCAATCCCTTCGCCTCATGGTAGGTACAGATATGTGATGTATGCTGCTTGAGCTCAACCTTTCTTCGAAGAAACGTGATTCGGGATGGATTCACACATTATTGGAGGAGGCTGAGAACGAAAGACTTCACTTGATGACCTTCATGACCCTGAAGAATCCATCTATCTGGTTTAGAGCTCTGGTTCTAGGAGCGCAAGGTACGATCAGTGCACTTTCGACTATTCCACCTTGGTACTAATATACAATAGGAGTATTCTTCAATGCGTTCTTCTTATCATACATCTTATCGCCAAAGTGTGTTTTCGTGTTCCCATGCTACTCTTTGGAAGTGCTGATTATTATATCTAGGACTTGTCATCGCTTCGTGGGCTTTTTAGAGGAGGAAGCTGTCATCACATAGTAAGAAAATCCATGCTGCTTATAATTTCGTGACACTGACCTGTATATGTCAGTACTCGCATCATTGAGGAGATCGAACTTGGGAGATTGCCCGAATGGTATCTAATTCATTGCTTGATATTCCACGCTGAGCTTTAATTCTTGTGTGCCAGGGAAAACTTGGATGCACCCGCCATTGCCAAAGACTATTGGCGCCTCCCGCCGAATGCTAACATGCTCGATGTGTTGTATGCCGTACGTTCAGATGAGTCAACCCACAGGTGAGAGTATCGTAGTGAATGGTTTCATTATTTCCTCATTATCAATTTGTAGATTTGTGAATCATACATTGGCGAACCTTGATAATAAGCGCGATATAAATCCGTTCGCAATCCGTGAGCCAAATATGTTTATCAAGGGTCAGAAGGACGGGTACGTAACATTCTATTGACTGTTTCCATATCCTTTCTTACGCCCCCTTTACAGATTTTCCCGAGAAGAAAGTGAAAAATATGTAAAGGAATCGCTTGGGCTTCTGAAAGAACAAGGTGTCCGACAACCATGAACTGTTTCTTTCCTATCTGTTATTATTCTCAACGTATAAGTATTCTATCCTCAACTAGTCCCCCCTCAAGTGTATTATAACGCTGTACTAATTCTCTCTCCACCATGATGTACTGTATTTATCATATAGAATAAGTGTTCGAAAATAATTACTTATGCACGTCCCAAATAGAATTGCAGATGTGATGCTTAATTTCTATGTAAGCTCAAGTTAAGTACTCAAACGTTAAAACCCCGGTTACTCACAGAGATTAGGGCTAAGGCTCCTTGTCTGCTTCGCGATCAGCACTGAGCAGAATTAATCAATTGTGAAAGAAATTGTGGTTTATTTATCATCAACTTTCGAATCCACTTTCAGGATAAATTTACCACAAATACAAACCGATATTTCCTATTACTATTCAGAAATTCCTTTATAAAGCAATATCTCTGAAGGAATTCGGCCTAATACTCTCTCTATCCGTATATCCGAATATTCGAGACCATCGTCGCATACAGTGCTTTATAATGCTCTGGAAGATCATTCCATCCCTCATCGAAAACCTTCTGGTCTATCATCCGCCAAACGCCCAAAAATTCCTGGGACGTTTTGGCCGCGCAACAGAACACCTCGCGCGCAACAGCAAGGCTGGTATCATAAAAAAAGAACTAAAATATATTTAAAATCCCATAAAATCAGAAAAATCAGAACAAAAATTTTACCATGGTATCTGAGGCAGGGACATGCAGGAAGCCTTCCCGCAGTAAGGCTCGAGGAGAACATGACCCATGAGAACGACAGCGTTGGCGCTTTACGTAAGGAATTCACGACATATTTCTTCAAATCTGTTTTTCCTGCATTGTCACTTCATAGACGGGTAGTTAACGAGTAGTAAACAAATACTGAATATCTTAAATTTTTAGAGCCATAATAAGGGAATCAGACTGAATGTAACCACTTGATTATCAACTTATGTAAGTGCACTGTTTAGTGGAGGATTAGGGGAGGGGGAGGATACCGGTATGGATTACAGCTAAATAATTCCCACTAAAATTTGGAGATTCCAGCCTAATCAAAATTAAACTAAATAAATAAATAAATCCCATGACCCCGGTAAGGTCAGAGGGTAGATCCCTAAACTCAGGGCTGAGAGCTGTGTAAATTCCAATTATGAGGACCTCAAGTTTAAACTTAATGTTAATAGGAAAAGGGAAGGAAAGAAGGAGGATCTAGAACCGTTGGATTCAGAAGTATTCATGGGTCCCATGTCTTCCAGTAGTTTACTTGTTAGCTAAATTTCCCCCTATTCCCTTTATATTTGGCTTCTAAACCATTTTAGATGACTTATGGTAATTTCGTGTTCATTCAAGTTGTGTCTAGGACCCTGAAATGCAAGAAAAGCATACTTTGAAGGTATATGCTCGTGAATTTCACCAGAAAGGGATGCGTGAGATCCTTACGTAAGGCGCCAACGCTGTCGTTCTCACGGGTATGTTCTCCTCGAGCCTTACTGCGGGAAGGCCTCCTGCATGTCCCTGTCTCAGATACCATGGTGACATTTTGTTCTGATTTTTCTGAATTTATGGGATTTTAAACATATTTTAGTTCTTTTTTTACGATGCCAGCCTTGCTGTTGCGCGCGAGGTGTCCTGTTCTGTCGCGCGCCCAAAACGCCCCAGGAATTTCCAGGCGTTTGGCGGATGATACTGGTCTGCGTAGTGGACACATTTTTCATCTATCTGATGTATAATCCCATACTGTGAGAATGAAATGTGATGCCCTTTAGGTTGGGAACTGCACATCCCTAAGGGCATAACAAACATCTATTGCATTGCGGCTAGACGTATCGTTGTCCAAACTCTCTAGATGAGTTCTAATGTTGCAGTCCTCAAATACTGAATTGGAGACCTTATGGAGAACTTGGAGAGTCGACTGGGAGTCAACTGAATTCGGAGACGAGTCCCTCCTATCGTTCCAGAACTTGAAGCTTTCAACGCACGGCGAAGCTGGTCGACGATTGGCTATTTGGTTAACCTGTTACGTGTACAATGTATGCAAATATCCCTCCAATGCCAGGCTGCGCCTCTTCTTCCGGAATTTCTTATGAGATCTTTAGAGGTTGGAGTTTCAGAAAGTTCCCTCAATCAATTCATGCTCCTGGGCCCCTTGCTAAGACCAATTGGGATCCAAATATACATTTTATAGATAGAAATAATTTCTAAAGAGTAACATTGGAGAAAGTCTACGCAGAATCTAGCCAGTTAAATAAATAAAAAAAGCTTTACGAGATCGATCTTCCCTGTTATCTGATCAGCAAGTGGCTGAGTTGTTGGGGCAGTGACTGATTCTCAAGTTAGCAGAAGAATATCAGGAGAAGGCACGAAAAATATACGGAATGATCACCTGGGTATTTCCGGACGCGGTAGGAAGGTTGGGGAAGGCATTGGCGCAAGAGAGCTGAAGATCGACTGCTCTTTGTGGCAGGGAAGAAGGCTCCCTTGGTTTGGGGCAAACTAGCGGGGACGACTTCAGAGCAGTCGATGAACGTCGCCGTGTTTTGCCCAAGGACGGAGAGCTTAGCCATAGCAGCGGCAAAGGCGCTGGCCATACTTTTCTGATTATTGACAAATCCTTGCCAGGTGCAGACACTGACAGAGGGATCGGCATCGCAATCAAGTGGCGTGGTGTAAGGGGATACTTATGTGCGAGAATCATGAGCAAGAGCAAAGTCGGATTGCAGACGCATTTCACCAACGTTCAAACCGCTACCGAGAGGCAAGGGGGAAGAGAGTTCGCCTACAGCACCATGTAAGCATAGACTACGTGGATCATATTATTGTATTATACGTACCGGCGTTGTTGGCAGTTCCGGGGAATCTGGTACCCTTGAGCAAGACCTCCAAGTAGAACTGGGTATCGAATATGAACGGGGTGGAATCAAAGGGAACACTTGAGATGGTGGCGTCAACGTGGTCAGACCTTCCGGTCGAGTGCGACGCAAGCAAAGCAACGAGTTCGGAGGCCGTGATATTACCAGCGGCGGTGAAACGCGCCAAAATTGTAGTAACGGAATCAGTAGGCTCAGGAATCAACCCCTGGGGAGTGAGAGCGGTTGCGTTGGGATGACCAATGAGGACTTGGAGTCTGGGGGCACCGGGGCAGTTGGTGATACCGACAGCAGCCGAAAATTGGATCAAGTCACCAGCGGTGATCCCAGGATGATCCGCAACGAAGGGCGTAAGAGATTCCACAATGTCAGAGATACCGTTGTTTGGGGGAAGTTGGGCTCGACATCGGGGAAAATGAGCATACTATGAGCCATCAGCACCTCCGCCAGAGGGGTTCCCTTGCTTCTTCAATGAGGAAGAGAAAGCAATGGCATCGTTTGAAGCATTCAAATTAGCACGGGATGCCTTGAAAAGTCAAATTACTTACGAAATGCGAGGCGAAGAGCTTCGTGAGCGTCTTCACCGCATTGATTATCGAACAGGTTGGCTTGGAGGTCGCCACGAATAGCGAGCAAGGGACAGCAAGCTGCATTTCTAGCCTTGTTACCGTCGGGGCAAGTAATAACAGCGAGGGCAGCACCAACGACTGCAAGGAGGGACAAGAAAGAAATGAGGAGTTTGAAAGCCATTGGGATGAGATGTTTGGAGGTGGCGATGTGACTGTCTGTGTGTGCTACTCGAGGAGTGCTAGGTTATCCAGGAGACATACTGCAGCTTTTATACATTTTCTCGATGAAACAAAGTCGTTGACGTCCTTCTGCAACCCGATACACCCGAGAATCGAGAGAGAGAAAGGTCAATCCCCGTTTTGACAAAGGAAAATGTTAATTGGAGAAGACTGCAGATCTGAAAAGAAAACCTCCCGTGGTATTTAATTATCGACATGAATAGGCTGCCACATGGTTTCTGACATGCTAGACGAAATTTAGACACCCGAAAGAGAAGAACAGTGGACTGCAGAATCCAAACGGGATTGTAATCTGTTGTACGCAGGGGTGGAATGATTGTTTCTGTGACTGACATGCTAGTCTTGATTGAGCTCGGGAAACAAAAGCAAACATGCTTCCAGATGGAATAAGCGATGGAAGCAGCCCTGTTACAAGTAACGCGAAATGTCCTAGAACTTGTCCTATACTTCAGGTTATAATGGAAGGATTTTAGTGGTGATGGACTACAATTTACTCTTGACATTGGTTCGAGCAGCCATTTCCATGGACGACCCATTTCGATATGTCGTTCGCATGCAAGCAGATAAGAAGAAACGGAACAAGGGAAAGCCAATCCAAAGAGCCCCACGATAAAACGCCATCCTGTTGAACTGAGCCTAGTCCTTGGTTATGAAATGGACATAGAAAGACCTTTTTCTTTTTTGAGGCCAGAGGAATGGTATGCACTAGTATGCAGAATAGCTATTGGACCATCAAATATAATATGTTGAAGTACTTGGCAACGTTTTTCCCCACCAAATCCGGTTACTGGTTTGTGAAGAAAGCGCCAAAGTGAATCGGAGTCTTAGGAGGCAGCAAGGTGGAAGTTCGACGATTGGTGACGTACATCTATCACAGTGAAATCGACTGCAATACCTGGCGAATATTGCAGCATGCTTTGATTCCAGAACAATGAGTTTGACAATGCGGCAGCCAGGGGAAACCGTTAAGGACATAGATAAAGCAAAAGAAACGGACTGCCTGTGTTGAGCTGTGGGAAGTTGTCGCTGCTCTACCATCCAGGCCTCCTGTGGGCCAGTATGAGCTAGTTAAGTAGAGTGTGCTCCAATGTTGGCAAACAGAGGAGCGCGTGTGTCAGTACTGGAGCACTCTTGACCAGGCTATCGGTAAATTTATGCCACCGAGTCCAGATTCGAAGGTGTAAAGGAGGGAGAAAGATTCCAAAAGCTATTTCGGCAGGGAAATAATTGATAAATACACTCCTTGCCAGCTTCACGTTTATTCTGCAGCCGGAGATGCTATGTAGCTGCTAGCAGCAGTATGTAAGATGCCAGCGGAATAAATCATGGGATATTTTCCTTACCTTCTTGATAACGCTTCCTGGACCTTTTAAATGTCCTTTTATAGGAGAGATAAATTTTGGCATTCGGAGCTTGAAGAGAGTTGAAATTTATTGAAAATAGTTCTATTAGCAATTGTGTATGAGGAGGCAGGGATGGTAGATGAGTTATTATGCTATAGTCCTCAAATATTGAATTGAAGACCTTATAGAGAACTTGGAGAGCTGACTGGGGATCCGTCAAGTGAATTCGGAGACGAGTCCCTGCTATCGTTCCAGAACTTGAAGCTTTAACGCACGGCGAAGCTTGGTCGATGGTTGCCTGTTTGGCTAACCTGTTATGTGTACAATGTATACAGATATCCTTCCAATACCAGGCTCCTCCTCTTTTTCCGGAATTTCTGATGAGATCTTTCCAATGCTGGCAAAAGACAATTATTCATCAGCGAAAACATTACCTTTGTTTGATGGACCAACGTCCTTGGCGTATCGACGAAATCAAGCCTGAACGAAAACAGAGGAGAGAATATAAGCGGGTGTCAGTACTGGGGCACTCTTGGCCAACTTTCTGAAGGTTATTAATAAATTTATATCACAGGTGAGTCCAGAGTCGAAGGCGTAAAGGAGAAAGACACTATGAAGCATTTCGGCAGGGAGATAATTGATATACGCCTTACCAGCTTCACGTTTACTCTGAAGCCGGAGATTCTATATAGCAGTAGGTAAGAGGCCGAATAAATCTCATGGGAATGTTCTACTTACCTTTTTAATAACACTTCCTGGACCTTTTAAATGTCCTTTTTTAGGGGAGATAAGCTTTGGCATCAGTGGAGCTTGAGGAGAGAGATTTTAAGGGAAATAGTTCCACTAGCAATCGTGTATGAGAAGGCAGGGATGATATAAAGTAGGGGCCAACTGTAAATATAATAAGGGCTAAGGGGGATAACGGAACATTTGTAGGAGGAGGACAGAAGCACCCCTCAAGCGCCGGTGCTAGTTCGGCGAAGGGGTGTTTGTGGACGCGTCCTAATATCAGTTGTCTACGTCATAGACGGACTTCTCCCTGATACACGACTCACGCATGTCCGGTGGCCGACTCATCTAAACGGAGCTCTACTCCAGCTCTTCTCGTTTACGACTTTATTATGAACGATTTTATGCCAAGGAGTTCCTCCCCGGTACAACAACATCCAATACCGCCTACGCTTCCGCAACATGATGTTCACTCAACGCGGTCAGAACGAATATTTATTGGACCTATGCCACTGCAAGCTGCAGAACGAAATGCCTCAATAGGAGAACCTAATGAGCACAAAAGACACTGGTGGTTGGGGAAACGACGGGATACTATTGACGACAACGATATTCCAGAGGAGGATGCATTTAGATATTATCTTCATCAAGGTGGCTTGGCAGAGGAATGGCAATCACAAGAAAGCTTGAAAAGAAGGTACGGATATATATGGTATCATTATCTGTGTCTCTCATATTATCATATCATAGTGTAAAGCGGGATATGCTCCGACAATGGCGGCAAAGTGGTTGGGCCGCATTAGGGTTGAAGAAGAGCGAAAAGGTCTCTAGCAAATGGATTGGAAACAGCTTTAAAATTGGAGAAGATTTCCTGGGAGTCCCTGTTCACTTAGATGAAACGTCAATACGAACTTCGGTACGAACGTCAATACAAAGTCGAGAGCGTTCCGATGGCATATCCAGGGATTTGGAACCTCAGGCAAGATCTTCCAGTGCCATGGCTAGCACATTTCCGTCTGGGGCGACTTCCGGAATAAGTTATCATACCGCACGAGGTGATATACCAACGGCTCCATCCTTTGTATCTAGCTCGTCGAGCATCCACAATGCGGATCCTCGACTTTCTGCGTCCATCGCCTCAAACGCACCCCTTATCTCAGCTTCTGAACAAACTCAACCCATCTCAACAATTATGGCGACTTATTCCTCTCCGTCGAAACCCATTATCAATGAGCAATTATTACATGTTAGAGAACCCGGGCGGTCCGTAACAGGGACAAGAACCGAACCGGCTCCAGTTGTCACACCTATAACCCCTGTTCTACCTGCAACTCCTTTGCGTTCTGCTCTCCAGCGAACACCCAACGAAGGTCCCGTAAGAACTGTACAATTCTTTGGCGTTCCTGACTCCCAGGTTAAACCCGCGCCTCCCGATGAGGTCCTTGCTCGCTCTGAACAGGGTGCTCCGGATACGAGTGCCGGCGCCGCTGCATCGCAGCTAGAAGAACGTAGCCACGGTGTTAAATGGGGAGATGTAGTTCGCAAGGGTAAGGAAACCAGTTCATTAACTGTAAATTACCTTTGAGCTGATATGAAATTCGTTCAGAGCGCATGTTGGTTCGAAGATCGAATACAAAGACAGGAACGGTAGGCATGCACTTCAGCGCGAAGGACGCGATGAAATTACGAGATCTTCGTTGTCACGAGTGGAATGAATTTATCGTGGTTTGGAGGAAAGACCAAATCGAGCTTTATGAAGATTATGTAGGTCGTCATCTACTAATTTCAGTTGCATCACGTATTGAAGCAATATCAGACTTTACCTGGAAAGGAGCGGTTACTCGGTCATAAACACCTAGCATGCGTGATCCCTTTGGCAAGATCCGATACTCATATCTCTGTCTATTCTTTCGTGGATATGACATTTTGCTTGACGTGTACGACACTGCATGTTCCCACTGAAACCTCACGGACCGTAAGCAGTTTGACAGCTAGAATCCACTTCAGTCGGACACGAGGAACGGACATTTTTGTGTTCAAGACCAAGACGCGATCATCAGGTGTAGATTGGTATTGGGAATTATGGTCCGTTCAATTGTTATATGTCTTCTATATTATAGCTAACTCGTCCTATAGGCGGCATTTGGGCAATGGCCTTCCAGAAACCTTTGAAGTCCACTGTCCTACAATCGACACGCGCATCAAGCTTCGTATACCCGAGTATGACGAAAACGGAGGTGAAGCCTACAAAGTCTTCACGAAAGAAAAAGTACTTGAAATATGTCGGAGCTCCTTACAAAAGTTGCCAACATGGATGTTCCTCGTTGAACCTGCTTTGAAGAAGGGCCTTACTCCCGAACTTTGTTGGCGTAAAGATGCAATGCTGGACTGGATATTCTGGGATAGGGATATCAATGATGTAGATAGGCCCTGGGCTGTTGTGTATGGATTGGCTTTGACTAAGGTTCGTCCCAAAAGACTAAATACCGTTCCTTGACTAAATGTGAATATTTACAGCCCAAGGAAATCATCCATTTAGAATTGCGTCTGGTAGAGCATCGCCCTAGATCGGTCCCAGTAGCTGATGGTCCATCCTTATTTGAGCCTCCGTCCATCGAAGGCTACGTGTATCGTATCAAGCCGAATATGCAAATCAGGGCGCAAGTCTATCTGACCACCCATGGTGGTTGTCTTTTCTCGGTGCGACCCTCTCGTGCGCATCCACCTCGCCCTCCTCTACCCCCTGTCGAAGAAGGTAGCATCCTCGAAGATATTCAGTCCACGAAAACTTCTTTTGAACAACAGGAACTTGAAAGAGCGGAGGATCAGATCCTACTCGCCGATACATTCTTGGATTTCCGAAACATTGCTGCTGTTCGGAGAGCGTTCCAGCTCAGACCGCTTCAGGACAGCCCCGATGATGGGGCTGACGATAATCCGCAAACAGCACAAGAAGATGAAGAGGACGATGGCGGAGATGAGACCTTAGCAAAACATCCTAATAAGTCAAGGCTGCGTGTTCGACGATCTTTTGAGTTACAATTGACTTCAGGGAGTGTTATCCGTTATGAGGTTTGTCACATCGTCTTCCGTTTAAGAGTCTTTTTCACATCGATTCTTTAGACGTATTCTTGCAAGGTCGCCCAAGAGTGGGTCGAACGGTTACGCGCCCTCGTCGAGTACTGGAAGCAACGACACCGCGCCGATGCAGCTGATGAGATGAAAATCCTCGCTGCATCTAAGCATGGCTCCGGTCCAGTCACCAGGAGACCTGCTCCCGATCCGTTGCGCCCACCCCGCGTAATGGGCGATGATGAATCGGCAGAAAACCTACCTGCTTTTTGGAACTGGTGCGTTCTGGAAGGATGCTTGGCCATGGTTCGGAGTGGCCGCCTATTTACGAAAAGGAAGCTTCGCGGGCAATATAGGTACGCTGCCATCGTGCTCGCCTGCGTCCGTTTCCTCCCATTAACTTCGGTTATTCTGATCCAGGCTAATGCAACTAGTTCTCGTTTCTGGGCACCTGGTGCAGTTCCATATTACGCCACAATCCTCCCAGAATTTCCGCGCTTTGACGATAAGTTTACTGGATGCCTATGTATGCTCAGGCCATTACGCTACGCAGTCATTGCCTTTAGGGGAATTTTCTACGTCCCAACCGCCCTTGCCACGTCGTTTTCAAGATGGCTTAGAGAACGAGGACCATGAATGGGATACTGTCTTTTTGATTTGGTATGTAATGTTATTATAAACGGCGTGTGTATGGGAATTTATAAAAGCCTCTCTAGGTATCGACCTCATGCCATGGGCAAAACGATGAATGATCCTACGAATGCGTCAATTCCGTCGCTGAAGAGTAAGCACAAGGTTCTGCTTGCCAAAGCAAGAAGCAAATTGGAACGTGATTCGTGGTGCTGGGCTCTGAATGCGGAAATCGAACGACTGTCGCGGATGACAAAGGAAAGAGAATTAAGATCCTTAGAAGGAGGTCTTACAAAGGTATGAAGGACGGATTTTTGGCGGGAATATAGTATGGGAATTGGATCTATCAGTAATTTATTTAATGAACTTTTTTTCACTCTCAAGCAATCTTCTGTATTTAATCACATATCTGCGCATTCTTGTACGGTATCATACACGTGTATTCTCCCTTGCTTATGTGAATCTGATTGGATCGATTGCGGACTGCAAAGCCCAATTGCAACTTGTGACGTCAACGTGCCACCGACTTGCGGCGGCCATTGCGCCGCAGTGAGGCCATCGCCTCCTTTCTTCCTTGCATCTCCTATATTCTTCTTGGCTCCACATAAACGACGATAATTACACTACGAACTCTTCCTCCATATGGAATTAGAATCTAGTAATGAATCTGCACCTCCTTCCATAGCAATCCGCTGGTTGCGCCCATCAACGAGCACGCCCTATCTTCAACTTCCAACAGCTCCTGTGACCATCTCTATCGCAGATACGTGGATCGCTTTCACCGAAGAAGAATCTGCGCAATGCGAAGAAGCGTGGAACGCGCTCTCGGAGGAGCAAAGGGCTGCTGCAGAGACCGCTGGGGAGAGTGGCACTCGGCCAGGATCATCTCAAGCTACCAGCGAGACTGGCGATAACCAAGAGGTACCATCCGACACGGAGGACACAGAGGAGACGGTTGGAGTCACTATTTTTGAGGATAGACTATTTGAGGTTGATGTTCGTACCATGGAAGTAAGTATTTTAATCGATACTATTACTGTATATGATGTGTTTTCTGACTTGAAATTTTGTCAATTTTAGTTAAAGCCTATATATTGGCAGGCTAATGGTCCAACTATTAAAGTCAAGCGCGCAACCTGGATGTACGACGAGGTTAGTCCTGGGGTTTTCATCGTTCAGTTCGGAGAAGAATGACTAGGAATGTCCTTCCATAGACTCGACCTGTCCCGAAGCGTTTAGCGGATCAACTAGACATTGCCTATAAGTACGTAAATTGTGACTTCTGGAGTCAGTTTCTAAATCATGCCCATTTTCTAATTTCACTTCACACTAATTAGAAATGTCCAACCATGGCAGGTGAATCCAGCACAACCTCCATTAAAATGATTGACTTCAACAAGTTAGTAGGACAGCTATCAAATAGAACTCGAAACGGCCTGTCAGATTGGCGTCGGTGGATTTGATAAATTGAAGTATCTTCTTTCTGGGTCCATCGATCAGAATGAGGGAGGCAACTCGCCTCGTCAATATGTTGTCTTCGAAGATGCCCATACAGCTTGTATTACATCGTGAGTATTTGATTTTTTTTAAATCATTGACGCATATTTCTCATTTTATTTACTGTAGGGGAAGCACGATTCAGCTATTTTCGGGCTCATTTTTCTCTTCCTTTAGCCGACCTGCAAAACATAATGCAATACCATTCACGGGAACATTAGTCTATTATGGCTATGATACGGCTGTTAAAGCCCATGCCCATGTACCCAAAGCTCCTGTATCGCCTCCGAAGGAATTCAGCAAGGAGGAGGCAGCCGCACTGACGAATACTTTAGGCCTAGGTATAGAAGAAGATCCTAAAACATCTCGTCCAGAATCTACAAAACCGAAGCGTAGCTCACGTGTAGGAGATGAAGGACGCGGTAAGGTTACGGATTTGATTCTTGTGGTTCATGGGATTGGACAAGGAGTACGTTTGTTTAACCTAGTCAGCAACTCCAATCTAACACATATAACTTTGCAGCTCGTATCACAGTATGAAAGTTGGTCCTTCCTTTATGCCGTGAATTATTTCCGACAGATGGCAAAGTATGTTCACTTGAATGGCTGTATCTCCTCTTTTTACTAAATGGCCCTCAGGAAACAGGCTGCGCTACCTTCTCTGGCTTCAATTTTAAGGGACAAGAAAGTACAATTCTTACCAATTGAATGGAGGGCATCCCTTAAACTCGGAGAAGAACAACAACGAGAACGAGAAAGGGATGGCTTAGACAACACGTTTACCATTGGAGGTGGGTAACAAAATTTGTTTATATTATTTGAACCTTCGTGACATTTTCTTTTGCAGACATAACCCCAAAGAAGAGCATTCCGTACGTCACTCAATTTATTGTCTGTTCTTATCTTATTCTAGCTCAATTTCTTTCATACTGTTGTAGCACAGTGAGAGAACTGATGAATAACGTTTTAATAGAAGTGCCGTATTTCATGAGCGGACATCAAGCCTCCATGATAGAATCTGTCAGTAATTTCGCTCGGATCTAGTTAAATACAATTTTTACTCAGGCGTTTCTCACAGGTTGTGAAACAAGCGTAATTCACCTCTCATACTACGATGCATATATCTAATTCCCGAACAGAAACCGCACATATCGGTTATGGTGTGCTCGAAATCCAGGCATGTCCCTTTTCAACTAAAATTATACCGTCTATTCAATGGCAATTAGGATTCGACAAATATGGCAGAGTTCATGTGATCGGGCACTCACTAGGCTCAGTTCTTTCGGCATACATCTTGTCTAGACAGCCTACAATTCAACGGCCCCTTTCAAGCATGTCCACTGAGTATATTCGTCAAAATAAGCATCATTTCCTATTCAATACGAGGTAAAGAGGACTAGACTAGATGTTAAAATTCACGCTAATGATCATCCAGTACATATTTCACGATAGGGAGCCCCTTGCCAATATTTATTCACTTAAATCACACTCAAATAATTGCTCGCAAGGTAAGAAGTTTTTGTCCTGACCCAGAATTATCATATCAATGGAAACTTGGTTTAGGGACGAGAACGTACGAAAGAGTCCCCAAACGACGAAGCGGTAAGGCATTTTGAGCCACTTTGATTAAAATCGTACTAAAACGTAAAATAATAGTTGGATCGCGAAGGAACTCTAGGCTGTTTTGCGGTGAGCCGAATATTTACGACGTGCAGGAATTATTTGTTGACGGGCAAACTTCTAGGTCGACTCTATCTACAATGTGTTTCATCCGAGCGATCCTATTGCGTAAGAATGTTCTCCAACTCCTGCTGCTTTATATTTCTATAACTTTTGAATTTTATAGCTATCTACTAAATCCATGCGTCGATTCTGAGTAAGTCTTTTCCTACTCTATGGATTACAATCACATTTACCTACCAATCATTCAGAGCGGCCAAGAATCTCCCACCATCAACAGTTCCTAGCTTCAATGCCAGCGTAATGTCTGGTTTATCTCAAAGAGTAACGAGGATGTTCGAAGATGTGATGCCTCGCTCGTTCGGATCTTCGCCGCCACTCTCCAGAGCCGGTTCTCCTACACGGCGGCCAGCTCCCGGGCGAAGTGTTCCAAGCACCTTTGAATTGTCGGGTCCCACAGGCACAACACAGGCTCTGGAAGGATCGAGAGCAGAGAGAAGGTGAGTCTCAGCGCAAGTAGTGAGAATGGCAGGGGGTATTGACGTTTGCCATGTGGAAGGTTTGCTGCTTTAAATCCTCACGGTACAGTAGATTTTCAGTTAAATTCCGAAGGAACGTTTAGTGAATATGTTGGTGAGTATTCCGAACTGCGCTTTGATGGATGTCCGATTTATTGACCTCAATCGTTCAGATATGCTTACGGTACTATGAGCCTGTCTTTGACTGGGAATACCAATGATTAATTAACGCTCCTTTTGTAGGCTCACACATCATACTGGAAAGATCCTAATTTAGTGAGTTATATGTACTTTTTTATAAAATGATTTTGATAATCTGATGTCCAATTATCCAGGCTGCTTTTATTCTTGTGGAACTATTCGCGAACCAGTGGGATCTCGCTCGAACTGGCTTAGTTCCTTCTACAAACCCTCAGAAACTTTAGATGTATTTTTAATGGACATATAAAGGTCCACACAGGTTGCAAAGGGTTGCTTTATTTGTACAAATGAATTCATCCAGCATACATCAAGTTCATAGAATATTGTAATTACTTGGAAATATTTCTTGTTGGCGATTTTTATATATTTTTAATCATACACATCTGCTGTAGTAATTGCCTTCTTTTGTTGTGTCAAAGTTTAAGATAATGTATTTTGCGTAGTCACCAACTCGTTAACCTGCGAGGCCATGTGAGACACAGTGCCTCAAATGATGTTCGGTTTTATTCAACTTGAACTTGCTTCGAATACTTAGTTCTATGTATAAAAAATAAGGAGATGAACAGAGCAGAGCCAATTAGTAACATTGAAGGCGCAGAAGTTATCGTGCATAATATGTGTAGAATTATAATGATGTTATCGTCGCTGGGCAGCGTAACCAAGCGTTTCCGGATGAGATTATAAAGGATTACATACTGTACAATGTTTATACAAGAGATAAAGCGCAAGAGAGATGATTTCAGTCGTCATCTTCGCCTGATTTCACTTCCTCAGTCGACACTACCTTCTTCCGCTTCTTAGCCGGCTCCTTTGCCTCACTTCTAACAATAGTACATGAACGACGTATCAGCGAGTATAGAACAAGTCACTTACTTCTTCGCTGTTCCCGAGTCTACCTCCTTCAGCTTTTCCGTCAACGAGCTCGTGACCGAGAGCAAAGTATCCCATTGCGTAACATTCAATGTGATTCCCTTCTTCCCTGGTCTTAGTTGTCCGCTGGCTTTATCCGTGTAATACTACATGCATTCTTTGAGCAAGACGAAGATAGTATATAACAAACGACCTCACCTCGCGGATGTTCAAATTAGCCTTGCCTTTGAACTGGCTCACAGTAGCTCTTTTCATGTTTCCAAGCTGAATGATACTTAATCAGACGAAATATATCGAAAATGGAGTCAAATAGTGACTTACATCGATATAATAGTTCCCTTCATCGTCCTTCTGAAGCTGAACGCCAGACTCGGTGGCATCGCTAGTCTTGGCCTAGTGATAGCATGACGCGTCAAAGGCGTGTCAAACAAGTCCATAAATATGCCAATATATTCACCTCCTTTATTTGAACCTCTTGCTCAGGCTCGCTGCTCTCTGCTTCGCGTTTTGGCATAACGGAGGATGGTGGTCCGGCTCCGTATCGACGCACGGTTCTGAGTTGAAAAGTTCGACGACACCCGGGCCTACAGCGAAATCGCGACGTAAGTGAAAGTGTCAGATTGGATACAGTAAGTATCAACGACGGAAAATCTGAGACTGTCAAGAATCCTTAAGTCGGAGCTCTAACTACATTTCTGATGGCAGTGTGTTCAACATAATTGAATGCCCCTAAACGCGACGTCATGCTCTACACTGATTTCTATACCTGGAAGATATTCGATTCGTATTACCCAAATAAGTATACAAACAACCAGTCTAGCATGAGGACGTCCTGGTGCAGGCCGAACGCGGATGCAGCAAAAGACATCTCCCAAACGAGACTAAGTAAAAGTATAGTATACAACGTGGTATAAAACCAATGCATAACAGGGTACCATGCACAACAACAAAAAAAAGGCAATAAGATCATGCAGGACATGAGATAATAAAGTGTAAGTGGAACTCGGGGAGAACAGAGTCTTTTGAGTTTGAGGAAAGCAGTCCGTTCGCGTCTGCGCGAGGAAGGAAGCAATAAGTGAATGTGTATGTAGGTAAAAGTAGTCCGATCAGGGGAATAGGTAACAATCCAAGTCCGAATCCGAATCTGAATAGCTGACAATTAGAACATCATCATCACACTCGCACCAACGGCACCGAACACGGCAGTCAACGCGGAAAAGACGAGGTCGCTAGCTGCGCTGTTGCCCTTGTCGCTGCCCTTGCCAGTGCCAGTGGAACCCGATTTCGACGTTGTCGAGGGAACAGAGGCAGATGTAGGCGTGGCGGTTGTCAGAGCGGCGGGTGGTGGAAGCCCATTATATTGAGCACGGATGATAGAGGCTGCTTGTTCTCCGAGGCCGTAGGTGAGGGATTGCAACTGAAAGAAATGTCGTCATCAGCTTCTATGAAGATAGCAGGAGCCGGGTGGACTTACGTGAGCAGCGAATTCGAGTGCAAAGACGGATGCATCGACAACGCGGACGTTCGCTATATATCGAGTCAGAAACAAAACTGGATGAAGGCAATGATAGAGGCTTACATGTCCCATAAACCTTCAGATTAGCATCGACAACACCGCCTTCCTTAAGCGGCAACATAGCGCACGAGCAAGACGGATGGAATCTATGAATCAATTTCAGTATGATATTCTCAAATATGTGAATCTTTATAGAGTACTTACTCAGTACCGGCATTTTGCTTCGCCCAGTTATCCCAGTCATCATCGGTTTGAACGCTGGGTCCAGGAGACAGCTCGGCAACGATGCTAGAGTTGAGAGGGAAGGTATTTCCGAGTTTACGTGCGAGCTTGAGACCTTCACGAAGAATGGGCAAATCGGCGGAATGGGAGAGGTATTGGGGATCGATGAGGGGGTAATCGAAGGGGTTGTTGGTAGTGATGTAGATACGTCCTTGACTAGAAACAAAGAAATAAAGGTGATAAGTGAATGCTATATATGATATATATGACAGGATCATACCTGAACGGATGTTGCAAAGCAGCTTGAATGGCAATGGAGTTTGCACCACCCACAGCAGTACCAGTTAAAGACAGCAACAACTCAATCTGTCCAACTTGATGGGTCAAGAAGGTTTCAGCAGTCGTGGTATAGATCGCCTTGTATCCTGCACGGACGGTTGGGTCATTAGAAGGAACAAGGTTCTGGGCATTATCAGATAGTGCATTCATGATCTCCGTTTGGAACTGTGCGGGGAAGTCGATTCCGAACAAGTCCGAGCTGTTGGCGTAGGCAATAGCGGAGTTGATGAAGGACAAGAAAGACGTCGATTGGCCGTTAGATGTTTGAGATGTACCCTTGATAGATGCGGCTGTCTCTGCGGTTGTATTAAAGACAACTTGGGTGCTCTGAGGGAAATAGAGTTAGGAAATAGACGATAACAAAGACAAGACAATGACATACGAGATGGTCTTGTAAGTGCTGTCCAACACCGGGAAGATCAATATCTTGATGATAAATGATTAAAAATGCAATTGCAACATAAGTATAACGAATGGTACTTACTAACTGTGACACCAGCCGCATCCAAAATATCCTTAGGACCGATACCGCTATGCATCAAAAGATGAGGACTACCAATAGCACCACCAGAAGAGATAACTTCTAGATTGACACCAATAGTCGCACGAGGGGCATCAGCACTTGCTGCCCATTCAACCCCACTAGCGGTCAAGTTGGAGCCAGCGTTGTTGAAAAGGATACGGGTAACGGTGGCATTGGGAAGGATAAACAAGTTCGGGCGAGGGGGAAGAGGATCGATGTAAGCCGAACGAGCATAAGAGCGGGTCCAATTTGAGGGATTAATGGAAGAAGTGGCGACGAAGCCTCCAACTCCAGATCCACCGTTGGGATCCGCTGAAGCAGGAATTCCTACACATTCCATTAGAATGTTGACATTACACGGTGTCAAATATGAGCATACCGATCCATGAAAGAGTGCTAGTCCAGTTACCAACTATAGGGACGATGCTGGAATTTATGTTCGTGAGCATGATCAATATATGGTTATATGAAAAGAAACATACAAGCCAGGGTATGCATAATGCAAAGGGCCACTGGTACCATGTGATGCCAAATTGTATTGGATGCCCGCTTCTTGCTGAATATCGGCAGATGGAGGTGTGAATGTTTCGGACTAACAAGGGGATCAGAACGAGGTGGTCCAATAATGCGATCCGGAAACCTCACCTTCTTCATTGCCTCAAAGAAGCTATCCCAAGTCCAAGCGGAGGAGGAAGGTTCACCGGCCATAAGACCTGCGTTGGCATCGATCTCAACTTTACTTGGTCTGACAAGGTATAATCCATTGACAGCGGACGATCCACCGAGGACCTTTCCTCGAGACCAGGGAATAACGCGGTTGTTCATACTCGTTTGAGCAACAGTATTGTATTGCCAGTCGTAAGAAGTTCCAAGGAGTGACGAATAGTATGCATTTCCGGGAATATCTTGAGAATGTTCAGCATTTATGCTTGAGCTTCAATGGCTACTACACATACCTATTGAACTCTTGACAGCATCGCCGGTATCTCCAGCCTCAAGGACGAGGACTGTCTTATTTGCATCCTCAGAAAGACGTGATGCTAAGACAAGGCCTCCGACTCCTCCTCCAGCAATGACAAAGTCGTAGGATGCGGCCAATTCAGAAGGTGTGATGATTCTTGCAGAGACATGGCTGCTAAAGAGAGCCGCAAGCCCAACGGCTGCGACGAACATTATGGTAAGAAGAAAGAGCGACAAATATTATTTAATGAAATCAACCTCACTATGTCGATATTTGTACTACAACCCGACTAAGCACCGTGCCTATGCGTGCATTGCGCCGCGCCTCCGGCTTGGCAAGGGCTTCCATCCCCGGCTCCCGGTATCGGTCCGGGGCTACAATTCCCCAATACTATTTTTTTTGCCATAAATTCATTCTATTACAAGGAAGTAATTAGACTTCGTAACGTTATAAAAAGTTACATGACAGAATTGACTATGAAAAATAATTTTAAACAAATTTTTTCAGGAATATTACGTTGAGTCTAATTATGGCTCTAGGAAATGACGAAGCAATGTAAACCAATGTGCTCCGAGTCGAAATATGCCTACGACACCGGACCTGCGAGGCCGGAGCGTTTCAGACAGGTTGTGCAGGAGCCACGGCGCCACCTGTGGCTCCAAAAATGAATAGAAAATGACTAAAATAGTCACAGTGGAGCCACCTGGCATTTTGCACAATTACTGCAGGGACGAGATGGGGCAGTGACAGTGACCCATTGACGACAGGATCAGCAGGAACATAAGAACGTGTGAACAGTCTAGCAAGGCTTGGCACATTCGAATTCTGCATTGGCCTAAAAACGTGACCTGCCCATATATGCTTGCACAACTTCATGATATTCCTAAAGTCTAAACATTCTAAACATTCTGTTCAAGAAGCAACATTGTTGGAAATACATCTCTAGTACGTACCTGATAATTTTCTTTGCATCAACAAGCTCAGGGACTTTGTTCTAAAAATCTTCCAGGACATGGCTGCTGCCGCTGTGCAATCGGTAACCCTAACTTGGGCAATAATCCACTTCAGCCTGTAATATTCTTCATGGCTAAGAGATCCAAGGGTCTCGCAGCACAGCAGGTAGTGACGGATAGTGCCAAGTGGTGACCGACCATTGGAAGTCCTTGAGCGCTTCTACTCACTAATGTCTGCTTTCAACCAAGACGATGACAACGATCTCTTTACACTTCACCAATCAACATTATCAGCTCTAGCCTCTTTTCTCGAAGAACAATCAGCAGCGCAACAGGCTCTGGCTGATCTATCAGCCCAATCTTACATCGACGAGGAATCAGAAGCAGATCAAGCAGAAAACTTCGCCCTCAGCACAAATGAAGCTGAAAACAAAATTTCCGCGGTTAGCTCGTCAAAAGGGAGAGGGGTTTCTTTGAAAGAGTTCAAGAATATTTTCAAGTTCGTTTATACCCATGATCCTTCTGCATCTCCTGTCCGCCATCGCGAGATAAAGGCTTATTGCCGGTCATTTTTGCCTCCCTAGAGAGGATTGGCAGCTTAGTCAATTCTGGTACACAGAAGGTATGTTATTTCCCTTAAGTTATTAATTTGCTTTCTGAATTAAGTTTCCAGACACCTCTTACAGACTCACAAATGCCCTCCTTAAGCTTGCCCGCCCTGACTCTCGGATCGCTTTCCTTTGCTGCCCAACCGGCTATGTGGCATTTAAAGTAATCTATTACTTATCGAATATCTCGTCGCCTAAACGTCCCTCTCTCCCCTATTTATCACAATAGGAAAAGGCCTTACTCACTCAGGATACCCGTTTATTCGAATATGATACTAGATTTGCAGTATTCGCTCGAGGAGGGTTTGTTCACTATGATTTGGACGAACCCCTCTCTTTTCCTGGGGCTGATGATCTTTTCCATTCACAAGATATCGTGGTGATTGACCCTCCGTTTCATGCCGAGGTAAACCTTTCTCTTCATCTCCTCTAATAAACAGATTAAATTAATGCCTACGACCATAGGCTTCCCAAAGAAAAGTAGCAACAACGGTAACCCACATCCTTCGTCCGGGAGGTCACATCGTCCTGTTGACTGGAACTTCCTTATCTCCAATTTTACCCACCATATACGGGGCAATCCCACAGCTGAAACTCAGAAGCATTGTTATTGGGCATGACGGGATGGGGCGATTACAGACGCCTTATGGCTGTTGGGTTGGTGGAGAAGATGAAGCAGATGGAAGTGGATTCGGAGAAGTTATCGATGACAATTAAGTTATATTTTGAGTTAGCTGTATATTTCTTTCACATTTGTTTTGATCCTTGTATAAGTCTTGTATTCTTGTTACAGGTTTATGAATGTTTATGGGTTTATGAGTTTATGGTGGGCACCAAACATGTTTTGTGACGCATGATCAATTCCGATTGTTGGTAGGGCTATGACCGTTGAAATTTAATATGGTCTTAAGAACTTCAGTCTCATAAAAGTAATTTGTGTGGCATATAACCTGAAGAAAATACCAGGTTGTCCCCGGGTGGAGCTAACGGAGTGATGCTGATTAGTCAAAGCTGGTGAATCTCCGGATATGGCAATCGCGTGGATGATAACACCCACCTTCACAAGTCCCTCTCTCCCATCATGACTGACCAAACTACACTTATTTACCAAATACCCTTCGAAATCATCGAACTCATTCTCTATGAACTTCCCCTACCTGCAATTGCCGCCTTCGCCCAGACCTGTCGAGCATTCCGCAATCTGCTGTACGAACCGGCAGACGACTTCTTCTGGCGAACAACCTTTTTACGGGAATTCGACGACCCTCGGTCTATAGAAGGAAAAGAGGCTCGTATTCAGTGGGATGTGTTATTGCGGCGGTGGATGGGAGCTGTGAATAAGCTTCGCAAGTCTCCACCTGCGCCTACGATTGAAGTGTTGCGGGTCTTGGAGGATATAGTGGATCGTGCCGCTCCTTTGCCAGCGGTTTCTCGGAATATCACTATTACAGAATCCCTATTGGAGTCGAGCGGTATCCTCAATGATGAAGTCAATACGTCCTATATCGATGATCCACGAGATCCAGGGAATGAATATACACAGCTGATTTATCGGCTTAGGGTCTATCGAGGATGGGAGTCTATTGTTAGTAATCAACAAGAAAGATTGAAAGCTCGCTCGTTTACCTATAACCTCCGCCAATATAACGATGCAAATGACTATGGTCCATTCCTTCAAGACGGAAGCTATCGCGTCCATTGGAAGCATGTCTTTATGATCCAAGAGGTCATCGGGATGAATATCATGGAGTTTATGCCGGAAGACCAGCGGTTATTGTTACCCATGAACATGAAGTCCACTCAACGGCCTAAAGAAATGCCTATCAAAGACTGGGCAGGTGTAACAGGGACATGGGAGGTCATTTTCTGTTTCTGTGACCATAGAGATCTTTTAGGTATGTCCTGATGTTCATCCTACACTACACTCCACTCACAATTCATCATAGCATTCAACCGCCTCAACTTTGTAAATATCCTTTTCACTATGTTTGAACCCCATGATCGACGTTCTGAACAGACATTCCAGCATGAACCTGACATCTCGGTGTTCGAAGATGAGACATTCGAAGAGGCGTTGCGATACCTCGAATTCGAGTTGCGGTTAATCGAGCCGCATGAAGCTTCTTCGGAGCCCCTACCCGTTTCAGCCTGGCCCAGTCGTCCTACCCTTCATTTCGTGGGCAAGATCGGAGACCATCCGAGGGTTAACGGTTGCGTATATATGACATCAGAAAATCATATTCGCTGGTCTTTCGTATGATTTTCATTTTCATCTTCATATAAGCATGCGTGTGTTGAGCTTCGTTATCTCGTCTAGACTTCTGGTGATCCGGGTCAGACTATTTGGAGGTATATACCATATCTTAAACGAGTTCTGTTATGCTCATGATTTTGCGTTTAGTACGGAAGCTGTCCAAATTGGCCCTCCTGGTTCCACATTTGGTGCACTTGGTGCGTGGACTACTGTCTTCCATGATGTAGACGACCCCGTCGGTACGTCCTTTAGCAATGTATCAGGCTCTTCTAACGAAAATCTGTAGGACCTATGTGGCTTTGGAAGAAACATTAAATTATTTAAATCCGTATAGCCGGCTTATTTATTGATCACTACGAGTGGCCTATATTTCTGTTTTGCTTTCCAAGTTTCCAATTGTTGTTTTTCAAGTTTCCAATTGTTGTTTTTCAAGTTTCCAATTGTTGTTTTTCTATACCCTTGCATAATGATATCGACGCTTTTGACATGTTCCAAGCTTGCTTGACGAGGTCGGTTTGGTGCTGGCATTTCCCCGAGTCCTGATCAAAGGTTCAATGTGTCAGCGCTCAGTACCCACAGCATCAGCCCGAAATCTGACTCCAAGGACTCCGCTATAAATATGGATAGTTCATATATGTAGGTCATCAGAGTTGCTCCAATGAGCACGCGGAGAAATTATGAATATTGGTCAAGCATCGGGTCGTTTCGAAGACAACGAGCTGAGATACACTGTATGACAACAGCGGCTACGGCTCAATGAACGTGGCCTCTAGGTTCAGACTTGAATCGATATTAAGCTGTAAAAGCAGTGTGAGAAAGATTGAAGCTTCCCAACTGATGAGCTTTCGAATTCGTATAAGCTATTGTTATGAGTAACGCGTCCCCATTCGCGGATGTCAAGAAACATACTCATTATATAGCCCTGTAACAATCTGATCAGATAGTTACACTGCAATTGTAACCATAGAAACCGAAAGCTAGAGGTGAGGAAATCTCGATACAGTAACTGTTAGCGATCATTACGCAGCGTACTCGCATTCGAGGCACTGAGACAATTTGGCCTTGAACACTCCAGATACGTAACCTTTAGTGAAGTTTGGATAGAGCATTTATCCCAGGCGGTATACTTCAACCTATTACTGTTCTTCATTGGATCTCCATCGCCTCAATATATGAATGATATAGCACAGGACCCGGAACGCTGGCTTCAGAGCATGACATTAATAACGCAGTATGGTGTGAAACGGCAGTCCTATTGACGCGAATGAGCTGAATAACCTGTAATAAAAGGTCCTTGGATGTTCAGAACAATAGATTTTATCAAAGAGTATGGAAGAGGAAGAAGAACAATGCAAAATTCGCTGGGCACGGCGGCTTGAGTAAGCAGCGGAAGCGAATGTTTGGTGCCGCTGTGATTCAGCTTCGGTGATCGAAATCCAACAGGTGTTCCTTGACTTCTGCTTCCTCTTCCTCCTCGTGGATGTCGGTATAGATCACCTTATACCAATCCTTCATACCAATTCTACCATCGTCTTTCGTTTGCAGCCATGGCTACCCCAATTGTACGCAAGAAACGGAACTTCAAGTCGCTAGCTCTTGATGTAGCATCTTCAACAACTCCGCCGCCGCCTCAGCCCGCACCCATACCAACGAGATTAGCCCCGACTGCAGGAGGGAGGAAAAAGCCACCTGCAATGGATCTCTCCAAGTCGAAGGTCAAAAACGCAGGCGCAACTCTGGAGGCGGGATCGCCAGGCCTACTCACGGTCTCCGTCTCCCCTAATTCAGCACCTGCCAGTGCCGCTGCCGCTAAGGCCAATTATCATCATCATCTGACGGAGCAAATTGCAACTCTCGATATGAATTCGGAGAAGAAGTTGGATCTCAAAAACGAGGATCTAAAGGAGTTGGCGGAGCTTGGGCAAGGGAATGGTGGGAGTGTCAAGAAGGTTGAGCATGTGCCTACTGGGACGATTATGGCCAAGAAGGTAACGATTGACATGCTGCAGCTATATTTTCAAGCTAATCGTCTTCCGCAGATTGTCCTCATAGACGCCAAGCCCTCCGTTCGGAAACAAATCCTACGTGAATTGCAGATAATGCACGATTGCCACTCTGATCACATCATTTCGTTTTATGGCGCCTTTGTCTCCGATCCCAATATCTGCATCTGCATGGAATGTATGGACAAGGGTTCCTTGGATGGTATCTACAAGAAGCACGGGGCCATTGAGATCGGCATTGTCGGCAAAGTCGCGCTTGCCGTTCTGGAAGGTCTTACATACCTATACGACGTCCATCGTATCATCCATCGTGGTCAGTATGATTTCTTATTATGTGGTATTGCATTAACTTAGTCTGTTCGCCGGATAGACATCAAACCTTCCAATATCCTGTTCAACTCCAAAGGTCAAATCAAGATCTGTGACTTCGGTGTCTCTGGAGAATTGATCAACTCTATTGCGGATACTTTTGTCGGAACGTCAACGTATATGAGCGTAAGTAGCATACGAAACTGTTTCGTTCAAACCTAAATGCGTCAATTTAGCCGGAACGTATTCAAGGAGCACAGTATACTGTCAAATCTGATGTATGGTCGCTCGGTATCTCACTGATTGAGCTTGCACTCGGTCGTTTCCCTTTTGCAGAGTCTTCAGATGATGAGGATGATGATTCCGACTTTGAGAATACTCTCTCGCCTTCAAGACCAGGTTCCATCGCCCTCCCGCCTGCTGGCTCAGGGCGGAATAAAACTACGTCTAAGAAGGATAAGCGGAAGAGTAAGGGCGTTAGTTTACAAGGAGGAGGCATGACAATGAGTATTCTGGAATTATTGCAACACATCGTGAATGAAGACGCACCTCGATTATCCCCCGAAGACAAGTTCCCTACGGATGCCGTAACTTTCGTTGCGAGCTGTCTCTTGAAGGATCCGGATGTCCGACCTACCCCTAAGGAGCTATTGGTAAGATATCGCACTTCTATAACATCATTTCTTCTACTAAGACGGTACCGAACAGAAACATGACTGGATGATGCAGTCTCGAACGGCTGATATCGATCTCGAGGGTTGGGCAGCCACGCTGTAGGATATAGAGCGATTGTGAAGATGGGGATAGTCCGTTCGTTTAGATCTTGGTTAAGTGCTGTTTGATCGTTGCAGGGAAGGCCTTTTCGGCTTCTGTACCAAGGCTCCCCTGCCTGGACCGGTCACCCTATGTGTTTGTATTTCCCTGATTTCGTGGTTTTCGGCGTCGCATAATGCTCTGTACAATACTTCTGTTTATGAAGATGGATGATTTATCTGAACTATAATTGTCCTTTGGTCGTGTGCCGCAGGTTTTGTTGACGCCGATTCCCGAATCGTATCTACGATTCGGGTACTATCCTTGTTCTGCTAGCACTTTTCAACTTCAAGGCTAGATGGCTATGCATGCCCTGGTCTTCGGAGTTACAACGGCTATCATATCTCAGACGTCAAGGGTCCTCATTATAATTGCCGAAGCATATGTAACTTTATCCAAAGACCATATATCCCTCGGTCGCATCATGATCAACTATCTAATTCAACACAATTCCTTCAGGTTCTTTGGCAACCCTTAGGAGATATAGGCACGGAATAACAGAGGATAACCCAGGATCGAGCCTCGTTGGGCCTCGTTTGGAGGTGAACTCCTTCATAATCACCAGGTATCATTCTAATTCGCTTTCATTTGCCATTGAATACCGGGATTCTCCCAACAGAATCAAGAGATAGTGCGTCAAGCGGCGATCAAAGGATGGTCGAGCGACTATGTACAAACCTGGACCGATACTTTACGGGCCATTTGGAAGTCCTCTTATGGAAGAGGCTCTCCATCGTTGCAGGTAATTTTCCCAGCAGATTTAGGGGAGTGTAATGGAACTACCTACATCGCTTGCCCAGCCGGGCTGCATTAATTGTAGTTTCGGGAGTTTGCCAAGGAAAAATGTTGTGTGATTTGGGTCTTTCAAAAACTTTTCTTTTTTTATTGACCTAGTTAATAGTAGCCTAATGGTTGATGCTGTAAACAGGGAGTTTCTAGAAAACGTTGGGAAATTTTTCTAAGGAAATAAGGAATGCAGCACCGGAGATACATCAAGGAGAAAGACACCGGTGAAAGCAGTCGCCAGTTTCTGTTCGAACGTTCGACCGCTACGGCCAAATATTTCCACTCCGACTACCAGTCGCATCGGGCAGCTCGCAGACAATTAGGGGAGGGCTGGATGTAAGAGGTGATGTTGTATCAGATTATCTGTCGAATCCTATGTCTGTGTCAGCTGTCAGTACATTAGCAAGCCACTAATATGAGGTGAAAATGAAAGAAGAAGCAGAGTCGGCTAGAAGTTTGGTAATTTCCCCTTAGCCATCCGAAGATACGCGACGGGTGTACATTGCGTCAAGCCGTGAAAGGAAGTAAAGAAAAACATTCCTGGCTATAATTGCCCCCTATTGCTGGTGACTTGATAGAAATGTGTAGCCAGATAAAGTAAATGTCTCTTGGAATCGCTTCCGAACTGGTTATGGAAGAGGGCAGAGGTGTGGCGTTGGAAGGTTAAGCCATGGCCCTCTTCGGTCCCTTAGCTCGCGGGGCACTACAGGCGGCAGCGGGTGGCGGTCTTAAAATATGGCTGCTATTTCTCCTAGGACCATAGTAGAACTTATTAGAAGTCGCTTTTTTGGCTTCTATAAGGCTATGAGTCCTTCAAGCCTAGAATGATTGGTAGCCAATGATAGTAAAAGCTCGTTACGACTTGGATGTGAAGGCCACATGCACGGCACAGAGGTGATGTCAGGCGAAGGCTGGCATAGGTATAGCAAGCTCACCTCACCTGAGTGTGTTACTAAGACCTTCGGTTTTTAGAAATTTAAAGTCGTAAATCTGCAAGATCCGTCCGTGATTCGTAACCTTTGGTCCAGTTAGAGAAAAGCCTAGAAATATTTTTGCATTCACATAAAATCTACGCCTTTACGAAGACTCAGCGTATGGTTACTTTCTTGAATGATAATCAACAAGCATATATTCAAGGAAGCTGATGAAGCTACTTCCATATATTGACTTCGATGCCACCCGTTGAAGCCTGTAGAACAGCATGTAGAGGACTCAATCTAAAGAAATGCTGGGATTTTGGTTGCAATACATAGGACTCATCCGATTATCCCAAGTTATTCTTGACGCGTGCCTACATGAAGAAATTAGTATATTAGGTGTGTTTAAACCATTAGCACCACTCTCACCGACATAGAGATGTGTGTGTTAAAATTGGCAATCAATCCTTTCCTTGAAGTTCACGTTTCAAAATTCGGCTAATGCTGACTTCCAAAGGTAATCTGAGGAGACCATATGCGGCGTTGCCTTTCATATCCGTTCGTAAGTAATTATCCCCCTAAAAATCTCCTGACCTTTGCTATAAAATAAATTTCCGTTGGACTGGTTAACCCCCTAAAAACTTGACTTGTTACGGCATGACGTCAAAGTATTATATTTCCTATATCAATATAATTTTGAACTACTGCTGCGAGTTCCTTTTCTTGGTATATCTATTTTTATTACATTTCCTTCAATAAGGGTGCCAAAACTGCGAGATAAGCGTGTGAGAAAAAGCGGCTTACAAGGACATATTCAGTTTTGCCTTCTTGAACCCATCCGTTGAGGAAAATAGAAAATAGAGACATGCAACTTTCCCAAGCGAAATAAGAAGCGGCTTGCCTAGAAGTCAACACCAGGCCTTGGTGGCGTCGCTTCAATGGATCATGAATTGGAAATAAGAGAGATAATCAAAGAACTTACAAGCACGCGATCCTTGTCCGATTGAATCCAACTGTCAATGGAAGCAATATAGTCTCGTGGGCCGATTTGGAAACAAGTCCGGGAATACATTCTCAGAGTCCTGTGGGAGCGTGCCAGCTGTAGTCCTTTCACATCACATTCCAGGAGGAAGAAGATTGAAGGTTTCATACCTTAAAACATTGACTTCTTTGCATTCCAAAGACCATGTAAGAGACTTCCTAGCATCCTTCACACTCTAGATCGGAGGGACGTTGAAAGTCAGGATCATGAACTCTAACCAATTGAAAAGACACGATTATCCCGATCAATTCTTGAATTTCAATCAGTAGAGAGATGTTCTAATGTCACTGTCGGAGAAAGCGGAGGAATCCTCGATGTTTAGAAATAAAATGCTCCGCTGATGAAGCCAGTACTTACTTCCACTTCGAAGGCCACCTCAGAAAACTGATAGAAATCCCATAACAATTATAGCTTCATTTCACTCTTCATATGGAATTTCAATACGGCGAAATTACTACAGACCTATGCAAGGAAGCTTGAAAGTGATGGTGTCAAAGTCACCACCACACCGAAACCACCAATAAGAGGATGCACCTCGTTATTGGACGGATAAATCGGCACTGATATCGGAACGATACTAGAAAGACAAAATAAGAACTTACTCGGACAGCCTCTATGAAATAGAAGATGTACAGTAGTAAGTTTGACGTAATAAATGTTAAGAAGTCATAAAGAAAATTGACTCACAATGGTGCACCGTACCCTCGAAAGAAAGAAGAGAAAAAGAAGTGTTCATATGGATAAATGTTAATTAAGTGATTCCAAGTAGGGGGGCTTGAAAACTTTCTGTGGAGTAACGCACAGGTCAACCAGCGAGACGAGCGTCAATTGACAACACTGCTTTCTTTCAGCTATCGTGGACTCCTCGCCATACCGATGAACTAATCGTTATCGCCTGTAAAACGAGCTCGACGGTTGGTCTTCTTGCATATGTAATTTAGTAATTTAATTTTCTTCCCTGTCTACAGTAAGTCAGTGATGTCATTCCGAAATGCAAACTAATCCCAACGCAACTTCGAAAGGTGCCAGGAACACAATGCGTATACTTAAGAAGTCCACAAATCGAAGTCGAACCTATCTAGAACCCTGCATGCGGTTCTAAAATCTGCAGATAAAGCAGGGAATCTGCAGGGAAGCAAGCGTAACGTGGCTGTAGGGCTAAATTAGAACAGATTAACGTTGTTGGTACACTATGCAGCCCGGAGGAGATAACTCGAAATCACGGACTTGTCGCTCCTTATCAATATGGGTTCTGTTCTGAGATTGCGGGTTGCCAAAGATTTATCCGATTCAAATCTCCTGAGACTTGTCGAAAGCTAGCTGGTCTGGTATCATCTCTCCGACGACACTGAGAGTGCCAGTGATTCCGCCAGGAACGCGTACAAAGTATCAAAGCTTCCAATAAAATCTGGCTCAGCCACACCCGTGTTCTTAACTATCCAATGGTATATCCTTCTACCGGACTTTCTGCCACACCAAATAGGAAGATCAGTCAAAATCTGCAGTATAGATGGCCTCCAAATAACACATGTCAGTCAATAATGGCATTCTCAATCGTTTTTTATGACAAAGAGATCAGAATCGACAACTTTAATTGATTTCTCTCGTCTGGAGATTATTACCCACTATCTCTCCGATATCGCGCTCGTCCGATGCTGGAGCATGGCACCCATACGCGAGCCAGGATATTTGTGGTCTATAGATTTCTCCGTATGTTAACGCATCGCGAAGAGACTAGCACCTAGAAATTATATAAACACCTTCGGCCTCGACTCGAAAGATCCGTATTACCCCGCACGTCTTGATACACGAAGAAGCAATTTCTACAATTTCTCCTAAAGATACCAACGCAAACCAAACTCTAGAGACTATGTTTACACCAACCGGTGAGTCTCCCAGAATGTTCCGAAACTACTCGACTTAAAATAATTCTGCCTATCCAGCCTCTCGGTACGAACGTTTGTTGGCCGGTGTATACCATAGTAGGCCGGATGATCTAGGAGGGAACATCCTTAAAAGCTCTTAGAGCGTAACGTTGGTATGATGCGACATGCCGCCTGGTGTCTCAGGTCAAACATACCGTACGCCGGCGCGAGGGGCATAGATTAACAAAGGAAAGCCCAACAGTACCTTGAGTTCCTATTTCTCCTTTAGTACGTTCGAGAATCAGAAGGACTGGCGGCCGCCACCGGTAAGGAGGAAGAGGAAGACATCCGAGTCAACAGATTTTCGACAAACCTGGCTCAGAGACGTCGAAAGGCTAAGGTGAGTGTGCCTTTTGGTGGTCACCTTTCTTAATATAAATAAAGTTGAGGACCCTAAAGATAAACAGGGATGAGGAACCGGCGAATGCTGGACGAATTGACCCTTCAAACGTTCTCGAAATCACGGCTACCTTCTTATGCCTTGAGGATCGGATTGAAGTCTTTAGATCCAACCTTATGAAGCAAATATCAAGTAATACTATTTGCTCCTCAAAAACCAAATTTATTTCAGGATTATCTATTCACAGTGGCCAACTACACACATCGGAGACAACAGTTTACTCAGCCGTTGCCGATCGTCAGCATCGCCTCCTAGTGTCGAAGACTTCTATCGCAGATCAACAGGTCCATGACAATGCCGGATGCGCTATTCCAAAAACGAAAATTTGGACATTCTCCTTCCCAAAGTAAATTCGAGTTCTCACCGGCATGACGACATCCTCCTGATGCGAAGCCATGGAACTGCACCACTACGAGGTGAGTTTCAAATCACAATATACACGCGCTTCTTTATTGCAGATTGATTTGAAACAAATTCCGTGCTCTCGGGCTTGTTCTTCCCTCTCGAGATAGGGACGCGATCGATTTCGCTGCATAAGTAAATACACCTCGGAGGAAGGCAAGTTGTTCTTTCGGCTGTATACGCTCCTTGGAAACTAGTGCATATGTCGTACAGGCTATCGGCAACTCGGCATGGTGATGAAAACAATAGGATGCAAGGGATCCATCGAAGGCCGTCCCTTTCCTATCAAAGAAATAGTGCAAATTGCGACATCGCTTGCATTCTCTACAATCCCATCATGGTTGTCTACCAGCTATGGCCTCTCAATGATGCTTTTTTCGCTGTTTCCCGTGAGTTTCGCTTTGATAACTATAGCGACGTTCAAGTTCGCGAAATTGGATCCCACTGTCCTCGGCATGAGAAAAGCATCAGTCTGCGCGCATCTCCCCTATCTATGGATTTCATTTGATGATACGATCAGCTAGCCACAGCTCCTCAAGTGAATTCACCATATCTCTGCTTTCGAATTCAAATTCCCCCGACCTCGCTTAGATAACTATAGTGACGTCTTCCCGATATCGATCCTCCCAATAGGCTCACTCACGGCTTGAGAACAAAAAGAAACAAAAAGCGATTATATCTACATTCTATGCCATATCCATGGTGTTTGTTCGCTCGGCTGAGCCGGCAGAATCGAAGTCTATGGAAATCAATAATAAATAAAAGGAAAGACAGGCTGCTTCTCTAGATCTTATGCTGGCTATAGTCAGAAGCTGTCACAGGTACGAAAAATTGTACATATATCAAATTCGATTTTCCCTCCTGTCCTTAACGCCTCATAGCTTTCCTGAATCGAAGATGGCCCTGGCTCCTTAGTGGTTCCGCACCCTTGCTTCGAAGATGGATTCTTTTTTTCTCTTCACGAGGCTGGCGTTGACGTTTTCTAACAGATAACGAAAATAAAATGTGATACTTTGATGATGCCAGGTTGATTTTTACATATTACTTTAATCCTTCTTGCATATTCAAATAACGAATCCGGAGGCAGCTTGGAAGTTGGTAGGCTCCTCGCCTATAGCTCCAACGAGTATATATGACATTCAACCACGTTCTCCGAGTCGACCCCATAATCCGGCCGTCACGGTGCGCCTTCCTGTTCCTAGAAGTTGAAGAGATAACGAAGTACATATGCATAAGCTGATATCGTACGCAGATTGATTCACGTTCTTCTTGGGACGAATCCGACGCACTCATGCAGACAAGACACGAGGATCTTCAAGTTGCAATTGGACTTGGAATCTCAGGCTCCCAAATGGACCGCCTATTACTTACTTAGGTACGTAGCTCTAAGTAGTAAGTATATTTGACATGCAACGACCTTCCGCAGCTTCTCGACCCCGCAAACTGGTCGTGCGCCTTCCTATTTCAGCGAGTCAATGAGTAATATTGGACGTAACTCACTGTGCTTCTACAATTTGGAGAGAAGGGAAGGGAAGGTCGAAGAGTACTAACCAGTTTTTGGAATTTATCGCACGTTGCCTTATTACAGTTCTCGCAGTGCATCACATCACATCACTCTTCTTTCCTTCCTAACCCAGCGGAATGGACCGTTCATTCCTCGTTGAACAAATGGCTATCAATACTCAATAATTATGCCAGAATGCCGGATGTATCGAAGGACCTCAACTCAGGCTACCAGGCACTACTGCCGCAAATATCTAAATCCACTACTACGCACCCTCGGGTTTAGTAGGCTTCCTGGACCGGCATCCTAGTAGAGAAATCACTTGAAAGTCGAAAGCCTGACCAATGCGAGTGAGTAACTGAGGCCGGGCAACGTTAGCCAATAGGTCAAACAACTACCTGGATCTGAAAGGCGCTTTGAATCTTGAACCTTTGATAGGCCTTCAAAATCGGGAATTCGACACTTGCTGATAGTTGCCAACTTGACAACTTCGAAGGACGCCACACGAATCTTGGAATTCGAAAGCTAGAATCCCACAGAAAGGTTGTTTTACCAGTGTTTTGGAACGTCCTAGCCTTGGTCATTGGATATATACGTACCCTTTGATCAGGCTCGGAGGTGACTGGAGTGCCACAGTGATAGATAATTGATGGGGCAGCAAGGAACATTGACATATAGTGAGTACATCAATAAAGAGCCTACTTTCTAAGAGCCCGGAGTTTCATATGTATGATAAATTACCTCCGAATGTTCCGTGCTAACAGAACGACGAGCACACGGTAGATACATAAGCTCAACCGAGCTGAAACTGCGGCGTATCTGATCCTGAGGTTCCGCGACAGTGGGCCGTGGCGCTCCCCCTTTAACCATCTACCAGCATAGTGCACAAAGCGCAAGCACGAGTCGGACCACGAGTCCAAAGGCACAGTAATGATTAACCACAAACAGGGACTCATTGTGGTTTAACTCAAAGTATTCTGGTTCAGCCTTATGCGGAATACTCACCGCTAGCGTGGGTTGATGCCAAGCGTGAGGCGCATTCCGAGCGAACCTAGGGCCAACGAGGAGTTACGACCACAAACTTCATGACCCTGATTCTCAACCTTCTATCGAATTCTGATTTTGCAAAACCAAAGGGGATTAACCTGGATAACTAGTGGGTGGAAGGGATTTTAGCTCATGCATCATATCCGCACGCGAGCTCGGTTTCTACTTGCGTGGATGTGGAACCTCCCGCCGACCCTTGTGATTCCTCCTTTAGTAAATAGTACGTTGTTTTAGGAGTCGAAGAGTATTCCTGGATCAGATTTACTAAGGATCATTAATATATGTTATTACCGGAATTAGTAGGAACTGCAAGAGAGATCCAAACGCCCACCCCGGAGTCGATCTACATACTAAAACTCTCAGGCTTCTCGAAGTAAATGTTTACCCGTTTAGTGTTAGGAGGACCACCTTGGCCTAATTTGTACGGCATCAAAGTGATTATCACCATCGGACACCGGTGATTATCGATGCTCAACGCCCACAAGTGAGGCTTGCAGGAATTGGTTGATCCGGTATTCATTACTCTAATTGCTTGGAACAGCCTGATTAACGGCATGATGCTTTAATCAAGGATGCTGTAAGTGTTACTATTATTAATAAGAACAATTTCTGGTATTTGACAAAATTCTAGCGAATCTGCCAGTTTACTAGTGAATTTTATAGTCTACAGATTCCCGACTCGCTGAGGCAAGATGAAGACGCATCCGGATTCACAACCCTTCATGACAAACACAACAGAAACGACATCCTTCCCCCTTGCTGACCTGCATCCGTTGAACGGCCGGGCCCGGGAGAAGCCATCGGTAATAATGTTCATAAGGAGAAACCGGTCCAGGCGGGCTGAGATGATGGATCTCCAGTGGTATACGCAGAGAAAAGACTGAGGAGGAGAAATTCATGATTTAGGCTGAATATTTTTAGGAGCATACAGGCCGGCTACGAGATCTCATTTGTTGAATCTTAAAGCTAAAGTCTCAATCCAGCGCCCTAAACTCCAGCGAATAAGAAATTCCCCAGCAAGGCCTTGGCGAATGGTCTAATCTCCAGCGAATGGGAAAATTTCTCTCAGCGAATCCTAATCTCTGCCCAACCATATTCTCCAATGAATAAATCTCGGTCCCGTGTTACTGTAATAATGATGTCAAGCGAACCATGATTTCAACGAAATAATCCACACGGCGAAGCACAACTCGGAATCATTAGTATTCTTATTGCAATGTACCTCCAGAGAATTTTATACTTAGTAAATCAACACACCCCTTAGGCTGTAGCTATCATGATCAACTCTTACAACCCCCGAGATTGGATTAGATGCGATTCAGACTCCATATGATATCTCCAACGAATAAAAAGCAGCATACACGCATAAGCGAGTGAGTGGCGGCGCCCATTGAGTCGACCCACATCAAACGATGCACTATCTCCAGCGAATAACTCAGCCTCCCGGGGGCGAATCAGGAGGGAAGGACGCGAAATGAATGGAGATGGAGATGGAGACTCAGGGATAATCTGATATCAAGCGGATCAGAGCGACCTCCATTTCGTGGCGGCGAACTGGACTGGTCTCCACCATGGGCTTCGAAGGAAGATTTGCATACAAAGGATGTATTGACATCGTGTAGGTGGACGGAGCCGATGACAGGTCGACCCTTGGGTCTAGGCCTTGCTTTGACCTCAATTGACTTGGAAGGACCCCTTCAATGGGAGCCTGAGGATCGAGTCGCGCAGCAAACAAAAGACTGTGGAGGGACTCACTGCGTGAACCACCAGCATGGAGCCGAAAAGATGAGTCCCTTACCGTTAATTTAATTTCAAATTAAGGACGGCAAGTAGAAGTGGCCAGCCAACCAGACCGAGTCGGATGAGTCGATTGACCTCAAATTGAACGTCATAAAGAAAAATAAATCTATCCTCGAGGGGGTGAGTCCGCGGTTGAAAGACTCATCACTCAGGATAGAATTCTAGAATGAAATCAAACCCCTTTTTTTGCTTGCCGTCAATCATGCAATTTAAATTTAGAAAACACGTTCAGTGACGTGGGTGGCCAGCCAGAAATACGAGGAGTTGGAGGAAAATAGGGAGCATAGGGGATATCGAGTATCACTATCAAGCAGCCAGGATTCTACGCAATATTCGCATAAGAACGCCAAGGTCGCAAGTGAAATTAGACAGCCAGTAGTGAGTGCTCAGTCCAAGCATAAGAAGAGCCTGAGCCTGAGCCTGAGCCTGAGAGCCCGAGAGCGCCACAAGGTCGTTCAAGTGGAACGACTATCAAGCAGCCAGGATCTTCCGCGACTCGGATTTATTGCTAGCTGCCAAGGAACTCGATCTGCGCGGTTACGGTGAGCGTGCCTTGGAGTATACTTTGTTTACTATACCAGACTATAGTATATATCTCAGGGATCTAGCTGGCTGATTTGAGTAGTTGCTTGCTTGTATTAATAAATTAAGGAAAGAGGGTATGATTTGGGTGATGAGCAGGGTACTCGGACCAGGGGCGCCAGTGATTGAGTTGGAGGGGAATTCATAAGGGGGTTGTTCTCCAAGCGTATGTTGATAAATGCCAATCCGACTCGGGACACCGTGTAAAATACTATTAAATAGAGGACACTTGGATGTTTACTCTCGGATTGAGAGAAAAGGGGTGCTTTCGGAGTATGGTTTAGGGGATGAGCTCGGAGGGCCGGGGATTCGGAGGGCCGTGAGTGGCAGGACTGATTGAGTTTTGAGGGGAGGGGTTGTAGGAGGTTGTATGGTATGTCATTGAGTTGAAACGTCAAAGTTATTTGGGGTGAAAAGTATAGTTCAGTAAGTATAGTCTACTATATCTCAGAGAGCTACTTTTAATTATAAGCTTATCCAACAACGCCGTTACCGCAGATTCCGACGTCATCACCACCTGTAACGATCAATGCGCTCTAGATTCTAGCCTAGCATACCCTCTTAAACTCGCTGTTCCGGTCATGCCGACGTTGAATACATATGCAGGGATCCGCGTCATGCCTATATCTAAATACAGATATTTGCCTCTGGGCCTTCGACAAGGTTCCAAGATGATCGATATGATATGATATACCGTCTTAGGCCTTCGAAGGAGATATTTGTAGATAAATTTAGATGCACGCAGTATAGGGGGTGGAGTGCAACCTGAGACCGGTAGCGGGTTATGGGTATTAGTTTATTTTGTGGAGCTTTTCCAAGGGGTTAGGAAATTCATTTTGGCTGTTTGCGCGATTTACCTAGATTCGGAGGACAAAGCAGAAGTCTTTGGCTTCGAACACCACGGCCCCATCATATCATGCCGGAAGCGCTGTTCGTATGTCGGAAACTCCGAAAATACGCCTACTTGTAAACTCTAATGGAATTATTTTATTTTGTTATTTGGTGGGATTACGGGCACTTGGGACTGTATTCAAGTCGACTCGCCCGCGACAGCGACGGTTACTCCCCACCCACATTAAGGCATATACACTGGTTGGGAGTGGGGATCCGCTCATCACCCATAAGGAAGACCCTCGAGAACGTTTGCGGGTAAGCCATAAAGTCGTTATGCGCCGCTCTCGCTGGCAATCAACCCGTCGGTAGATCGGGAGCGCTGGGCGTGAGAAGAGGCTTGAATGCCGAGGGGAATCTCCGCCGCTTTGTCAGCCGCCCCCGACGATTATCGTTTAGCGCCTTGGATTGTAGAGGCTTGTGTATCCAGTCACACTCGGACTCCTCCTCCTCCTCTCCTCCATGGGCAACAATCCCTCCTCCCACCCGAATCCATCCCGACGCGACCCCACCAACTCCGCCGCCCTCTCCAGTCCCCCGACCCGTTCTCGCCCCCTCAAGACCAAGAAACGCTCCATCGTCGACCATCCGCCCCTCCTCGCCGCCATTCCCGCTCCAGCCATTCCCTCCACTCCCATCCCCATCCCCATCCCCATCAACACCGCCGCGCACTCCCCGCACCCGCCAGACACTCCTCCCGACCCAGACATCGTCCCCGAGCTCATAAACCACCATCGCCGCACTGACTCATCCCAAAACCATCCCCGACCACCCATTCAATACAATTCCACCCGCAGCTTCGGTGCAGTGCGGCGCGGCGGCCCACAAGGGGTTGGTGGCTGGGGTGACCCAGCTAACCACCAGCCCCAGCAGCAGCCCGATCCCATCCCCGCACCCCCGCCGCTTCAGGACCCAGTCGAGGCCAACATCGTCCGCTCCAGCATCCCGCTCCGGCTGTCCCAGGCAGAGCGTGCCCGCGGCCTCCCAGAGGAGCCCAATTCTGAGGAGGATGACCCCAGCGTGGGACAAATCCCCACCACCATTGCATGGCGCGGTGGAGGCCACGACGTCTTCGTCGCAGGCACTTTTCACGAACTAGAATGGCGCGCCAGAGAACGCCTACGATTAGAGTGCGCTTTATCCCTTCTATCCCATTATCCCGCTCCTAATTTAAATTTTCCATTCCGCCAGCCCCACAACGAACACCCACACGATCTCCCTCTCCCTCCCCGCAGGAACCTACCGCATCAAATTCATCGTCGACGACGCCTGGCTCTGCTCCCGCGATCTCCCCACCGCAACAGACGACGACACCGGCAACCTCGTCAACTACATCGACGTCGAGGACTTTTCCGCGATCGACCTCAGCCCGAACGACGAACAACAAGGCCGCGACACCCGCATCATGAAAGCGAACCGCAAGCGCATTTATCCACCCCGCCAATCTCGTGCTGCGCAGCGGAGCCCCACGACTGCAACGACAACACCGAACCCTGGCCGCGCGTGGCATCCGCCGCTATTACCGCCGTCCGATTCTTTCTGGGGGGCTGACTCCGTAGATGACAGAGGATGGGAACATGGCAGAGACGGTGTGCTGGAGAAATGGACGAACGTGATCCCCGAGCCGTTAATCGCTGCCGCAACCCAAGAAGAGGCATACTTGCAAGCGTTACAGGCAGCGCGGGAGGTAAGACGCGGCGGCGCAGGCACAAGAGGGACAGTCGGTGCACTGGGGATGGGCGTACCCAGTATTCCCCCCGCGCCAAGACTGCCCCGCCACCTAGATAAAGTCATCCTAAACACCAAACCCAATGGTGCGAACGGCGCGGCCGGCTCGAGTTCCTCACGCAGCGGACGCAGTTCGCGCCATCGTGGGGGCTCGAGGAACTCGGGCCTGGGGATGACGAGCATGTTGAGTCCCGCGGAGAATGGGAGCGGGAACTTGACGCCGAACGAGCCAGGGGGTGGGATGGCGGGTATTGGCGCTGGAATAGGGGGTATCAGCGGGAGCATGGCGGCGATGGAGCAGTGGGCGCAGGCGGACGATTCGAGTGTACTTCCTGTGCCGAGCCATGTCGTGCTGCATCATTTGGGGACGAGTGCGATTAGGAATGGGGTCATTGCTGTTAGCGATACGACGAGGTATAATAAGAAGGTGGGATTTTTATTCCTGGCATTCTTCTCTGGATTTTTTGCTGATTAATTTTATTATTTTCCCGCGATTTTTAGTACATCACAACGATATATTACAAGCCTTGTTAACCTCTCCCCGCCTTTCTATCCACCCGCCCTCGCCACCATCCGCATGTGCGCCTCAAAAGCCCGCACCCGCACCCGCACCCGAGTCCAAACTCTAGGTTTCGACTTCGCATCAAACCACCACCACGATGTATATAGCCGCCCACCGCCCTAACACCCACCCACACCCGACGACAACACCAGCATTCACTCATTTATCTCATCCTCATCTACCACCATCTATCCAATCTTCCATCCCAGCCTCATCACCATCCCACTTGTCCATCCGTCTGTGTCCCATCATAGATTTCTCTCTCTGTCTCTGCTCCTGTCTTGTTAGTATAGCTTCGCTGCTCTTGCTTTTCTTCTTTTTGTCCCCCTGTCATGTTGTTTCTCGCTCCTGTCCTCATTACTAGATGTCTTCTATTTTTCTTCGCCTTTTCTTCCTTCACTCGCGAATTATGTCCCCTCGCTTCTTTACGCGATTTTCCCCTTCACCCCTTCGCTTTTCTTTCTCCCTACCTAGTCTTGTTTTTCCCCTCTGTTTTTCTTTCTTTATTTATTTCCGTTTTATCTCTATCTGCCATCAATCCATGATACCACCCGCACTACCAGACTTCACTACGAATCGAATTGAATATCGAGACCTTCCTATCGCGCGACCTGCCAGCCTTGGCCTTTGAACTCACGAGGAAGCCAGGTCCTTGAAACTAGAGCCAAGCCAGCCGTCGAACGAACGAATTCGATGAAGGGCTAAACCCACGACGAAGCCCGAAGCCAGTCACGACCCAAGCCAATGGACTTTCCCCCTATTTTTGCTTTCCTTTTTTGTTTGGCTTTTTACTTCTTCTTCCTCGTTCCTTTCTCGCCCTCCTCCTTCTTCCCTCTTCCTCTCTTGTCCTTTTTTATTTTATTTTTTGATTCATCCCTTTCTTTAGGGTTTGGTCGATCCTCAGTGTGGTTTCTTCCGCCCTCCTTCCTCCCTTCTCGCCTATGTTCCTCCCCTTTTCTTCCTCCTTTATTTCTTTATTCCTTCCTCCCCCTTATTTTCACGCTCCACGCTTCACGCAGGTCGTCACTGTACTATGTCATCCCAAGTGACCGGTAGAATACTTCATCATGGGTGGCCAGTGGCTGATATACTCGCCCTCCTCGCAGGCACAGGCTCAGGATAGCAAATATGTAAATTTCAAATTCAAATTCATGATCGTGCGGGGTGACTGGCTGGGCTTTGTTGGGTGGCACATCGGGTGCGCTTTCGCTCTTCCCTTCGAAGTTCGCGATCGCCTACTGCACGTCGCAGGTTCTAAATCTTGGGCTGCAGGATGCGCTGATGCAGTGATGCAGGGTTTGAATTATGTTATGCGAAGTTGGCTTGGCATAACGTTGGCATACCCCCGTTGGCGTTGGCGTTGGGCGTCGTACGTTGGATTCTTTGGGATTGGGGTATAATTATTATTCGATTCTTAGGCCTGGGTCGCGCCTCGTTGGCATGTCTATGTTGGTATCGTGCCACCGCAATTCGGATTCGGATTCGTGGGCGTGGTCGATTCGTGTGTGTGTGCACTCCTTCCTGTGAGAGGATGTGTTCATATATGTAGAATTGGAATTAGGAAGTATTCTGGGGTGGGACGCGAAAATGGGGTGTGATATGGCAAGGGTGGAATTTTCTTGGAATAACAATAAAAATAAACATAAACATCATGATGGTGTCTGGCGACTCTGGTTAGGGTTGTGTATTTAGAGTTGTGTATATTCGTTTTCTTTCATTTTTACTTATAGATGCTTATGAAATAAAATGAATCGATGAATCGTATGAGAAGTATTAGAGAAATAAGTAGGCAACAAGAAACAGCAAAAAGATTGCATCAAGCGAGAATTGAACTCGCGGCTGGTCGATGGCAACGACCAAGGTTACCACTACCCCATTGATGCATTCGGCGGGGTCGTCCTATAATAGACCATGTAGGGCTGACTTCATGTGGAAATTCTATTTACCCATTTATTCCATCCAACGAGAATAATTCCTCGCAAGCTCGAAACTCAGATATCACTGAAATTTTATTATTATTATTATAAACCTTAGATAGATATATACCACAGCACTGGTGCATTCGATGTGAGTCTGATCTCAGGCTCCCCCACTGTAGTGCATAAATTCGTCCGCATTCGCGAGTTGTCCGAAGCTAAGTAACCCGCGACCGGAGCAGTATCGTAGTTAACTCTTAATTGTTTAAGCCGTCTATCTACTATCTATTATATTACTGACTCAGTATGAAGGTGGATGTAAGGGTTGGTCGTGTGCCTGTGAAAATTAGAGATTATCCTAAAGGAGCGGTGGGATCAAAACGAATTTATTGTTTGCATCCAACAGGAAGTTATATATGTAGAGCTAAAGCCCGCGAGCAGTCATCATGATTCCCCGTCGGCGTACGCGTAGTATTAGCCTATATCGTCTATCAGTAATCATGATCCCTGCGTAGCATACAGTGTCGTGTGCAAGCTGTCACCGTCCGAACCGTAACGAATGATTATTCGGCCTCTGGCCAAGCCAAGCTATCTTCAAGAATTTTCTTACTCGGTTACTGTTGTCACCCGATCCACTGCTTAAGCTAAGTAGATGGTGGGACTTCCAGGATGGATCGATGGGAAAGTGAACGGAGGTCTTGGCGAGTATATATTTCACATGCCAATAAAGATCGGATGTGAACACCATACATATTAAAGGAGTCGGACGACTACAGGCTCTGCTGTCCTATTTGGCATTCTTCCGCATTCACTAGTGATTTTTGTTGATACCTTTCTAAAGTCTACTATTTAAAGCCCAAGAGCACTAATGCAGTACATTTCACCGACTCCGAGTGTCGGTATGACGTACTTTTTCAAAAAGGTAAATCCGTTGAACTATGCTCGCTAACTGACTCGGAGACAGACGCTTCAACGGCTTCACGTCAACTAGCACAGGCTTATTACCGATGCCATTACCACTCAGGCTAGCAATCAGAAACACCCTGCCATCATTCCCGTAAGTAACCATCATGCTGTTAATTAAGGTTAACTTTGAACATGGTACTGATCGCCTTGTTTCATTGGCCCGGGTGGCGCACTCTTCTCGCTACATTCGGCTATATTTCGTCTCTGTCTCTAAATCTTCGCTGAACGCCAGAATTAAATATACTACGTAGGATAAACATATTTATAAATGAAATGGAAACTTGAGCTTTTAGGAAAAAATGTGAGTATATCACTATATAATAGTAATTGAAATTGTAGTATTCAGAATGGAAAGCAGACAGACATCGACTCGATCTCGAGGGATAAATCAGAGTACGCCATCCCCACTCTACTCTTCCCATCGGAATTCTACTACATAGCATTAAATTTGTACATCTCCGTCAATTTAAGTGCATCAACGGTTATTATTACAATCACTTGTACCTTACATATATGCTTCAGACAGTAAGTGCCCTTGTCCCTAAGTGCTTCTTAGTATGGTCCACGGCATTGAAGCTCTCTAATTGAAAATGTCCTCCACTCCACCCCTCCGATCTCCTATTTCTGTCAGAACCGCGACTGGTATTCACTGCCACCATCGGGTCATTGACAGGCATACTTACGACGAGTCGGACTTCACTGGTACCTCCGTATCGGTGTTGCCATTGGTGTCCACTTCCGGACCAATGAAAGGATTGGGAAATCGGAACCTTATAGCTGTACAGCATTTAAAGTATTGTTCATACATTTTTACATAAGAAAAGTCGAGTAGTACAGCGCAATTACAGCGTCTCCATTTTAAATAACTGATATGTCCATGTGGGTCACCTTTGCGCCAATGAAAATATTGGGGAATTGGATGCAAATTTATTATTTAGGAGATTCCCATCACAGGAGAAACAGGCCACAAACGAGCCTGAGTTTATTTTATTTTATAGATGCTGTAAACTGAGCTAACCGATGTGCAAGGATGTCGACTGCAAGCTTGAGTATTGAGTACGAATTAATCAGAATACGATCCCATTGTGCTCCGATTGGGATTACATATACATAGAATACATTCAACTCCTCTTCCCTCCTGTCCATCCATCGATGTATCAACCACTTCATTATAATAATAACGCGCACCCCTTGCCCCTAAGTGTTTCTGAGACAAAGTCTGTAATTGACAATTCTCTCACTCTTCCGATCCATTTCTTCTCCCCGAATAACGACGGGCATCATAATTCGATATTCAGGTTCACTTGACTGTACAGTCTATGTATGTCTGATTCTCACTCTCATCTAAATCCCCCATTTTCACGACGTACCTGTATTAGTTCTCAGCCGATCTGCAGAATACGCAATCACTACCCTTAACCTTAATCCTTGGGTATGAAAGTCTATTTCTGTGTCAATAATTGATATTATCCTCTCCTCCTAAGTTATCTACGGCGAATATACCTAAATGGTCATTCCGTCCGCCCTCAGGCTTAAGTCCGTCTTCCTGTCTTTCAATAGTACTCAGGTTAGCTGACTGCAGCTGTCGCCCTCATCTAGATAGCCTAATACATTTCAATGACGCATCTGGATTCCCAGCCGATCTGCAGGGTAAGCAATCACTCCCTTAATTATTAGTCACGATACCGACGTCGACGCTCAAATAGCAAACCGAAAAGAAGCGCAGTATACTACTTACAAGCATCAATCATGACAGGTTCTCCTTTTAGACTTCAAATCCCCAATGCGGCTCCGAAGTTGAAGCGTATTCGAGGATTTGATAAATTAGATTATTCGGGAGACATGCACATTAACCTGAGCTAACTTAAGGGTTTGTTTTCTATATATCAGTAAAGGTCTCTCTCGATGTCCGTTACCCGAATCTTGAACTCTATGTTGCCGAGAAAGGCCGAGAAGAAAGTAAAGGTGCTCCGGGTTCGGCACGGGGTCGAGAATTTAGTGTGCAGGGATGTTAAAATGTTACTTTTAGGTCTATTCGAAATGAAATGGATCGAGGGGCATAGTTTTGGAGATGTCTGAGTTTTACGAGTCAGTGCGAGCGCAGAAGCCGGTATGATGGCTCGGAGATCAGCGAAGGGAAGGATGATCGTCGTGTGCATTTATTCGGGTGCGGTCGTATGGGATCGCACGGAGATTTGGAGATGAGGCTGGTCTGTGGGAGAGAGCATCTATCTGAACTTCGTCGCACATGCATCGTTAGATGAGATGATAGAACACCCAAATCTCCGAGTCACGAACCTAACATATTAAAAATGAACATGCATATTGTATAGTAAAGGAGTAGTCAAGCATTTTCTCGAAGGATTACCGTTCGCCATTATTCAGCACAGATAAAACATTTAGAATATTATCAAATTCAGCGTATAATATAAGAAACTATTTACATACATACCTCTATGGATACTTCAGGCGCGACCTTGTTTCCTTGCCTAACCACTCTTCCAATGCGGTGCCTACTAGACTTTTCTGGATCTCCAGCAGTCCCTATAGTTTAGCCAGCAACACGATCAAGATTATTGGGGGTTAGGGAACAAAATAGAATATACCTCTTATACGAGACAAATAAAACAAAGAACATTCGTCAATAAAGTCGAAGACATCCGGAACGTGAGTCTCCCGAGTCTGGTTCCAAGTTCAGTTCGTATCATTTACAACGCAGGCTCAAAGTCCGCAGGCTTGACGTTATTTAGGCCAGTCTCGAGCCCTATGCATAATATGCTTTGACCGTGACGCGGAAGATCCAAAAAGTCTCCCTCAATGGCTATTGAACAACTCCGTATCCTTAATGGGACATGATACGTCGAGATCGTCGATAGGAGCCAAAGCGGCTCGACTCTCTTCCAGAATTTCGATATCACGAACTCTACGCAAGTTACTTAATACCGAGTTGGATCAGGGATGTTGTCTAGAATAATAGGGATTAGGCGACGCCATAGTAGGGATGATTTTAGACAATTCTTACAAAAGCATCCGAATCAGCTGAAGGGTTCCATAGTCCATTCGATGTCCTCCATCGGCTGACCCAATATCGAACGCATCTGACTCGTTTCCATGCGTCTGCCACCAGTACGAAATAAATCATTCGCCATGGCAATTTTAGTCAGCAGGGAGAAGTATTATCGTTGTGAATTCTGGAAGGATGGGTGAGATGGAGACTGATCTTAGGAGGCTTGAACGACTCGTAGTACGCTCGCTTTTCATTGACAGATGCAGGGCTGAAGGAACCTAGATAATATGTTGTGCTTGACGATTAATATGAGCACTTCCTGAAGATTATTGTAAACTGGAGCAAGGATGGATCCGGACCTAAGCAAGGATGCGTCGATCAATCATCGAAGATCAAACAAATTAGATCACGACGGAGTCCCGGACTCAAACTCACTGGGCGCCTACCCCAGACTCCTTTTTGTTCTGCTCGGTTGGACAGCTTTGGACAGCCACATAATAATTGCGACCGTCGAAGCCGCTTGAAGCGTCCCTGGTTGCTACGCTGTAAACAAATAGCAAGATCGGGAGACAATAGGCATGTCTTGGGACCAGGAGCGATGACCACATGGCACTTTGAAGGGAAACCAGAATATATGAATACAATAGAGCTTGAGGTATGGTTAACAGAGATTAACAGTTCCGATGGCCATGTATTCATTTAAAACATCCCACCCCCCCCCGCGCTCGCGCCCAGGACGGACCTTCAGGCACTTGGACGACCGCTACCAAGACGTTTACTTCCTAGTTTAAGTCGACAAAATGTCCACAGAACTTCCCCCACCCTTCAGTGCTTCAGAACTTAGCAATATCGACGCTAATCTGTCTTATTCTCCTGTTTAAGACACGATTCTTCCTCCCAGTTACGAAGAACGACAATGTTTACATTTGCCTTCTCGTCCAAGACCGACCACCAGTCCTCGCAGCACAGCTCCGAGACTCAATTCGTTCCAAGAGTATATGATTACAGCTTTGGAAGACAGCAAAGGAAATCCTCAAGCTTTTCTCAAACTTGTCGGGACACCGGAGAAGACTGGGAAGATACCGACTTTTACACAAGGCGAAAAGATCGTTGGGGTGGTTGAGCTCAATTTAGAGAAGACTGAGCATGTCGAGGCGGTCACTATTGAGGTAAATAATTTAGTTTAATTCGAATTAATCTTCTCATTCGTCTGGCTGTATAGGTGGAGGGAAGTTCATCCACTTTATGGAAAGACACGTCCCCTTTACGGTTGCCGAGAGGGTCGTGGATTAAATTGCGATCATGGAGTTTGTGACTCGCACTTTTCACACAACGATCGCGCAATATTATTATTTTTCAACTTGTCATATATATATTCCCTTAACAGACGCACGTTCTTCGAATATACCTTCTGCAAATCTCAAGCAACTTGAAAAGAATCAGCTATTGTCACTCAATCCGCTGCGGTATATTGACCGGAAATGATACTGCACCATATTGGAATGGGGCAGTGGTGTAATTATGTCTTGTTTGCTGCTGTCCTATTGCATTGTGAGCTCCTTGGTTCAATTCCATTGGTATTATTCTTTTTATTAAACACATGTTTGTCCCATGACATCATATGAAGGTGCAAGCGTTCAGAATTCTCACATGCAGCTGAGCTCATGGTAACATCTTTTCGTTAATCCTTACCCTCTATGTCTTCCTCTTTTTATCGTTGCCATAGGTTTCGTTGTTCTCACAGTGTTGCTGCCAAGATTGGCCAATCCGGATCAGTTGGTAGAAGACGATAATTGCGCTTCTTCTCTTTTCGTCAAAATTGCTCAGGTCAAGATCACTTTGTCTGGTAGCCATTGACGGTAGTGTATTATAAGAGACACAATATATTCCTTTTGGAAGCCCTTATTTTTGGAACAATTGCCAGTATCACTTCAAATGTACAATACTACAGATAGAATCATATTTTCAGCTTGTTATTGCTGCTTGATGCTCAACGGACTCAGTAACTTTAAGGATCGAAGGGGGGAGGGGGACAAACTCGATCACGTGCTATTAAATGCGCTAGCAATATTATTATCTGGAATTTCCTCCGGGGAAATACCGGTGGTATTTTGACTTGGCTTGGCTGCAGCACGCTAACGGTCAAATTTGGCATTCAATCCACGACCTTCCCGGCTTGGCTTGACAGGCTAAATTCGATTTTCAATCCACGACCTTCCCGGCTACGGTCCCCCTTTCCTTTCGTATAAAATCGTGCCGTGATCTGCTAAAGAAACAGGCAATCCAGCAACGCCAAAGATTTCCGGAGATTTTGTTTAGCCTTTCTCAATTCAACTCCCGGAACATGTTAAAATAAATTCAGCTCAATATGCATTGCCGCCGACTCGTAAGCTTCTGTCATTTATTATTTTGTCTAGGTTTTTCTGATTCCTCCCCTCGATAGATACCTCAGGAATCTCTTCAATCCAAATACAGTATAAATTGTTAGTGAAATTCAAAGTGAATTCCACGTGAGTGACTTTACAGGGCTATCCATCTAATTCTCTTAAGCCTTTGAAAACAATAGGATCTCTTCATCATTCGTATATCGTCTTCGAACCAACCCAAGTTGTGAGCCGTTTGAGCTGCGACAGTTGGCGTATAGGCAAGAGAGGGAAATGGCTGGCCCGAAATGTGATCCTGAAGGTACGTTAGATAATAAAGCTGTATTCCAATGCTCTCACCCATTTTTAGGCTGGGAGTGTGTGGGCGACACGACTGTCAAAGGGACGGTATTTGATAGGCGCACAGCAGAAGTCGAGTGCTTGGTGAGTGTCGTATTATTGCAAAGATTTTTTTAAATAGTAATTAATCCTTCCCTTTACAGTTTTACCTTGCCAAACCGGTAAGATTTACGAATGGTGTCAGACCTGAACCTTTAATTTAGTCATCATTCAGCTCTCTTATGCTAGAGGCGGAAGTATTCCCTTCTACATTTCGCTGAGTTCGACGAACGATGTACAAGCTTTGGATTTATTTGCTGCTCGTGGTTCACTCTCGGTTCTTCTAACTCACAAGTTGATAGAGCATATCGATGCTAAAACAAAAGTGGCAAACGCTATACTGGTCAGCAAGGGAGCCTACTGGCCTTCCGAAGATAATATTCTCGAGACTGAAATGTGCAGACTCATTGGAGAAATACCTCTTAGCGGAGACTTGAAACCGAGTTTTGAATTCGAGAATGTATCACTTGCAGTAAGTTCAATTGATAATTTTTGTGGACATATTCTGATGAAAAAGGAAAAGTATCACATCACCTTTTCCCTTTCGGTACCCGCCTTAACTCAGGAGATTGTCGGACAGAATACACTGAATTTCCAGAAGACCGTTGAGATTTGCTCTTATCCCGCACATGGGCGTCAACTGTACCGGCCTAGAATACCGTTCAGCCAAATGGACCAAACTGTATTTGAGAGCCGAGCTCTGAATGCGCTGGTCGGGGATTTGGAATTGGGGGGAATGTATCGCCTCTTGTTAAATTAACAACCATTGCCCATTTTTTGCCCATGCTATTGTTCGAACTCGAAGACGCATCCAATAATGTATTATTTTTGATATTTATGCCATTATGCTGTTTTTTTATCGTTTATATGTATCTTTACTTCTATTTGGATTTACGCAGAACGAAGCTCCAAGTCGAAATGATGAACGGAAAGAGCGCGTGGCCAACATCATATGGTAACATCTTTACCAGTTATCCAAGCTTATTATAATCGTTGTACTTGGACGGATAGTTAAAAGTCACAAGATTCCGAACAATGTGAACAAACTTGCGAAGAGACATCCTAAATGGACCACATAGAAAGAGGAAAAATCAGCTTCACTATTTATAATTTAAATTAGAGAAGTTATAGACGTCTCAAGTGGCAATCAAGACTCAAAAAAGTTGTCCAAGAAACCCACGGCGATTGTTCGGGCTTTCAGAGCCAAAGTTGGTACTGCCGAATGACCGGTTGCATGGCGCTCAGCGCCTGTTTCTGTTTGGCGAATGGACGTCACTTCACTTGCAAGCATGTTGCAGCTAGATCCCTGTGTTGTAAAGAGTGTGTAAACTTAGGATAATACCAGGGTAAAGGTGAGATTTATTCATGATAATTTGCGTATTTTCTATGCTTATGCTAAAGGTGATAATCTGCGCAGATGCACTACAGTGTTAAACGAATTTACTTTAGCCTTACGGTTGGGTAACTGCGTCGTGTTCAGGAATCATTTCGTTTTATACAAGATATATGGCTCCTAACTCCATTTTTTCAACATTCTATAACATGCAAGCTGTCGCCTTTCCGTCCATTATATTGCACTCGGCTTCCGTTACTTCTACCACACCCTCCCTCTCCATTCGCCACACCTGGACTTTGATATGTATAGCGTCATATATTGATTAGGACAAAAGGCGAAGGAGGATACTATGTAATGTCCTTACACATCAGTTGGAATTATATGACCATCCAACTCAGTGCCTGCCAGTAAACACACTTTCTATCAAGATATTCAGCTTCACGTGACTGATAAAATTCACTAGTGCTCTCTAAAGGTCTATTTCCATCTTGATTAACGCACTGTTAATCGCCGTATGAGAGGATTACTACTCGTGTGAAACAAGCTGGCTTTTTTTCACTACCACAGGGTCATTTTGATCGACAGTTTCTCATGCGTAAGTCTTGAGTATATTATGACGCAATGTTTGAGAGTTATTGGAGTATGGTAAAGGAGGTGGGTGATGTTTATAACCCATGTTTTTAAGTAAGGAATTTTTTGTGTGGTTCAAGGTGGTTGATGACGTTTGTGCTCTCATTTCTCATTCAGCATCCGACTCTATTAACTGCGCTATAATCATCCGCCGCTTTCAGTCCGTACCGCACCATCACCCTCTAGACTTCCGATTTTTTTCCTTGATCACTGCCTATTTCTATTTATTCCTCGTCTTCTCGCTTACCACTGTGCTTGCCTATTAGTCACCTGGACTCCACAGTATCCCTTATTGCCTTCAAATATGATTCTTCCCTTGGAGCCGTCACTGCTACGGTATGTTTGGAACTTCTTTCATCATTTTTCATATGCTAATATTATGAATTTCAGTGATGGGAAGTTATTTAGACAAATGCTTGAAGCAGGTATGAAACGCGGGCCGAAGGCGGCCCCGTACTCGTTGATCCCGGAGGGCCAATTCGCATCATGGGAGTAAGTACAGCGACATTCTTAACCTTCTTTCCTAATTCTCATATAAATTTAGCCCTCTTTGTTTTAACCTTGAAGCTTTGGTGGCAGTACTCCGACTACGATATACCGAGCAACAGCTTTATAACAAGTTTATACAAGTTAATCACTTGGCAATATAATACTAACTTAGGGCCATCATTTACTTGATAAATACAAATCACATGAGTAGCCTATTAATAGGTACGGAAACCTTTATTTTTTGGCATTTCCCCGCATCTCACATGTTTATACACGGGAAAAAAGGGTGAATATCGCCGCTGCGGAAAGTTGCGGCAAGGTGCGCGGATACTCAAAGTTCCCGAAACCTGCCCGCAATGCGTCGAAGCAAATAAAGCCACAAATAATGCGGGGATGTCAACTTGCGGCGGCAGCGGTCACCTGATATGCTCACATTGTGTTCACCTCTCCGCACAGGAACAATGGTATTCTATTGTTATATGCGTGAAGTTCAAATGGATAGAATGGCTTGATAAATTGTGGTGGCAATTAAAATGCAGCTGTCGCCAGTTGAAGTGGCCACATTATTTGTGACATTATTCGCTTCGACACATTGCGGACAAGTTGGGGAAACTTTGATATTGCCGCAACTTTCCGCAGTGGCGATATTCACCTTTTTTCCCCGTGTATAAAAAGGAGACCCTGACGGCCCGGATGTAGTGGTCCTTTCTTTGCTTTTTTGCCGCTCACTTCAAGTCTGCACAAAGAGAACTATACCAGACAGCCTTAGGCGGACCGTACACAATGAATGCCGTTCCCTGACCGCCGCTCCAACTAATACACCTGACATACCAGTTTCCCCGTCGTCTCAATTTCGGTTCATTCCAGGGAGGTTAAGCATGCATCTACCCAAACGACTACTGAAAATACGACCTTACTTTGCTATGAAAGCACGATGTTCGCCTCGGATGTCTCCCCAGGTCATCTACTACAATGAGGTCTTTGCACTTAGGATTCGTTATAAGCTCGCTCTTCCTTGAATCTACCGCTCAGCAAAGTGCTTACGGTGCGTTTATGAATTTCCCTCATTTTCTTTTGAGTTCATTGAAACATTTCTCAGGCCAGTGCGGTGGTCAAGGATGGACAGGACCTACCACTTGCATCTCAGGCTATGTCTGTCAATATTCAAACCCCTATTATTCACAGGTGTATTTCTTCTTCTTCTTCTGTGTCTATTATAATATTCTAAATATGCACCGTATAGTGTGTGGCTGGAACAACGACGACTGCTAACCCGACAACCAGTAACCCGACAACGACCGGTAAACCAGCAACTTCAACAACCACGACTGCTGCTCCTTCTAGCACTCAAAGTTATAATCAGCCTATTCTCTGGAATGATCTCGCCGATTTGGACATTTTTCGTGTAAACAACACGTTCTACTACTCTGCCTCCACTATGCACTACTCCCCGGGCGCTCCAATTCTACAATCCTACGATCTGGTTAATTGGGAATACATTGGTCATTCAGGTAAGTAACTAAGTCATATATACCATCCTATATCGATTTTTTAACATATCAATTTTTAGTCCCCGTACTTGACTGGTCCTCAAAGTACGATCTTACCAATGGCCAACGGGCATATGTGAAGGGCATCTGGGCTTCATCCCTCAAATACCGCCAGTCAAATGGTCTATTCTATTGGATCGGGTGTATAGAATTCTCAACGACTTATGTCTACACTGCTCCTTCGGCTGCAGGACCTTGGACAAAGCGTTCATCCATCAGCACTTGCTATTATGATGCTGGCCTCCTAATTGACGACGCAACGGACACGCTCTATGTTGCATATGGCAGTACAAACATTTCGGTCGCCCAATTATCGGCAGATGGCCTGTCCCAAGTAAGCACTAAGCAGGTGTGGGCGTCACCATCGAGCGTTGGAGACATCGAAGGATCCAGAATGTATAAAATCAACGGGAATTATTATATTCTGAATACTCAACCCGCAGGTGCAGAATGGGTTCTTAAATCGACTTCAGGACCTTTTGGTCCCTACACCCAGAAGGTCTTCGTCAGTGGCCTCGGTAATCCCGTCCCCGGCGGCGGTGTGCCACACCAGGGTGGAATTGTTGATACACCATCGGGTGGATGGTACTATATGGGATTTTGCGATTCATATCCGGGTGGCCGTGTTCCTGTTATGGCCCCGATTAGCTGGGGCTCTGATGGTTTCCCCGTTGTGCAAACTGTTAACAATGCCTTCGGAACGTCTTACCCCTATCCGCTCCCCGCCCATCCTCTCCAGTCTTATACAGGCACAGACTCATTCAGTGGTTCTTCCCTTAACCCTGTATGGGAATGGAACCACAACCCGGACACCACTAAGTTCTCTGTCAACAACGGCCTAACCCTCCAAACTGCAACCGTGACCAGCGACCTGTATTCCGCCCGCAACAGTCTCACTCACCGCATCCTCGGTCCTACCTCCACTGCTACTATCATCCTCACTTACTCTTCCATGCACGATGGTGACCGTGCCGGTCTCACATTGCTAAGAGATCAGTCTTCTTGGATTGGCGTTAGGCGCGACAGCGGAACTGTTAAACTTACTAGATGGTCGAACATCACTATGGACATGAACTGGAATACGACAAATATTGGTTCTGAAATCGCTGCTGGCCCTACACTTCCAGTGACAGGTCGTGTATGGCTGCGCGTGGCAGCTGATATTCGACCCAGCTCTTCCAGTCCACAGGGTGTTTTCAGCTACAGTACCGACGGAAACACATTCACTACCCTTGGCTCAGCCTTTGTTATGGATACGACATGGGAGTTCTTCATGGGATACCGCTACGCTATAATCAATTATGCCACAACCGCTCTGGGTGGCAGCGTTTCGGTCAGTTCATTTACTATCAGCACTCCTTGAAGTATTCCCCCTTCGAAGTATAAATACCTAAAGTTTCAATGCTTAACCCTCTAGGCCGCTGATCAGCTATTTGGAATAAAATGGTTGTTTTATTTGATAAATCGTCAACTGGTTGATGCTTCACTTCATAGAACAAATCCAATATTCGTATTCAAAGTGGCAGGTAATTCTGACTAGCCTATAAGATGAATAAATGGGATCGAAATCGCGAACAGAGCTCAAGGCGGCTTCGCAAGAAGTAACATTCATCGCATTAATGGGGTAGTGGTAACCTTGGTTGTTGCCATCGACCAGCCACGAGTTTAATTCTTGCTATTTTTTGCGGCAATTTTGTAACACAAGAAATGGCACTCTAATACTGCCGTGTTCTGCCATATCGGATTTTTTACACCAATTACTTGAAAAATCCCTCAAGTATATCTCACTTCTAAGACTGTCATAGTATTGCGATTTAACTGCTCCTAGCCTACGCCTTCTCTTATATTATTATATTGAGAAATAGTTAACAAATTATCCAGCAACCTCTCACTTCATTCCCAGCTTCTCAGTACTCATAGAGCTCCTTGCAAGTGAATTCATGGCTAATCCGTATTCGATGGTATGATAAACGGTTCCGTGTATCGGACAGACCACCACTGAGTATGCATATACCTATCACTCCCCCGTGTAACAAGGTAAAAATAAAATACAACTTACATACTGTACGCTAGCACGCATATAATGACCAGAAACATAAAGAAAGAAAAGGAGCGAAGCCCCAGGAAGGTTCCAAAAATTAGAATGTTGCACCCTATTCCAAAGTTGCAGTTCAACTGATAGATAATGTTGCGCACAAGGTGCGAGCTATGATTATTACGTGATCTCTGATTTGCACGAAGGTAACTGCAATGATGTTCAGCCGTACTCCTTCTGACTGACTATGCAGGAAGACCTCGAAATGGAATAACCTAAAGTAAGTGCAAGGGATTGCAAAGGACCGACTAATCGGGACCCTCCGCTAACCCCGTTGACAGTCACTACGGTCCACCAAGTCAAGATGATCTCGACAGTCACGCAATGGATTGTTTTATCCTCATACATGGTTCCTCGTCTATATCCCGAGGATAATATGGACTAGTCGACGAAAGACACCCTGAAATGTATCCGCCGGTGTTCACCGCGGGCCGTCAATCATAGTAGAAAGTGCAACGAGCCAAGGGCATATCTAGCTGGGAGACGCATCCACATAGTCTAACAATTGGTTCACATTTCAGGACTGCTAATACTGGTCGTGGTAAGTATCCCAAGCAACCTGGTTTCGTGCAATAGACATGTCAGCTTCAGACTAGAGTCGGGGTCGTAAAGGATACCATGTAGTCCACAAAGCTCAAATCGGAGTCGCCATCATTCCAGGGGTCAACATCGTTACACCGTTTATAGCCTCAACTTTCCATGATTCCACTAAGTTTCAACGACCAAACGTCCCGGATGAGTAATAGAATGTCGAGACAAATGAACAATCAGACTGCTCCCATTTGCAAAGGGGGATATGCTTAAAAGAGATGACCTGTGCGGGGTAATATCGCAGCCTTGGAATGAGGGAAACAAGTTGGTGAGAAAGCTTCTTGACGGAGCATAGGATTTTATAGCAATAGTGGGCTTATTTATAATTCCGGAAAACTGCCTGCATACGGTGAAAGATTTAAACGTAGGCATGAGGTCAAGGGGCGCCGTTGAATGCGGAATTCTTCACAGAAGTCAGGATGAAGATGAAACACGCCATGAAAATTTTATGTACATACAAGCTGACGAGCAAGGAGCCTGTAGATACGAGACAGGCTTCAAATCAAGATTCGGATATTCTGCGTGCGACCAAGAAGTACTAGATTAGGACCACCAGAACTTTATTGGTTCCTCAGGCCTCGTGTACAGTGTTTGATATGGATGGTGTACAAACCACACAAGTTTTGACCGCCGTATCAATGTTCATATATTTTCTTCCCTTTCCCGGGGAGATGGCCGGCGAGAATGATACACAGAGGAAAGTTACCTACTTACATAAGACGCTGTGAAATTCGGTTATTACAATCAGGGCGCCAAAGCTACAAAAGGTCAAGAGTTACACCATAATGAGAAAAGAAATAAAAAATTGTGCATAGGAGGGATCAAGCGAAATGAGACAATACCGTACCGGGTCTGAATGATGACGATAATACAAAAAAGAAGAAAAAAAGAGGGGACGGTGGGTATACAAATCCGTAGGAGAGTGTCATCAAAAAGAAAGAGAGGGCGATGCATCCAATGGAAACCCTCCACACTTGTTATGGAGTATCGTATTCCGTTCAAGAGAAAAGTTTCCTGAAGGCACTCTGTCCTTTCTTGGAACTTTGGTCTTGAAAATACGATCTCGAGATGGCCGGTGTGGGCGAAAGGGACACCACGACTAAATCATCCGCAGAGAAAACACGAGGGAGGTCGAGCATCGCTGGTTTAGGAGCTGGTGGCAAGGCAGGAAGCGGCTTCTCAAACGGAGTGAGCTCTTCCAAAAGGAACCTGCGTCTCCCCGAACGACCAGTTTGTCCGCGATTGTTTCGAGAAACGTCGGAAGATAGATGCTTCAAGTTGCAAAAGAGCCGACTTTCGATTGTTGGACTATAATCGCCTGAACGCCTGAAGAGGTTCCTATCCGCGAGAGGACTGGGGGGAGAAGAGGCATCGAAAGGGTTGAATGATGACCGATGATCGTGTAGCATATAGCTACGGTGAATGGGTGTATGCGGTGCTGTGGTAAATTTACCATCTTTCTCGCGACTTGGCAGACCGTCTGAAACCCTACGTGTGTCCCTCATACCGATCGGCGTCACCAAAGACTGCCTCTCATAATCCCGGCTTTGGATAAGTGGCTCGGTGTATGCGCGACCGTATGTAGGCATAGACGCGTTTTGATCGGCGCAAAATGGATTATGGGATGCAGAGGGAGAGGGAACCATGTTCGAACTGTTTATTGAAGACAATGAAGCTTTGATCGTAGAATAGATATCGATAGACTTCAGATAGGAAGCAAATTCCTTCTTGAGCTCGTTTTCGGAGATACCAGCCTGATAATCGAGGATCTGAAGAAGGTGCTTCTCCATGGCAAAAAGGTCCTGAATGTTGAACACCTCATCAGACCAATGGAACCAATTAACAGTCCTGTAACGTTCATCGTGCCAAAACTTGGATGCCAAGGAGAGGCATGCGAGGAAGATACAATGTTGAGAAGGAGCCGAACCTAAAGTTATTGAGTGTAAAATAGCAAGCAAAAAAATGAAATATTAAATATGCGAACCTGAATGGTGCCAATCATGTCGAACTTTGCGGACGTAGATAAGAGCCATGAAGAGCGGAATAATGGTCAGGCCACTGCTTTGAACCACGGTACGAACAAAATGCTCGATTGAGGGGTAGCTACGACCGTGCCAAAGGAAACAATCCGCAAGATCTGACTGCGTCCAAGGAATATATTCGACCGGTTGGATGTCCATAACAGAGGGTTTGGTTGGTGTGGATGGTGGAGTGGGAAGCCCCAATAGAGGGAAAAGGATAGCCACTTGTTTGGCGACGTACTTGACCATACCAAAGGAAACACTGTAGGGTAAGACGGTTTTGAGATCTATGCTGTATTTGCTGTCACATATGTTGCCATCGGGCGCATACATAGTCATCATAGCGTCGATGGCATTGGAGTTCGAAGTAGCGACACCAGAAGGGTAATGCGAACTGGCTGCCTCGTCGCTGGTCATCGACAGCGAAGGCTGCCAATCTCGACGGACATTGTTATAAGAAATATTTGCGCAAGGGGGACGTGATGGTGCTGTACTCGAGTTTGAGATACGGGGCAAATCGGATGTACTTGCGGTGGATAGAGTTGGGTAAGAGGGATAATGGGCCTGAGAGGCAGCAGAGGGCGCGAGGGGACCAAGCTCAAGCTGCAATGAGTTGGAAGATAAGAGAGAATGAGGGTGATGAGAGCCAAATGGCTTAGTCGACTGCGGGTACGCATGCATCCTGGTTAGTGGGCGCGTGTGTGAAAGAATGAATAACGGGATGCAGCGCAGATGCGCGACTCAAGACGGCGTCAAGGAGGGCGGGATAGAGGTCGATGGAGGCGGGGAATGGGGGGAGGAAGAAAACGAAGAGGAGCGGGGCTTGAAACGCGGTGGAAATATATAATACGCGCAAATCCGCGGAGCCCACAGTTGACACCAGGGTATAGCAAGATACTTTAGAAAATCCGGACTATTATAAGACCGCGTAATGTCATAGTAGTCCCATTGTCCTTATGCTGTACGGGATGATATATTCAGCAATGGGTTCCTCCAGGATGCGTTACATTGAGCCCAGCCACCGACTGGAAATGAGCCTGTCACAAATCATCTAGCATACTAGACCTAAACTGGATCGATAATCCATGTGGCACTCCTATTTAACAACGATTATGAAATAAGTGTAAGCTCCGAGTTGAACGTAGAGCTTGCGAGGAACCCTCACTATCGTACTCACCATCAACGCAAATTTGTAGTCTCTGCTTAGAGTAAACTAAAACTCACGGAGCAAACACGAAAAAGATCGAGAGTAAATCAATCTCGGATGACGTTGGCTCGCTAGTTTGAACGGAAGACATGACAGTTTCGAAAACTTCAAATCGGACTTAGTCGCCCGTGGTTAATCCCGGTTTATGCGGCTGAGCTTGGACTCGGAGTAGAAACCTTTTACATAAGTAGTAATGATAACATCACAAACTCAACTTTGAGTTGCTCATAAATAATGACCGCTTCAATGCGCATAAATACACTGTGGCAAATAATACAGATAAGTCGGTCCTATGGGCAATGATTCCTCGCTGGTACCTGTATTCAAAGAACAAGCCGCTCAGCTCCTTGCACCCTGCATCCTCAGGCCCTTCTCAATGATGGTTTGATCCATTTCGCTGAACGATATTCTTAGCCTGTACAAAAAACCTTGTGATGGATAGCTACAAATCTCCGCATTTTTCTGGTGATTTAATGTTTTCTATCCATCGGCCTGCGTAAAAGCAAGGACTAAAAGAGAGAAGGATATGCGATACTATTCCTCTTCGTTAGCACATGAGCATGAATTTAATGGTTAATTACCGTAATTGATACATTCTCGAATTCGAACGTTGGCTATAGTTCCTCCTTGAGAGGTAGTCCTCCAATGAGTCTGCGCGTTTCAGTCTGGGGGAGATTCTCTTCTGCTGGCCAGCACGTTCCTTTGCCGGCAAGCGTAGTATTAACTCCTTGGGTTTTGTATCGATTTGGTCTATCACTGTGCGATGCACAAGAACCGAAATTGAACCACAAGCAGCGAAAAAATCCAAGGCCTGAACATTGAAAGAACTCAGTAAAATGTAGAAAGGAATGCTGCTCCCTCTAGCATAAGAGAGCTAGGAAATTGGACAATTATGACTGATCATGTTTGACGACATTGCTTACTGGTTTACAAATATAGAACTGTGGATGTAATGATGAATTCCAATCCTCAGATGTTTCAAAACCGTACGATACTTACAATGCAATTGACTTCTGCTATACGCTTGTTGAATAGGATTCCTTTGACAGCCATGTCCCCCACACATTCCCATCCTAGCGCCGAAGTTTCAGCCTATGGAAAAATAGTAGTATTATCAATCCCACCTTCAGGATCACGTCTGGGGCCGGGAGCTTCCCTGTCTGTATGCCAATTGTCGCAATTCTGATGGCACACTGGGACTATTTCGAAGATGATATACGAACGGTGAAGATATCCTATTGGTACCATAAGCACAAGGAAATTTGTATGAAAGTATAAGGTCACTTGCATGGCATCCATTCGGAATCTACCTCATTTGAATTTTACCAGCAAATTGTATTGTAGTTGGATTGAGCAAGCTCCTGAGATGACTAGGAATGAAAGTCGGAAGAAAGTCGATAAAATTGGGAAAATGAAAGGAAAGGAACTGACGAGTTGGCGGCAATGCATATCCTAGAGCTGATTTTTTGATGTGACTTGGCAATCAAATTGCAAAGGGCCAAATAAATTCTCCGGTAATCTTTTGCGATGCTTTAGCAGACCACAAAACTGCTTTATGCGAAAGAAAATAGGATGTATTTTTCCACAACGTGGTTGAACTCCCTTCCACCTGCCAGAGAGTGTAGATGAATGAGAAAACGGTTCGTCGAGTCAATATAATTTTCACCTCGATAGTAACTGCCTCTATATACTCTATCTTCTCTGAGTGGAATTTAACCACTCCAGTGATCTCTTCTCCTTGCATGAAGGTTAGTACATTCCCAGAGCTCTCTTGTATTCTATAAAACTTGAGAACCCCCGAGACTTTTCTTTGCCGTCATTCAAGCCTGTGAGGGTATACTCCTGGAATGATTTGGGCCTCGAAGTGGTGCGGGGACTCGGAGTGCCAGTGATCGGTACATGAGTCCTAGAGGATGTGCAGGCTGACCGAGAACTTAACGAAGGTAACGCTTGCTGTTCTTCATAGCTAGGAGGGAGAATCGCATCTTCGAAATGGTATGAGTTGTTGTCGATGCTAAATTCTAAAGCACTGACGGGCAGAGGAGGCTCATTTGGCATTCTGTACTTATTAAAAGAGGAAGTTGACGCCTAGTTGTCCGACAGCCATTTAGAGGAAGGACAATTTTCCAAAAGGATGAAGATATAGCAGTACACCCTAGTTTTGAAGTCTGAAATGTCCTGTATATCCCTTCAAAACCACATCACTACATTTACATTATTCCGAGACTATATTGCCCTTCGCTTACCTATTGTCTTCCCAGTCCATGCAGCAACCCCCATCATTCGGTTGCTTGCTTACAGTTAGCTCGATGGAGAGTTATTGGAAGCCGAACGACCTGTCCGACCCCGAGCTGAACAAAAAGCGAAGAGCGTTTTCGTTTACAGCTAGTCTGGTGCCTGGTGAGTTCAAGGCGAGTTCGATAACTGATTCTTCCCTCATCGAATCATTTTGTCGTCAATTGAATACCAATGGGCCGGCTCGACGAGGTACGAGGACGTACTTAGCCGGCCGCGGTTGCGTTGACTTCGACTCGGAGCCGCCATTCGAAGCCCTTACATGCAAATGAGTTTCTGAAAATATTACATGCAAGCTCATCCTCGGGTCCCAAACAAATGAGAGAAAACACTTGCGGAAGACTCAATTGAGAATCAGCATTAACTTTGATCAAGCAATTGCCGTTGTGACAGCGTATACTAATACTACTAGTAAGGTCCCACTTAATACGCGCATCATAAGAGTAAGTACATGCATTATCATAAATAAGTTACTTCTGATGATACAGATAAGTTGGTACAGATAAAATAAAAAAAGGCCACACGGATTGTCAGAATCTCAAGCAGAATGTGTATATCGAGCAACTCCATAACAATAATGATTTCTCACGAGTACACGAGCTGGTGAAACATGCCAGTCAGCTCCTTGAACGCCGCATCCTCAGGCCCTTTCTCAAGGATAGTTTGACCCATTTCGCTGGACGGTATTCTTGGACGGTACAGAAAACGTGATGGATAACTACAAATATCCACATTTTTCTGGAAATGCAGTGCTTTCTGTCCATCAGCCTGTGTAAACGCAGGAACTGAAAGGGAGAAGGATATGTGATACTGTTTCTATCCGTTAGAAATGAGCACAAATTGTGTGATTGCCTAATTTACCGTAATTGCTATATTTTCGAATTCAAAAGTGGGCTGTAGGTCCTCTTTGAGAGGGATCTCTCCAGTGAGTCTGCGCGTTTCAGTCTGAGGAAGATTCTCTTCGGATGGCCAGCATGCTCCCTTGCCGACGGGTTTAGTATTTGTCTCCCTCGTTTTCGCATCAATTTGCTCTGTCATTGTTCGATGCAGAAGAACCGAGAGTGAACCGCGAGCAGCGAATAGATCCAGGGCCTGAACATCGATAGAACGTAGAAGAATGTAGAAAGGAATGCTGCTTCCTCTAACATAAGAGAGCTGGAACGGGTTAAGAAACTATTCAGCTTGGGAAGAGGTTTACTTACTGGTTTAGCAAGATAAAACTGTAAACGAATTGATGAATTCCAGTCCTAAACTTGTTTTCAAGAGCATATGACACTCACAACACAAGTAACTTCAGCTATACGCTTATCAAATAGGATTCCTTTGACAGGCATGTCGCCCACATAATCCCATCCTAGAAAATCGGTTCAGCCCATGGAAAAAAATTAATTTGATGTCAAGTTTACCTGCAGGATCACGTTTGGGACCAGGAGCTTCCCTCTCTTGTCTGTATGCCAACTGTCGTAATTCCGATGGCAGAGAAGGACTGCTTCGGAGACAATATATGAACGGGGAAGATATTCTATAAAGGAATAAGTAAAATCGGACAGAAAATACAAAGTCACTCACGTAGCGTCCACTCGGAATCTGCCTCGTCTAAATTTTACAAGCAATTTGTACTGTAATTGGATTGAGGAAGATCCAGAAATGACTATAATAATAAAGTAGGAATAAAATAGGAAAATTAAGAAAAATGGAAAGAAACTGACAAGTTGGGGGCAATGCATATTCCGTTATCTCATCATTCAGAGCTGAATTTATCTTGACGCGATCAGGTAATCGAATCGCAAATGGCCATACAAATTCTCCGGAAATCTTTGGAGATACTCGAATGTCACTACCTGTAGTAGACCATAAAACCGCTTCATGCGAAAGAAAGACCGACGTGTTTTTCCACAATGTTGATGAGCTCCCCTCCACCTAACAGATAAAACAAATAAGAAGAGTGTTTCGAACCAATATAATGCATTATTTACCTCAATAGTGACTGTTTCGATGTGTTCGGTTTTCTCTAGGTGAAGCTCAACTACACCAGTGATTTCTTCTCCTTCCATAAAAGCTGGCACATTAACAGATCTCCCTTGCGTCCCGAAAACTTTGAGATATGCCTGGGATTTTCCTTTGCCATTATCCAAGCCTGTAACTGTATACGCCTGGAACGATCTGCGTCTTGATTCAGAAATTAGAGGAGGGCGAGGAACGACCGCTATAGGATCCGAGCGAGAGGATGAAGGCAAGGGTTCAAGTTGTTGTTCCTCATAACTAGGAGGGGGAATCACATCTTCAACTCCAGTGTAAGATGAATTCCTGTTGAGAGATCTACGTTGCAATGCACTAAACGGCGGAGGAGGTTCCTTGGACATTTTCAACTGAAAGAGGAAGTAGTGGTCTGGTTCCTGAGGTTCTTCCTTATGGGAGAGGCAAGAGGTTTGCTAACTTTGGAGACATACGAGCTACAGTAATAAACCACGTCTTAAGGTTATTGTGTGGTATCATGTGATATCGCTTTGAGACATTAAAAGGAGCATGTGAATTTATTATTTCATAACATGCTGTGTGCTCACCTATTGTCTTCCCCAAATCAGCTCTCTCTTGATCGGGACACGCAATCCCTCCGACATATGATCCTGCAAGAAATCAAGCCATAACAGCCTTCAAACTATCAAATAGCCTACCGCTCCATTCATTCTCTCCCATCCCTCCCAGCTCCCGATAGGGCCCTTCTCCTTGGAGTAGGGAAGCAGTGCCCAGGCTCAGGGTAAAAGTCGGGGGAGTCCGACCGACACCAGGGGGGTATAGCTCGTCTGGTGGTCACCCTCCTACCAGGACTGGTTGAGAAGGTGCCCTTTTTGAGAAGAAGGGACACGGCATGAAGCCAAAGTGCTGATGAGTTGTAGAAATGTTGAGATTAAAACAATATGTAAATACTTATGATAGTTGCGACATAGGCCATAAATGACCTGATGTAACTATAAAAATGGAATTCATTCATTTATTCACTAGGGAAATTCTGGAGACAAGTAACTTGGTAACGGATCGAGTCGAAGCGAGTCCAACAAAAAGAACTGAGATGGCTTCGATGTTGAATAAGAATCAGTTTGGCATACTTGAAGCGCCCAGCAAGTTTTGACTTCGTCCAATTGTTCACGCGTTACTAACTTGGGCCTTCGCCGTGGTTCGTCGAGGATACAGTTTCTCTGAACACTACCTCTCCAAATCTTCATCTGATGAAAGCTTCTGTAAGAGTTGATCTATAAAAGTTCATGCCGTACCTTGAAATTCATGCATGATACTCCTAGAAAAAATTTCATGAAAACCTTGCTGCTGCTGCCTAGTACTAGCTTCCAACTTCAAGCTAAGGAGTCGAAGTACGTGATTATTACCATGACTTTTGATGTCGATTAGTCGCTGACCTTCAGAGCCGAATATCCGCTCAAATCTTACTTACAAGCATTGAAGACCCACCCAGGGCCTTTGTCTGGTCAGATCTCTTCGATCTTTGAGCGAGAAGATGTCTAGATCGAACAATATCGCAATCCCAACAACTAATCATGTTTGTAATGGCTACTCATTGTCAATACTTATGCCCTATTTTATTCCAGTGCGGAAATCTGCTCACCCAAATTAAAAGAATTCAAAAATGCTAAGTTCAAGTGCGTTGGCACTCAACTCAAGTTCCTGGGTGCTTCGCAATGATAAGACGTATAGGGAACTTCAAGTTTGACTATTCGAGTCATTGTTTCGTTCTGTGGAATACCAACGGACAGTTGGAGACGTACTGTAGTGCCACGGCAGCGCTGTCCTCCTTCTAGACTCCGCGCCAAGTCATGAGTCAGAGTTCCAAGAATACCCTTCTGGTTCTATCCAAACCTTACAGACGCATATTATTTCAAGATTGTCAATCGGACCCGGTACCTTCGTCCTCCCTGGCCGCAGGTCCCGTTGGTGCCTATACCCCCGAGCTAAACGTACATAGGCGAAGCCGGGAGATCAAACCTGGACATTTTGAACTTACGGAAGATCTACGCGTGCGGGAATAGTGAAGAGTCATACACATATCTTTCCGTGTCTCTATCATTTGCTTTGCCTTGTTGGCCATCAATGCATCACAGCTTTGGGGAGATACACTGGCATGCCGTAGGCCGCGCAGCCTTTTATTCTACACAAATCTGACACAAATGTCCCTGCCATCCCTCGCCAGCGGTCGGCTGAAGCCATTCGATTCATTACCTGGTTCTGTCCAAACTTTAAGCCGTATATTTATTTCATGAACCCTAACATCGTCTTGGTGCACTCTCGGCTGCGGGACCTGCTGCCAGTGACTATACCTAGTCCCAACTTGAAACTAAACAAGAAAGAATTCAAAACTGGTAATTTGGAACTCAAAAGTACCGGATGCTCAGGGGCGGTACCGAGGAATAGGGTCCGCTACATCATGATTTTGGGGGGCAAACATACTACCGGCGTGCCGTGCTGCCTTATACTGCTCACCCGCGGCACAGAAATATCCTTGAAACTTTTTTACTTTGCCGTTTGAACTATCAACCGCAACACAGATTGGGCTCCGGCAGACCATGTCGTGCTGCCTTCTTGCTCTACACAGTCGACGGCATCTTGAACTCGTTCAATTCATTCCAAGAATATTCCCCTAGTTCTGTCCAAACCTTACAGGACGTATTTTTATTTCATGATTCTTGATAGATAATCAAATGCAATACTTCGTGTTCTCCCCGAACTGCGGCTCCGCTGGTGGCTACACCTATTGCCCCCGATTTGAAACTAAACAAAGAATATCATTAGGTGCGATCAAGCCTGGTCATTTGGAAATTGAACCTAAACTTCAACGGAAGACCCACCACAACGGGGAATATGACCAATATCTTATCTTGGACCTATCTCACTGCGCCAGTAAAAATCCAAATCGTACTGCGTCCAATAGTAAGAACTCATTTATTTTGCTGCGAATATTTGCAGCAACAACGTTTACTGTACATACGGCGCAGTTTTCTAGTGTCTTTTTAACATCAATACATCGAGATTATTGCGTTTATCTTACGGCGTAGTTAGACGATTCATTTCCGGTGCGTATTCTTCTATCGTGTTATCTCCCTTCGAACATCATAATTTTGAGAGCATACATCGCATGTCACGCTGGTTCGAGCTCTTTAGCACAGGAATATGTCCGCTTTAAGGCTTTCACAGCCTGTAACACCTTCATGGCATTTCAACTATTCATCATAAGAATAATACTTGTCCTAGTTCTCTCAAACGTTGAAGAGTACATTTAATCATAAGTCTCAAAATGGGCGTCCGATCCTTCGCGCACAGCAAGCTGCCTGTAGCTATAAACACACCGATCGTGACCTCCAAAATCAGATCCAGCTCAGTTGTTACGCCAGATGTACAAGGGAGTACAAATATACCTGGTTCCGACGGTTTAAGCAAGGAGCATCATCGTCTTCCTATTCGACATCGCATCCGCATGGATAAGAAGAGTCACTGCACCGCACCGGTGAGTTGATAGGGGCTCGGAGATGTTGTTCTTCCTTCGGGCTCTTACTACGTAGTATATCTCGCCGCGGCCTAGAAGCTATGGTATACATTCTATTTGGGATACAAGTGCACAGGATCGATGCGCGCGGAGAATTATGGTACTACGGTCTACCTGAGCGTTCGTAACGTTGAAAATCACACCAGTGCCACGCCACGTATGACTCGATGAGGCTATTCTATTAAGTGTCTATATACTCGTTTATAGGACGTGCGACAGGCCCTGTGGTGTGTGTCAGTGAATTTGCGCAATGCAGTGGTGGTGTACGACTCGGACTCGGAGCTGGTGCAGGGTTACAGCTCAAGTGGCCAAGCATGAAAGTCCGTGACCGTGACCGCTCATTTATCAAGAAAGAAAGAAAACAATGATAGAAATGAAGTATCAATGATCTTTCAGTCCATTTTCAAGAAATAATTTCACACAGTCTTTTTATCACTATTGCAAATGGGATTCGAACCGATTCAGTGGGCCTTGGTTCGTGTAGGACCTCGACTTAAACCCAACGCGTTTTGTAAGTTTAATAGCGTAATCTGCGCCACCATGTCGCGGAAAGCAAGGCGAGGATTCGAGGAACCCTCTCTATTTAACTTAAGTTTGGCATCCCCTGCGTACCCTTGGCATATTTCTACATTAGAAAGATCTAGAGATGTCCCTCGACAATCAGCTCCGTATCAAACCCGCTAGATCCGTTTTCTTTACTTGACTTCACCTATCAAGACCTATCCCGTCATGAAGGCTGCTCACTGGCTGGTTTCCCCTGCATAAGGTGTGCATAGAACTGTGCAATAGTTCGTCAAGAATGGTTTGATATGGACCTGGACATTTCTTCTCGTACCGCAGGGTCCAAAGACCCTTTGAAATATTATCCTAATATGTGACTGGTGAGATACGTTATTCCAGTGCGTTACAGTATAACTGGTGTTATGACAGAAGCGGTGACCATAGCAGCAGTGCTTACCTACCCAAATTGTCGATATGCTAGTGTCTGACCTAAGAAGGACATACACGGTTGTTTGTGATACCAATTTGGATAGAAGGGTTCTTGTTAGAGTACCTACCGGGACCGCTGACGAATTCGAAGTCGTTCTTTCCGACAAATGCGTATAGAAGTTTTGAGCTGGTTACATATGTACTTATCTATGCAAGTAGTTCGTTGTGGACTGGCTCGACTTAAGAAGTCATGATAATGACAAAGTAGTAAAAGACTTTCTTTTCTCTGCGAATAGATTCTCAAAGAAATATCCCACGGAGTCAACGGCGCTGTCGCTAGCGTAAATCGTCACATGCGCCCGGCCCTTAATCGTCCTAGCAGTCAACCCGAACTCTCCGCTGATAACAAAGAACCTACTCGAAGTGTTGTGGCGCTCATCATAACATGACATGACGCGGCCCTCCGGCAAAACATCGCAGCATCTGCTTGTTCAGCATACATCGGTACCGAGGCGGATTCGAAGCCCAATGATGTTATGAGAACTGTACCCAAAATGAAAGAAAACCCAAATGGGTGAGAAGATGACTGCGTGGTTATATCCGGGAATCGTCGCATTTTGGAGAAAACGTGGTACTGTATTAGGGTGTAGAGTCTGATAGGTCAGGGTGATGTGTTGGGTTCATGGATCCGTAGGAGATACTCTCGAATAGGATTGAACAAGGTAAATGGTGGCCTGCAACTAGAATGTCAAGGCGAGAAAAACATTTCCGCTGCCACCGATCAGAGCAGTGCTGTTCCAAGAGTATACCCCATGTTGCGGGGTTGTTCATAAAAATGTGATCGAGAGAAAAACAAATAAGGTTTTGAGACATGTACTCTAGAGGAATTCTTGAATTTGAGTGATATCTTATCGAATTGCGAGTGAATGTTTCCATGGTTCGCTGGGCATGTGCCTGACACTGGCTGGATATTGAGATGACCCCCTGGGCAGCGGGCGGCATCTATAAGCGGAGAATTCGATCGCGGGTAAAACCCAAGCGGAAAATCGTACAATTTGCGGAGAGCTGGCCAATGGGAAGACGAGTATGCTCCAGCGGAAGCGTGGTCTGGGACAGTTTCGCTGCGGAGCGAGCGTATTAGCAGTTGCTTACGCAATGAATGTGGCACAGTCAGTCCCAACGGCGGAATAGGGCGTGCCGGAGGATAACGTACTATATTCTTAGCTCCCAACAGAACATTATAACCTCTTCCCTCAAGACATCATCACTGTCTCCCTCCCCTTCTTTCCACGCCCTTTCCCTTTCTTTCCTCCTACTTCCTTATGTCTGCTACCGCAGGCGCACCCAAGAAGAGAGGCTTCCTGCCCTGGTCGAAGAAGGCTACTCTCGAGGATGACACCAACGAAAAACACTCAGCGAGCAGTGTGAGCGAGGAGGGCGACGTTGCTATCAACGTCGGTCAGAAGAAAGAAGAAGAAGCAGAGATCGTCTCTATCCCTGGTCTCTTCAAGTATGTCCCATTTTATGCTACGTTGTAGTCATACTCACAGAATGTGGCAAGGTTCGCGACGAAGGGAGAGATGATTCTCAACTTCATCGGTCTGATTGCTGCTGCCGCAGCAGGCGCAGCTCAAGTGTGTAGCCACAATGTTATTTCCCAGTGGCATATACTGACGTGTCGTAGCCCCTGCTGTCCCTTCTTTTCGGCAGTCTCGTCACCTCCTTCGTCAATTTTGGATCGGCACTGAACGACGCAGCTAATAATCATCAACCTATCTCCCTAGATAATCCTAAGATTAAAGCGGCCTCGGATGATTTCGCGCGTCATGCTGCGTCCAGTGCTGCAGGATTGACCTATATCGGCCTTGGAATGTTTGTCGCAACTTACATTTACATGATCATCTGGGTCAACAACGGTCCGTATTATCATTGTTTTTGCGATATATCCAATGTATTAACATTAATTTGATATACAGGTGAAAAGATGGCAAAGCGCATCCGTGAAAGGTACTTGCAAGCCGTTTTAAGGCAGGATATTGCCTTCTTCGATAACGTCGGTGCTGGTGAAATTGCGACGCGTATTCAGACGGATACCCGTGAGCATATATTTCCTTTGCTTTTCTAGCTAGCTGTTAACCGAAAAACCACAGATTTGGTCCAGCAAGGTACCTCTGAAAAGGTAGCATGTGAGTATCTTTAAAGTTCGATCAAATTGAGTGAAATCGAACAATATATGCAGTGGTCGTCCAATTCCTGGCAGCCTTCGTCACTGGTTTCGTTCTTGCCTACATCCGTTCATGGCGTCTTGCCTTGGCTATCTCTTCTATTCTTCCAGTTATCGGCATTACTGGAGGTCTCATGAACACCGTCGTCTCCAAATACCACCAGCTCAGTCGTCAAGCTGTCGCCGAAGGTGGTACGCTTGCCGAAGAAGTTATCTCGACAATCCGTACTGCCCAAGCATTCGGTTCCCAAACCGTCCTCTCTTCGTTGTACGACACGCACGTCATCAAGGCTCGCAACGTCGACGCAAAAGCAGCATTCGTACACGGTGGAGGACTCGGCGTGTTCTTCTTCGTTATTTACTCTTCCTATTCTCTTGCATTTTCCTTCGGAACCACACTTCTTCTCCGCCACGATATTGCTAATTCCGGTATCGTCGTGAACGTATTCATGGCCATTCTCATAGGTTCATTCTCTCTCGCTCTCATGGCCCCTGAAATGCAAGCCGTCTCCCACGCTCGTGGTGCCGCTGCCAAATTGTGGAAGACCATCGATCGTATTCCCAGCATTGACAGTTTCTCAAATGAAGGCCTTAAGCTCGAGGGCATCGATGGTGCCATCGAGCTTGAACATGTCAAGTTCAACTACCCATCTCGCCCGAACGTTCCTATCCTTAAGGACCTTTCCATCAAGTTCGCCGCAGGCAAAACCGCCGCACTCGTCGGTGCCTCCGGATCCGGAAAATCCACCATCGTCTCCCTCGTCGAACGTTTCTATGATCCCCTCAGCGGTGCTGTCAAACTCGACGGACATGATCTCAAGACCCTCAACATCAAATGGCTCAGAAGTCAAATCGGTCTTGTCTCCCAGGAGCCTACATTGTTCGCTACCTCGATTGCCGGCAATGTTGCTCATGGTTTGATTGGAACACAATGGGCAAACGCTAGTGAGGAAGAGAAGATGAAGTTGATCAAGGAGGCTTGCGTCAAATCTAATGCAGACGGGTTTATCTCCAAGTTGCCTAACGGATATGATACCATGGTTGGTGAACGCGGTTTCCTGTTGAGTGGTGGTCAGAAGCGTATGTCCTTTCTCCATGTGCATATCTACCAAATGTTTACTGATCTAATTTGTTTTTCTAGAACGTATCGCCATTGCTCGTGCCATCGTCTCTGACCCTCGCATCCTCCTCCTCGATGAAGCCACGTCCGCTCTCGATACCCAATCCGAAGGCATCGTCCAGAACGCCCTCGATAAGGCCGCCGCCGGTCGTACAACCATCACCATTGCCCATCGTCTCTCAACTATCAAGGACGCCGACCAGATCTACGTTATGGGTGAAGGTCTCGTCATCGAACAGGGTACTCACAACGAGCTGCTCTCCAAGAACGGTGCATATGCCCAACTCGTCCAAGCTCAGAAACTCCGTGAAGCGAGAGAGGAAGAGGAAGTTGGTGGCGAGGAAGGTTCCGCCGATGCTTATGCCAAGGACGACGCCGCTGCCCAGAAGGAAGCTGCTGACGAGATCCCTCTTGGTCGCAAGGACACTGGCAGTCGCTCATTGGCAAGCGAGATCATCGATCGCAAACAAGCGGAGAAGGTCGAGAAGAAGGATGACCTGTCCTTGTATACTCTTTTCTTCAAGCTTGCAAACATCAACCGCGATACTTGGAGCAACTACCTTATTGGTTCTTGCTTCGCTGTATGCACCGGAATGGCCTTCCCTGCTTTCGGTATTGTCTACGGTCAAGCCATCAACGCCTTCACTCAGCAAGGTCATACTCTCCGTGTCCAGATGGATCGCAATGCGCTTTGGTTCTTCGTCATTTCCATTCTTTCCGCCATCTGCATCGCAATGCAGAACTACCTCTTCGCCAGTGCCGCTGCCAAGTTGACATATAAGTTACGCTCGATGTCCTTCCGCGCTGTTCTCCGTCAGGACATCGCGTTCTTCGACGAGGATAGGAATAGCGCTGGTGGTTTGACTTCTGCCCTTTCTGATAACCCTGAAAAGGTCAACGGTCTTGCGGGTATTACTTTGGGAACTATTGTCCAGAGTTTGTCGACCATCATTGGTGGTGCTATTATTGGTCTTATTTACGGCTGGAAGATCGCACTCGTCGGTATTGCCTGTATCCCATTGGTCATTTCTACTGGATACATTCGTCTCCGTGTCGTCGTGCTCAAGGATCAGACGAACAAGGCCGCCCATGAAGAGTCTGCGCAACTTGCTTGTGAGGCCGCCGCCGCTATTAGGACTGTCGCTTCGTTGACTCGCGAAGAGGATTGCTTGAGGTTGTACTCTGAATCCCTAGAGGAGCCATTGAAAGAGGCCAGGAGTAGTGCAATGTTCTCGAATGCGCTCTATGCTTTCACCCAAGCCATGGCATTCTTCGTTATCTCGCTTATCTTCTGGTGGGGTTCGAGGTTGGTTTCTCGCTTAGAGTACGATACCAAGGTGTTCTTCATCTGTTTGATGGTGAGTTTTCTTCACGTTCTCGTCGTTGATACCTTATTGATATTGTGTTACAGAGTGTTACATTCGGTGCCATCCAAGCTGGAAACGTCTTCTCCTTCGTCCCCGATATCTCATCCGCCAAGGGTGCCGGTACTGACATGATCAGACTCATCGAGTCTATCCCCGAGATCGATGCTGAGTCGACTGAGGGTAAAGTCCCGACGAACGTTGTTGGTCATTTGCGCCTTGAGGAGATTCACTTCCGTTATCCCACTCGCCCTGGCGTGAGGGTTTTGCGCGATTTGAACTTGGACATCAAGCCCGGAACATATGTCGCACTTGTCGGTGCTTCAGGATGCGGCAAGAGTACTGTGTAAGTAATTATCTTTTTGTCAGGATTTTACTGTGCTTACCTGTTTCCTTTAGTATTCAGCTCATTGAACGCTTCTACGATCCATTGGCCGGAAGGATTTATGTGAGTATCTCATGACGCCTTATATATGAATAGTATACTCATGTTTATGCAGCTCGATGACCAATTGATCACGGACTTTAACATCCAAGAGTATCGCAAGCACATCGCGTTGGTGTCTCAAGAACCAACACTGTACGCTGGTACCATCCGGTTCAACATCTTGCTCGGCGCCATCAAGCCCCACGAAGAAGTCAGCCAAGCAGAGCTCGAAGCTGCGTGTCGCAATGCCAACATTCTTGACTTTGTCAACTCCTTGCCTGAGTAAGTTTCGATGCCTCTTTATATGTTTGCCGGTATACTTAGCTTCCTGTTTTCAGTGGCTTCGATACCGAAGTCGGAGGAAAGGGTTCGCAACTGTCTGGTGGTCAGAAGCAACGTATCGCTATCGCCCGTGCTCTGTTACGCAACCCGAAGGTCTTGTTGCTCGATGAGGCAACCTCTGCCTTAGATTCGAACTCGGAGAAGATTGTACAGGAGGCTTTAGATCAGGCAGCAAAGGGACGTACAACCATTGCCATTGCCCATCGTCTATCGACAATTCAAAACGCTGATTGCATGTACGTATCCGTCACCTTTATTCCCCTGATTATGGTGTTCTGACTTACCCGTTTTACAGTTACTTCGTCAAGGACGGTAGAGTCAGCGAGGCCGGAACACATGACGAACTCCTTTCACTACGTGGAGGATACTACGAATACGTCCAATTACAGGCCCTCAGTAGGACCACATGATACCATATTTTCATTTTTCAATTTTCCCATTGCTTCACATCCCCTTCACGACATATAATTTTACTTAATCATAGGACTACATATTCACTGTTTTAGATTGTTTAACCAAATTGACGTGCCCCTGTAACGAGCAGAGTAGCTAACGATCATTATTATACCTAGTTTCTGTTACCCGAATCCAATATTAGAAAAGTTAAACTCTAAAAACATAGGCGGAGAACAAAGAACCTCCTAATTGAGTTGTTGGGTTATCGCATATAAATTTCGAGGATTGTGTAAAAATGGCTCCTAACAATGTGGACAGGAGAAACAATAGGAGAATCGGATGGAGCGGAAGCAATCCCCAATTCGGTAATTGGTTCTCGACATCTGACGTAAGCATATCCAAAGGCTGGGACTGAAACCACCGACAAGCCATCCCCGTCACCACTGAATCTCCCGCCCCACCGGTCCTTCTCGATGTCGGTTGTCCTCAATCCGAACACAACGCTAGGGTTTAATCGTGCGTATTTGTTACTACTTTTGTGAATGTGGATTGCTGACATCGCCACGCAGGGCCCTTGACCGAGCTCGTTAAACGAACTCTTACGCTTACGAACAATAATACACTCCCGGTCGCATTCAAAGTCAAAACCACTGCTCCCAAGGTGTGCAGGATCAATAGATAACATATGACGCTTTGCTCATGAGCTGTCTCTGAACAGCTATACTGTGTTAGACCAAATGCAGGCCGAGTGGAGCCCGGAGAGACCGTCGCTGTCTCGGTACAGCTGCAACCTATGAAGGAAGAGCCGCCGTTGAATGCCAAATGCAAAGACAAGTTCCTAGTTCAGAGCACCTTCATTACCGCAGACCAGGAGCATTTAAGCCTTGGAGATATCGTGAGTGTAGGCCCTATCTAGTGGCACGTTCGGCGCTGATATTTGTGACCAATGACAGTGGGCTGCACCACCACCAGGTTCGGTCGAACAGCAAAGACTGCGAGTTGTTTATTTGCCGGCTGAGGGTACCGTTCTTGAAGAGGAAGAAGTCACGCAATCAAGAGTTGAGGACCCTGCATCCGTACGTTTGATTTTTCAAACTCTCGTGCGGTTCTTAACTTGTCGTTGCCTTTAGCATTATCAAACCGTCCGCGAGCCAGCCTCACACACGAATGGCCATGCTCCTGTCCCTGAATTCGATACTTCGGCCCGCCGTACTCCCCCTCCGGAACGTGGATCCACGTCACCACATGTAGATGACTCTTTCGTCGCAGCCCGTGAAGAGCAATCCCGTGTCATCGAGCAAGAATCCTACGCTCCCATCAGCCCCGAACCCCGTCAACCCAGCCCAGCCCCTGTCATCAATGTCAACGTCCACACGCCTCCTGCGCAGCAGCCCGCTCCCTCGCCTCCTGCTCTTTCAGGCCCTTCGCCCAAGGAACGCGAGCTTGCTGTGAAACTTACGGAAGCGCAGGAGGAGATCCAGCGGTTGCGTAATCTGCTTTCCCAGACTCCTGATGCCGCGGAATTGAGGCGGAGAGGTCCCAGGTCCGACGATGGAACGACGGTTGTGAGCGACGGAGTTGATGCAGTTAGTGAAGCTGGAACGTTTGTTGATTCGCTCCGACGGACAACTCCTGATGGCGCTTCGCCTCAGCAAGTTGGAATTATTGCGCTATTGGTTTTCATCATTACCTATCTGTTCTTCTAAAAGCTCTATGCGTATGCATCATGGTCTAGCTTTATGTTGGCACTGCTGATGAAACCTAACGAACATTGGCTCTCTTGTTTAATAAGTTGCAGGTACATTCCTTGTCTTGGTTTATCGCTTTTATCAACGTATCTCCTGTAGTTTGTGTATGAAGACTCTTCTACATTCCTGGAGATTGCCTTACATTCATTGTACATTCTTGTTGTATCTTCCTTTTTTTTATTCCTTTCAGTTTTACGTTACTTTATCGCACATCCTCTCCTTTCATTGTAAATAGGAACGGTCTCCTTCATGATGAAATATCATACATATCTATTCCTTCGATTCCCGTTCAAATTTAGAATATGCAATGGTCTTGTTTTCTAAGTGGTATTTCGATGGAAATTAGCGCCTACTTTCAGCTACTAGTTGTTCTTGGATAGCTGCAGCAAGAAGTTGATGAACATGCTCTGTCGGACTAAAAATGTGCATGAGCGCGGAGATACATTGATTTTAAGAAGTAACTACTTACTGCCCAGAGTCTATGGCGAGCGAATTGAAATCAATTACTTAGGGACGCGATACTAGTAAATCTGGCGGAAAGGACTCACTGAACCAAAAGAAATCTGACGCTTCTGATGTCGGACATGTGCAGAACCTATATCGATATATGTGAATACTCAAAGAAATTCCAAGGTAATAGATAATAAAATTACATACCCAGTAACATTCTTAAATCCAAATGTGGAGGGATTATCGAGCACATTATTGAACCAACTGTGAGCGTCGAAGGATATCGCGATCGCATCCTTGTGCGTACGAGCAAATTGCGCGATGAATTCTGCGAGGACATTATTGAACAGAATGATATTTTCCTTCAACGTAGGACCAAATTCGGTATCATTAACGTGAGCGGGAGATCGTTCTTCAGGAGGGACGTTGATGAAGAGGAAATTCCGAAGACCTTTGTTGTAGACAATTTCGACTGCATCGAAATATGATTGCATTTCTTGGGTCCAGAAGGCCGTAAAATTTGTAATCTAGAAAAAAAAGTATAGAATTAATTGCTGGACTGTTTAGAGCGAAAATCATATACCGTCGCATTCTGCAAAGTGTCCCCAGTATCATTTATTCCAATCCACCAAGCGACCAATGTCTCGTCCTTTGGATGAGGCAGAAGGTCTGCCGCATATTTTGACCATTGATTGACCTGATCAATGAGGGGAACAGTAAAGTTATGGTGCAGAGGTAGCAAGTCCCCTGAGATGTCAGAACCAGCGAAAGCAAAATCAAACAGTCGCCGAGGTGAACATGCACTTGGAGGTCCTTGGAAACAATCTGTCAAAAATTCGATCTATAACGACACTTATTTTTAAATAAATGATGTACATGTCAAAAAAATAAGATGGCGTACCCAATTGGACCCGTCTGAACTTGTCTAAAAAAGTAGGTCGTGTGAGTGCTGAGTGTCATATATTTGGTTGGCGAGTCGCGACTGACATTCTTGGGAAGGATCTGGTCTGAAAACAGCTCCTGAGGACTGAACGCGAAATCGAATGCGTCCCCAATAAAACTAGAAGCATCCTCGTGTGAAGAGAGAGCCCCACAAAAATCTCAAGCGAGGAGTTACCTGAAGTTCGGATGTCCAGAGGAACCTAGAGCATAGTTAAAGGAAAATTTCCATCATGATGTTGACTACATCAAGTTACCTTGAACAAATGTATAAGAATCACCAAAGGCATAAACATAGCGAGTCTTGTCCCAGCTGAAACTTGCTTTCTCGGCAGACACGGCGGCTACTGACGCTCCGCAGGCAAACAGAAGAGATGTGAAACGCTTCATGGTGTGAAGATGCCTGCAATTGCCCGTCCTACCTCCTCCATTTATGCACTTTCACAAAAGTCATGTGTAGAAGTGAAGGTGCTCATCCTCACATCCTCACATCCGCCTCGGCCCGCCCGACGGACCGCACCTTGGACTGCTGGTTTCCTCTTGACGAGTCTTTGCTTTATGCCGAGTTTTTTGACCGCGGTTCCTCAAATTTCAATCATACTCTATTCCATGGGAAGTCGTCAATGACACGGAAGAACTCTGATGTGGGAAGCGCACATCTCTATTCGGCTGGAACAAAGTGAAACTAACCGCTGCGCATGACAAACAAGATTCTCTCCCCATTCGACAAGGATATCAATAGTCGACCTTCTCTTCGTGTTCTACTCTCACAGACGGGTACTGAAGCGACATGATCTCACCTACGTACATCATTGCACTTTGCAGGGTCAAAGAAGGTAGCTTGGTCAGAGCTTGAGGGTTACAGTATTTAATGGAGCTCTCTCTGGTCAAAGTTCTTTTACCCTGCTTCCCCCTCCCCCAAGTTGTATCTGAGACATCAAGCATATCTTTGACGCCATAATGTTCAAGTCTCTTATTGCATTGGCTCTCGCTACTTTGCCCCTCGTCCATAGTCAGGACAGCAATGTAACGACTGTCATGGCCGCTCTTCAAAAGGCCAAAATTGTTCCAAACGTTGTCCCCAGCTTCACTCCCCGCTTCCCCCTCGATGTTCGTTTCACTGTCAATAATACCGTCTTCCCTGTTACTGCCGGTGCGAACTTGACTATAGCTCGTACGTATTTGTTCCCTTCCCTTCCCTCGCGCCTTTACCGACTCCCTGCTAGAAACTGTGAACCTACCCTCTTTCGCCATCATTTCGAATATCACTGCTATCATAGGGAAGCCATATCTCATGGCTATTATCGACCCCGATGCATTCACGCCTCAGAACCCGAATGTCTCTGAATTCAGGTAAATAGTTGATTACTGTGCTGATTTGGCAGCAAACTAACGATAAACAGACATTTCCTTGGAGCGGATTATATTAGTAACGGAAGTACCAACGGGGAATTCGTTCTTACGAACCAATCGAAGACGGCTACCCTGACGGACTACATAAATCCTACCCCTCCCATTTCATCTGCCCCTCATCGGTAAGCTACAATTTCAAAGAGTCAGACGATTGAAGGCACTCTTAACTTTTTACGGATAGCTACGTCGTTCTATGTTATCTCCAAAACTCCACCGGAGTCACTCCACCTGCTGGCTTCAACGCTACTGACCGCACGAAGTTTAATATCACCAACTTCGTGGACACTGTCCAAGGCAACAATTTCACTCTTCTAGCGGCAACGTTCTTCTTCGTCAGCGCGAATGACGTGAGTAATTCTCTTAGTAACATTAAATCAAGGCAAAAATAATAAATATTGGTATTTATAGACAACCGGCAGCGTTAAGGGCATTGCCGCAAACAGCACGAACGCGACCACTGGTGCCACTCCTTCGGGAACTTCTCCTGCTACCTCAAGTTCATCTGGGGCTGCAAGTGGAGCTATGGGCATCAGTATGAGTTTGGCCGCCGCAGTTGCATGGTCTCTCGTTGGCGTTCTCACTGCGTCCGGAGCTCTTCTTCTCTAAATAATGGGCGGCTTCCTATTGGACAAGTTTGTTGTACCATGCGTTGAAGAAAATATGCCGTATCACAGACTCACAGGCTGCTATAACGCTTCTAGTGTATTGATTGGTACTATGTAGATGTAAAAATAAAATGAAATCACGTCTTCCAAGACTTTCCAATGCCTTACGACACTTAAAAACAGCAAATAATAATTTTTGAACTATATGTAGCGATGAATCCATAACAACAGGACTGAATAAATATCTCAAGCAAGAAAGATATCATGTGAATATAATACATTGAATACAGGTGGGTGGGTATACGTCTTTACATCCCAAAACGAAGGCTTTACGGCGGTGGAGGTAGCATTTCTACGTCCTCGTCCACCATCGGGGCTGGAGAATGGCTAGCGCTGGTTCTCGATGCAGGACCTCTTGACAACAATCCTTCATGAATAGGAGCTGATACAGAGGCAACCTCTTGATCAACGTCGTGGATTTGCATGGGTTCACGGTCTTGTGCGCTAGGAGGGGATAAGTGAGTTTCAGGTTGGACCTCAGGTTTAACAGAGGGTAACCGGGACGAAGATGCAGCAATCAATGCCAAGTTATCAAGCTGAGACATGCCCGATAATAGAGGAGGAAATGCTGACGCTTGAAGGGGCGAAGGAGGTCTCGTATTTTGACCTGTTGTTATTGCGCCAGTATCTAATCCTACTCCCATTGCGTTCATATTATGCGGGAGAGTAGATGGCGCGACCCATGTTCTTGCAAACCACCTGCCACCCGCAATACCTCGAATCTCGCGTTGCATTACTGCCCATTTACGAACTGGACCGCGTTTTGTGTCAATGGGATGTGAAGGAGCATACCCAGTTGGGATTTTGGGCGGTGCCTGAACCGGGAATGAACGAGTAGGAAGAGGGTATAGCGGAACTGGAACATTAGGTTCCAGAGTGAAGTCTGGCGGTGGGACGGTTGGATAGTTATTAGGTGGAAGTCCTGGGTGATCAGACTTGGGCGTAGATGGGATAGAAGGGGGGATTGGGACCAAGAAGGACGTCGCTGCAATACTAATTATTCTAGAGATACTTCAGAGCGACGTGTCACGTACCATCACTCCCCATATGATCGTCACCGATAGGAGTAGATGTACCAGGCGTGTTTTGAGCTGTTCTGCAGCAAAATATTAGTATAATGAAGGTTGATGTATAAATCTCTTATACATACTTCGTTCCGGCTTTTCTAGGTCCTCGAGGCCCGAGTGTGGTTCCCTTCTTTGGGCCAGGCTTCTTGCGGGGAGGCTTCGGTGGAGGAGCAGTCGACCAAGCTTGATCATCACTCGCTTGGGGTTGAGAGGATCCGGGCATGGCAGTAGCAGGAGTGATAATCTGAGCAGTGTCCATTCCGCCTTGTTGGTCGGCCTTTGCGACTTCAAAGGTGCTCATCATGGCTGCAGCGTCTGGCGGCTCACGACCCGGTCTACCTCGCCTGCCTGTCAGCCCACCACGTCGCTGGCGGCCCCTTGTGGCACCACCGCGCTTTTTTGGTGATGAGGCTGGACTCCCCGCAATAACCATACTTGACTGGGATCCTCCTGGGCCATGGCCTGTCTCTGCTACAATAGCCAGTTCGTCGTCATCTATGAGTTGATCCTCTTCCTCCTCGTCCTCACTGTCCTCTCCACGTGGACCCGTTGCTGAGGGTTGACCAGCCGTGGCAGGAGCAGAACCAGCAGCCCATTGCCTGCCGACGTTGACGCGAAACTTGTTGAAGGCTTCAGGAGGTGGCGACTCTTCTTCCTCATCGCGTAGTGTAGAGATTTCAGGAGCGTCCATTACGCTGCGGCCTTGCCTGAAGGATTAGGATACGTTGAATGGTGCAACCGTGGTTAACGTTGACCTCGAATAAACAAGAAGTAGAATTTCCGAATGAGTATTTGCCTAAGATCGCCCTCAGTGTTTCAAACGGCAATAGTATCCCAGGATACTCAACCGTAATAGACGCCCATAGGTCCAAAGGCTGACGCGTCTGGTCGCGTTCTTCAATCGCGTTTCTCCTCCACCATACCACTAACCATGTCCGAAGATATTGTGCTCCCTTACCCCAACCTCGAACTTACTCAATGCGCATTTATTTTGTCTCAGTCATCTCTAGGACATCTCCATGAGCAGGCAAGAGCGGAACTTTTGGCTGGCATTGAGAAAGACCGTTAGTGGCTGGAATTATCGAGATAATATAACTATCTAACTGACTCTTGTCCTGCAGAAATGGCTCCTTATTATCGCCATCTTACATCGACTTCTGACCCATCAACCTCGACTTCACCGCCAACCAATACTACTGCACCGTTACCGTTCGATAGTCAAATCCATGAAGTCATGGCGGCAAAGAACAAGGCAGAGCTAGAAAGCTTCGATAGTCGACTTGCGGATGCAGAGAAGACCGAGGGAGAGAGCGATGTGGCTGACTTGCTTCGAGGACGAGCCATGTACTTGGTACGGATTGGGGACAAGGTACGTCGCTGTGTTTCCAGTCATTACGAGAAACCCTGAGCTGACTCTGCGTAAAATAGGAAAATGCTTTACCTGCTATGGCTTTAGCTCTGGAAAAGACCCCGGGATTGGGTTCAAAGATTGATTTGGTTTTGACCCTCATCCGAGTGGGATTCTTCTTCTCCGACCAGGAATTGATCAAGGAGAACTTGACCAAAGCTGAAGAGTGCGTAAATCGGTCATCTACGCAGACTGTACTCTAACATCGTATGATAGGCTTATTGAGAAGGGAGGAGATTGGGATCGTAGGAATAGGCTAAAGGTCTATCAAGCCTTGCACCTCCTATCCATCCGGTTGGTCTCTTCCTCGATAATCTTCCATACTGGGCTAACTCTATTTACAGTCAATTCAACCGAGCAATTCCCCTCCTTGTTGATTCTCTTTCCACTTTCACGGCTACCGAATTATTACCTTACGAGAGGCTGGTGCTATACTCTGTCATTGCAGGGACCTTGACGCTTAGCCGAGTAGAAATGAAGAAGAAGGTACTACTGCATTCAATGGATTCGGAGCTTAGCGACTCATGCCGATATTTTTTGTAGATTTTGCAATCCCCAGAAGTCAATTCCGTGATCCACGAGATTAAGGATCTCTCCGACTACGCCAAATCGCTTTATGATTGTCATTACGATAAATTCTTCGTTGCTCTTGGTATGTGATCTTTTCTCGACATCACTTTTCATCATACTTAGTTGATTTTAGCCTCCTTGGAGCAAGCCCATCTTCTTCCCTCGCAAATATTCCGCCCCCACGCACGGTGGTACATCCGAGAGATGAGAATTCGTGCCTATGCACAATTGTTAGAGAGCTATAGCTCATTGACATTGAAGAGCATGGCTCTGGCTTTCGGTGTCAGCGAGGAATTCATTGACAAGTATGTCCATCTTCCCGTTTAAAATACGATAAATATTAATTTTTCATTTTTAGTGATCTCTCTCACTTCATCTCCATGGGACGTCTAAATTGCACCATTGACCAGGTCAATGGCATCGTCGAGACCACACGGCCCTCATCCAAGTCCTCGCAATACGAGACTGTTATTAAGAGAGGTGACGTCTTGTTAGGAAGTCTGCAACGTTTGAGCAAAGTATTATATTAGCTTCCGTTATATACTAGCGACATGACCATAAATATTATTATGAACTGTGGTATCTAACCAAGTTATAGGAGTCCTAAAAGCTATCGTCATTGGGCCTGAAAGTTATTTAAACGGCAGAAGGCGATACATTCCTCTCAACTTCGTGACAGCATCCTGAGGTGGTTCTCAATGATAGTTTGAGCCATTTGTGCGGACGGTATTCTGGACGTTATACAGAAACCCCTGTGCGGGATTGCTGCATATTTCGATGTTTTTTTGGAAATTTAATACATTCTGTCCGTCAGCCCGCATCAGTAAACGTCGTAAAAACCGGCGCCTAATGGCTCGGTAAAGAATTTTGGTTATTCCTATGGAACGACACAGGGATACCTATTTTTTTTTTCGAGAATCTGGTTTATATGATCCATAATCCTCTCATAACAAACACCTGGGACTGCCTATATAGCCTGCATCAAGATATTCCCCATGCAAATTTTGCTATGGAAATGTACATAAACTATGATCAGCTATAGACGACTATGCTAGCAACTATAGCTGATCATAGTTTATGTACATTTCCATAGCAAAATTTGCATGGGCAAAATCTCGATGCAGACTGCATAGATGGCCTCAGTTATTTGTCATGGGAGGGTAATAGATCATATAAATTAGGTTCTTAAAAAAAAAAATAGGATATCCCTGGGTCGTTCCATAGGAATAGCTAAAATTTGTTACCGAGCCATTAGGCGCCGGTTTTTAGCAAGTTTCCTGATGCGGGTAAATGCAGGGACTGAAAGAGAGAAGGTTATGTGATACTGCTCTTTCTTCGTTAACGTATTAAGAACATATTAATTAGTTAAATAACGCGTACTGTAATTGACACATTCTCAATTTTAAAAGTCGGCTGTAAGTCCTCCTTGAGAGGGATTTCCCCGGTGAGTCTTCGCATTTCAGTCTGTGGAAGATTCTCCCCTGAAGGCCAATATGCTCCTCTGCCAACAAGCAAAGTGTTTATCTCTGTGGTTTTTGCATCAATCTGCTCTGTTAACGTGCGCATTAGGACGATTGACAGTGAACCGCGAGCGGCGAATAGATCCAAGGCTTGTGCATCGACAGACAGAACCCAGTAAATGTAAAAAGGAATGCTACCACCTCCAGCATAAGAGAGCTAGAACAGTGGATGAATAAATGGTATATGATTAGAGCACATTTGTCTTACTGGATTAGAAAGATAAAACTGTAGATGGAATGATAAATTCCAAGCGTAAACGCGTTCCTGAATAACGTATGAAACTCACAACGCAAGTGACTTCTGCTATACATTTATCAAATAGGATCCCTTCGACAGTCATGTCATCCACAGATTCCCGTCCTAAACGGATTTCAGAGCATTTAACTATAGTTTATTATTATAAAGTTTACCTTCGGGATCGCGTTTAGGACCAGAGGCTTCCCTCTCTTGCCTGTACGCCAACTGTTGCAATTCAGATGGCACAGAGGGACTGCTTCGAAGACAATATACGAAGGGATAAGATATCCTATTGTCATAAAAATAATCATAAAGAAAGTTGGATAAGCAGGGTCAAATCACTCACGTAGAGTCCACTCGGAATGTGCCTCGTCTGAGCTTTACTGTTAATTTATATTGGAGTTATATTGAGGCCGATCCCGAGGTGACTAGGAATCGAAATTAGAAAAATTCGAGAAATTAAAAAGGAAGAAATGAAAAATAAACTGACATGTTGGAGGCAATACATATTCCTTTGTCTCGACGTCGTTATTCAGAACCGAATTAATTTTAACCTGATCTGGCAACGCGATTGTAAAAGGCCAATTAAATTCTCCAGCAATCTTTGGAGATGATCGACTCTCGCTGCCTTTACTAACAGACCATAAAACCACTTTGTGCGAAAGGAAAACGGACGTGTTTTTCTATAACGTCGATGAACTGCCCTCCACCTGACAGGAATGAGAAGGATGGAGTTAGAGCTAAATATAAATTATTTACCTCAATAGTGACTGCCTCAATATGCTCAGTCTTCTCTAAATAGAGCTCAAGTGCCCCAGTGATCTCTTCTTGAAAAAAAGTAGGTACTTTCCCAGATCGAGTCTCTACTATCCCGAAACTTTTGAGAAATGCCTGAGGTCTTCCCCTTTCATTATCTAAGCTGTCATTTTTAAACACGGCGTTGTGCGACCATGTTAGGATATAAAGACTGGAACAATCGAGAGCGCATGTATGCGCATACAGTCAGAAATGGTTCCGCTCTGCTATTATATTTCTTGGATGTTTCAGGCGTCCGAAGACAATGCTTCCGCCTTTTTTATAGTATTTATTTTTAGAATTCCGACTTTCCCTAGCTGTCACTACGCGTATCTAACAGCTAGGGTAAGTTCAATCTTTTAACATCTTTTTGTTCATTAGATTAATATCTACTTGTGGAATCGGTTCTTTCAGTTAGATTAATATATGGAGCTGTCACTGCGTGAATCTGACATCTAGGAATCGGTTCTTTCAGACCACCCCACTTTCATTCAATTTGAAGAATGTCCAAAGGACCTCCTCCGCCCTTTAATTCCTCGGAATATAGTACTGCCAACATGGTTTCATCTTATTCTACAATGGATAATGCGGTCCTCCCTCCTAGTTACGAAGAACAACAGCCCTTTCGTCTTCTCTCTCGTGCTCCACCGGGGGTGTAGGATCGACCACTGCTATATTACCACCACCACCACCTCGCAGTCCCTGTAACCCTCTGAGAAGCAAACCCCAGGGGTATATATTCAGAGGGAAGGCTGTTATACTAGCATTTAAACCATATTTCAAGCGTCTAGGTATTCAAATGTGACGCCTTTGGCTGCACAATTGTCCTCCATCCTGTTCGAAGAACCTGAGTCGGACGCCTGAGGGTATCAACCAGTTAGATTCGCCTAGTCTTGCCAACAGTGGCTCACAATAAACAACTAATTACATTACCGTGTTACTTAGTGCTGAAAAGGAAATGTTCTGGACTTAGGATATAAGAAAAAACAGTGTCGCTTACTTCCATATCTTATTGGGTACCATCCGACTTACACAGGCCCCGCCCCATATTCAATCCACACTTATTGGCCACTCAGGCAGCACGAGTCTCCAGCCTTTGAAGACTATATGCTACCATGATTGAGGGCTCAAGTTCATAGATATAGCCCTCGACTATCTCCAGTCACATAGAATCTGTTGGTAAGAGAGAACACAGCAGGTCTTGGATGAGCTTGAAGTTGAAGCTACGTCGGTGATCGTAAAGGGGCGCAAAATTGGGCACTGGACATAAACACATTTTGTTGCCCTTCGTTAGAGTCCGTCAATTAAATATGTAAATAACTAAAGATTTGGTCGAATGAAGCATATCACAGCACGAAAAAAAAAGATATATAATAACGAACAAAAATCAAGCAGCACGAATCTGATAACTGGGCAACTCAGCAACAGTTGTAACAGCTATCGAGGAAACGCCACGGGCATATGTCTGTGTCGTGAAGACCTAGTAAAGCAGTTGGATCAGCGACAACTTTATAAGAAGCCCAAGAAGGTAACTTACCAACTCCTCAAAAAATATACAGGGAGCTTTGCGGCTACTTAGACTTGAGCTAGGGTGAATTTTGACTATCTAGATAGCGTAGCAAATCAATACGGCATTTCAAAAGCAAAGAAAAGATTTGCCTTACCATCCGTCCTTGAATCTGCTTATACTGACCATCTGGATGCAACAAAGCGACATTCTGATATAAGCCGCGCAATAGACTCTTCAAGATAGGCTCGGCAACGTCCCCAGCAGACACCTTCCAATCTATCCCCATCGTATTACATACCCGCTTCAGTTGTTCGAAGATATCGCTAGCTTCTCGAACTGTCCGCTCATTCACAAAGTGTGTTCGGCACCAATGCTTTCGTCCGGCAGCTGTTTCTTGTTCAGCGATTTCATTATACGAACGAATAACGTTCAGGTACGTCATGTGATCGCCGGATGGATGGAAGAACTTTTGGTGGGCTTCTTGTGCAGCATCTCGAGTTTCAGAAGAATCGAGGAATATCTTTGAAGATGCGGATATGACTGAAAGGATTTGGAGCACTTCCAGAACACAACCGTTTTCTTGTGCGGCCAGCAGAGAGCGAGAAGCTGTAGGTTCTAGCGGCAACCTCGCCATCTTTTTACCGACATCCGTGATTGCTCCTTTGTTATCCAAGGCACCAAGGCCGAAGAGGTTCATTAACGAAACTTTGACTATATGAAATAATTAGTGTAAGCCTCTCCGGTACAAAACTTGGACGTACTATAGCTGGGGTCCGGAGCGTCCATGAAATCGACTTCCTCTGGATTCTGTCCGAGCAATTTCAGCTCCAATATGGAGGAAGACAGGTTACATCGTTGGATCTCGGGTATTGTCGAGTCGCGCAACTTATTATAGGCACTCTCGGTATATAGACGGTAGCAGAAGCCTTCACCCTGACAACACACATGAGATAAGGCATTGTTTAAAGAGACGAAAACTTCCTTACCAAGCGACCTGCACGACCTGCTCTTTGCATCGCCGACGATTTGCTGATGGGTTGCAATAGTAAAGAGTCGATAGCTGAAACCAGGACGTCAATAAGCTACAATAAGCTACAATATCATTCCGACGATGAAGTGTAACGAACAGCTACCACGGTCTCTTGCAATATACGACTTCTCTTTACAGAAACCAGTATCAATCACGTATTTAATCCCAGGTATTGTGATGGAGGTTTCTGCGATATTCGTAGCCAGGATGCACTTCCGATAGTTCCGCGGTGTTGGTGCGAAGACTTTTGCTTGTAGGTGTGCAGCTAGTGATGCATACATAGGACATACAGACACCTAAGTATCAAAGATAGCATTTTAATTGGCTGTTCAAATGGTTCTAGTGGCAAGCTGCATACCTGCATCTTCTCTGGTGGCAATTCCTTCGCATACGTTTTGATGGACTGCTCCAGGCTCTCGATATCCTCTTGACCTGTTAAAGGTTAGGAATAGCTTTAACAGCTTGAGATATCGCATACCTGGTAGGAATATGAGGACATCGCCGGGAGGCGTAGTCGTGTGAATCTGGAAGAAGGTTTTGAGAGCTGCGTCGCAGAAATCCTCTTGTGATTGAGCGGTATAAAGTATCTTCACAGGATGCTGTCGACCTTTAATATTGAGAATCTTGGCACTGTAATGCATGATCAGTGTCAACGTTGAGTCAGAGAAGCGAAGGGAACGAACTTGTCATAGTATTGACTGAACCTCTCGGCATCCAAAGTGGCACTCATAATCACGATTTTCAACGGTTTGTATTTGTGAGCAGGTTGCTTCTCGTTCCTCAAATTCCGCTTCTTCTGAATGCCCTTCAAACTGGCGAGCAAGAAGTCCGTCCGTAGAGTACGTTCATGGGCTTCATCAATAATAATGACACTATACTTTGATAATAGTGAGTCACCCAGAAGCTCTCTAACGAGCATACCATCTGTCAGATACTTGACTTTGGTGTCCCGAGTACACTTCTCATCGAAGCGGACTGAATAGCCAACACGTGTGCCCAAGGGAGTATTTTGTTCGGCGGCCACGCGTTCCGCAAGGGAGGTTGCAGCTACTCGACGAGGTTGTGTGCATGCAATGGCTCCTTTCTCTGCGAATCCCGCTTCCAGTAGGAACTGAGGGACCTCTGCAACGATAGCTTAGACATGAGTGGGCCATGCTAAAATCGAGAACGTACGAGTCGTCTTTCCAGAACCGGTTTCTCCAAGAATCACAACGGTGTCATTTTCTTTAACTTCTTTAACCAGTGTATCGCGTCCTGGAAGAATGGGTGAGGTTCGACCATGCTCGCAAATCCAGTTTGTATATATTACTAACCTGGCCAAATGGGCAGAGCTTTCCGCTGGGCAAGGAGGTCTGGACCCTTTCCGCCCCTTACAGAGCCTTCAGATAGCCTGGCCTTTTTTTTATTCCGTTGGCCATTGTGCGTCCCATTAGTACCATTTGCCTTCGGTGAGAAACCTTCATCGTCCTCATCCTCGCTGTCCATAACCACTGTCTTCCGCTTCTTTCCTGCACTTCCGTTTATTCCATTCATTGAAGAGTGCCCTTTGCCATTTATTGGAGAGGCTTTCCCATTAGAATGAATCACATTTGAATTTTGTTGGCCCTTTCCTCGTCCTGAGAGTTTTAGAGGGGATTTGCTACTGCCTGCTGCAGATAGGGAATTTGCGTTAGGACTGGCTGTCATGGTATATGCTTGGGTCATTCTTGCGATATTAGTTCCAGGAAGAAGTAGAAGGAGCAGTCCTGGGCAACCGTCGCATGAAAGTTTTGTATCCACTCGTCGGTTTTGTTTATATGTACGGGCGCTTGTCCCAATGATCGGGAGTTGAACCGCGTCTAGTATGGTGAGTACTTGTTTTCTGTGGCTGAAGTCTATAATGCTTATAATACTGCAAAATTACAGTCTAGCGAGCTTAGGTATACTGCTAATACCCAGTTAGAGCACTGTGAGTTTATGTTTCAAAACAGGCGAACATCATGCTAACATGCACGTTGATTAGTGCATGCTCGTTACACTGGGACAGGTAAGAGCGCGTCCTTTTATCGTCAAAATAGTATCTAATTCATATTTCAGGGCATGCTGATCTTAGTAAATAGTACGTTTTAGTCTGTGTAGTTCCGCTTCTCAGGACTGACGGGCATTTTCTAGTGAATGGCTGACGCATCAGCACCGAGATACATTGGCCTCAATCGTTGGTCACCCTCCGCTCACCTCGTACCTTGCAATTGCAGACGGTGAAGCTATTGGTCGTGTCAGGTTTGAAATGACAGAGGTTAGTCCTGTAACTTGCTTTTAGTTAAAATCTAAGCTGATGTCCTTGAAACAGCGAATGCTCCAGCCATGTGGTCCGCCCCCTCGTAAAGACGACGACTAGACCAAGATTACTGTATATCCGCTATCTTGGCTTTACTAGCTGTTTAATGGCTCTGAATAACGTACCATCATTGCAATTCTGCACAAATCAAATGTTGGCTACCGAAGTTTACCCGTTTTTCTGCTTTAATTCTGCTCTTTTTCTCGTGTTTGAAGACATCCGCGCACTGTATGACTTGTATAATTGTCTATTTCATAGTCTTATATATCGTTGATATGTGTAAGTATGTTTTCTTTATGATTCTGCAGGGGACGGCGGTGTGACTAAGTATATAACATAATTTACCCAATTTGGATCGCGAGGAACTAGTTAAAACTGAATTAGTCCGAACGCCCACGGCTCCTCCTCTCCTTTATACGACGTTCAGCAGGTCATTCTACCGGGATTCGTCTTCTTTTCCTAATGGCATATGGCGAATTCAAGGTGCGTCAGAGAAAATATCTTTTATTCGTGAGGCAGCGAATTGATGGGACGTTTCTTGCAGTTATCAGACAAAAATTCGCCTACATACTTTCCCTGTCGAACTCGTACGCATTATATTTGAAATTGCAGCCCAAGAGTCGTGCTGTACTGCGGCTAGTCTCTGTCGCGTCTCTAAATCTGTGCGGAAATGGATCACACCACTCGTATACCACAGCGTGGTCCTAGAGACTGCACTGGCTTTGAAGGCCTTTCACTCGACTCTATCGATACCTCAGACGCGTTTAACGTGTCATATTAGAATGTTGCACTTGCCCTTTGCCTCTTTAGGCCTGGTTACCCCTCATTTCTTGAGGAATTTTCCAGCACTTGAGTGTCTGGCCGTCAACAGTATATGGCTGCAACATCCCTCACCATCCACCTCTGAATGGCTTTCTCCCAGGCCCTACAGTATCACAGTCACAGGCTCCTTAAAACGCATTTCTTATGATCACCCCATATTCCGCTCTTGCACACACCTCTACCTCCCCGATGATGTTCCGGTACCGTTCGCACTAACCGCGGGCACGTTTCCACACCTAACCCATCTTGCATGCGGATATCGCCATGGAACAAGCAGTACCAGTGCTTTCACTTCCCTACCTCTTCTCCTTGCCCAGAAGGCAAGCGAGTACTTCATTCCTGATAGTCCGGAACAACATTATATGGTTCCATGGGGCGGAGCTCAAGTTGCACCTCCTCCGCCTCGAAGATCCCTCCCGGTGGAATTAGAGATTCTCATTGTGGATATGTATCTACACGATGGGAAGTCAGACACAGGCATGTTCGTAATGGAACGCCTAGGTTTAGGGAAGACGGCTGGAGAATGCTCCCTACGGGCTGATCCCCGTTTCATTATTCGACCTGGGGAACCCTTGTCGGCTCGTTCTTGGGCGAAAAACGTCGCCTCCGGAGATATATGGTCTTCTGCTGAGGAAGAAGTGAGATCATTAGTAAAGTGAGTGTAGAGCGTTACTTTACTGGCACCTTTCTTCTAAACTGAAATGTGGTTTAGTAGATCGAAGGATGAAGCCTAATCTGAACGCTGTGCGCTTGTTACAGTATGATAATATTCGACATTAATTTCTCCATACTATATGTTTCTGCTCTGCCTTGCATTTGTATCTTGATATTAAGGTTTGCTACACCTATAGATCTCCCATGTTGTATCTGGTTTATATTTTATATATGTATCTTCCTCGGGACAGTAATCAGACACCTCGAAGGCCCTAGGCTGCTGCATAATCATCCCTTCTGCTGCCCGCGAGACCACTCACTTTACCGAAGTCTGGCTAACGCTCGCTTGGGTTCGCATCTTTCTTTCGTCCCATGCCAGGATCCTACTCCACCCCAGTCCTGAATTCCGTGGTCGCATGCCTCTTGCAAAAGGTCAGAAGACTAGTGTGGTGTTATCCGTGAATGCAAAGGAAATTAATTGCATTAAATATACTGGTGGGAGGGCTGGGCAGGGGATTAGATCATGATCGGGGCTGCATAGCCTCAACGATGCGGATTCTTACGGAGCGCCACAGGTAAGCCACAGGGCGTATTCGAATTCGCTGAATAAGTAAACTTGAGCAGTCCACTGAGTCCTGCCGTACTGCTGCATCCCGCCGTACCCTGCCGTAACTTTCGTTGGCATGCACACGCCTGAGCGTGGTAGGCGTAAGGTTTGACTTGCATAGCAAGTGTTCTAACCCTGCAGGGATTCCGCGGCCGGTTTACGATAGCATTTTTCGCTGGAGCTGTCTTGAGATAGGAGCAACCTTATTTCCTTTGACAGAAATGACAACTTTTGGAAAACAAACTGAATCACTCATTTTCAAGACAAATTTACAAAATATTGAAAAGGTCGGATTGTTCATACATGGCAGTATTTGCTGATCAAGGCAAGCACATATTATTTGAGCTACCCATCGGAGGACTCATTTATCTGTCATACAATCATGACGGATCAGTCTCTATAGGTCCAATTTTGGCCAAAAATACGTGGAAGATGACGTGTACTTCTAGGTACCTCTTCGGCCTGCCCACCGCTGCTGCTCAACCTGTTGGCCCTGCGAATCGGGAAGTATCCTGGTAAGTATCCCAGGATTATACCGAGATGAACATCTTCAACGCACATCCCGCCAGTCTCAGATGCCCTCCCAGCATGTTCTAAATAGTATGGTACTGGCCACAGTGGCACATTAGCAAGAAGCTGCATGGTTTATGCCCCGAAGTTAGAATCCAGAGTAGCAAATACACCCGCCAGAATATCCGAGCAAGAAGCGAGAAAAACCTCGCGATTTGCCGGATTCTATCCTACTACGCCATTTTAAAACACGTTATTCATCAACGGTCGTGGAGATCTGACCGGACACCATCCTGAGTGATGTTGTTCCTTCTTTATAAACCCTGAGCCACCATAAGTGGCCAGCGTCAGCTTACGGCAAGGAAGCTTACTTTGGCCCGAAATAAATAACTCTGAAGACCCTTCCAATCTCGCTTTTATACTCCCGCCTCCCCTCCATTCACGTTCTACCTCCTGCCATGTCATCCTCCCTCACTGCCTACCCCGTCCCCTCACTCTTCATACCCGAGTATGAATCGGACGTCGAGTCTCAAACCACTCTCGAGGACGATTGGCCTAGTTATACTTCAGGTGCGCCCTTGACGCGTATGGTCCCGTTGGAATATTGGGAGCAATACTCGGAGGAGAGCAACAGTGACGACGAAGAGGCCTATGAATACCCAGAATACGTTGTTCGTGAGGAGGATATCAACTACATCGAAGAGGATTTCTCATTCTCCAACCTGATCCTGCGGGAGGAGTCGTTTGACGGGGAGGAGTGCTGCGTTCAGTGTTCCAGTCCTGAATATGCGCAACAGGTAGTCAACCATTTCGCCGCCAATGAATCGTCTTCTATGACACCACGAGTAAGTCGCCCGTTCCTCATGGGCATGACACTACTAATTGTCCGTCGATAACCAGCTGGCTCTGTATGCTACTCCCTCGCACCCTACCCGTCCCCTATTGATCAGGCATATTCCCTTCTCGTCTTACTCCACACTCGAAGTCGCAGTTTGGAGATTCCTGAATGATCCAACCCTGCGGAGGGATCCATGGAACCCTGCGCCACCTGCCCTCTTAATAGAACAGAAGGAGCTCGAGAACTCATCTTTGGATAGGTTGGCGCACATCATTGAATCTGGCGATGTATATGGAAGTTATGAAGGCGAAGCTGAAACGTATATCGTCATGGACGGCCTGACAAGTATCAAGGATAACCCATTGAATACCGACCACGACTGGATCGATTTCATACGCCAAATGCTTCAGGTGAGTTTCCATACTTAACAGTCTATACTCGGAGCTGATTGAAATTTTCTAGAGCTTGGTTTTCCTTCATGAAAACAACGTCACACACGGCTCATTCACGTTTCCAGAAGACAAAGGACCTCGAAGCATTATGATGGATATTGGTATGGCCCCACGGGACATCCCTTTCTCGAGGCAAGATTATCCAGTCAAATATTACCTTCTCGACTATTCGAAAGCCGTCAAGTTACGTGTCACCAGTCGTCGGCAACTATCGCCTGTTGGGCGTTTCTCTGTGAGTAGAGGAAGATCAAGAAACCCTGTCCGTCTCTCAGCGTCGCGTACCCTTCCTTATCAAGCGCCAACGTATCAAGCTCCAAAAACAACCCAGAATATCATTAACGCCGTAGAGATTAAATCTCAGTCCGTTCACCGTCCCGGCCGGCGCCGTTCGAGGTTACCCATTCTCTCTGATCGATATGCGTCGCTAGAAGATGCGCCCTTGCATATGGCTAAACGATGGAACCTTGTTGAAGACGGAAGTCAGTCTGATCCTGCTGAATGGTCGGACCCTGAATACAGTTCGGAAACCGAATCAGAAGACTTCTCTTCCACCGATGAGGAAGTATTCAGGATCGTGACGCCCGCTGCGCGCGCAACTCTTTTTGCTGCAGACATGAAGAGCCTGGCTAATATGCTAAGCCAGATAATTCCTAAAGTGAGTATTGTATCCATTTAGCTTATTCTGTGATTGCAGGGTCCGGTGATTTGCCTCACGTTTGCAATGAGACCGTTTCCCTTCATTCACCAGCACTTGAACGGATTTACTTATCTTATATTTCTTCAACAGCCGTCCCCTTTGTTTGAATCTCTTTCATCTATTTTTGGAGCTATGATGGATGCCAGGACGACATCCTTGACCGCGTCAGCCGCCTTAGAGTTGTTTGAACGCGGAGTTCGCGAGACGTACCTGCGTTAAAGTATCCACTTTTCTTGTGGTTCCCGGATTTCACCTCAACAAGCTCTTGACCATACTATCAACCAACCCCCTTCCTCACTTTCCCGTCTCACCTCATTCCGCATATATGCAACGTATTCATTTCTGAAAGGATTTGAATGATATGGTGTCAATCGGACCTGGTTTTCATTCTATTTTATGACAAGATCAAGCATCGTCAATCAAAGGAATTGGCTATCCGCCTGCCTTAACATCGAACACGGTATTCAAAGAGTGTAATCCAAGGAATCCAAACCATACCAAAAGGACTCATCGAAGACTCACGAGTTGTGTCCGCTTTGGATACACGATTGGACGGATGTCCCAAAAGTTCGCTTTTGGTTGCAAGTACATCATGCATCAAGTCTTGGCATTTTGGAGTATTTGCTTTTAGGGAAAAGGCCGGAATAGGAGCAGTCAAATCGTGGATCTATGTGCCACTGTAGAAGCGTTTGGCAGCTCTAAAACGTCGCGAAACTTACGTTAGAGAACAGGGGCTCTCTTCTAGTGTCACTGTCATGTTTGAAGAGAGTTCTCGTATACCGCACACTTTATGGTCGTGTGCCCATTATTAATACCATATCCGGTATATTTGTGCCTATGTATAGTCAATATAATTACCCCTTACCTTAGTACTCACAAGACTTCAAAGCCTTTCATCTGTCATTTGGAAAGAATCCGGCCACTTTCGCGTGCTACTACTTGACAGAGGAAGTCCGAGTCTCCCGTCAGTGCTGGAATGTACTTCTGTCCTTTGAAACAAATTATAAGGCAAGAACCTCTCGGTTATAATTAATATACAACAATCTGGAAGAATCATTTCGACCCAGTGACGTAGCGCTAATCGATAAGCGGCAGACGACTCGGAGGCAGTGTTACTGTTAGCTTCCATAATTCACTCGTGCGCTTTTCTGGTCGTGCTTTCCTCGGTACTTCTTTTTCATAAGTGTTCACATTGCGGGGAAACACGCTCCTTTGAGTTCGGTATACGGGTAGAAACCGATTCAATGGAATTCATATGCCCTTGAAAGCCTTACTTCTACTAATACTATGGGCTCCTCTCAGACTCTGATATAGTTAAAATTTATTGCAAATACAAATAGTATTTATGGCATCAGCGCTTCCAAACTTCGGATTCTACACGCATATATATATATATATATACGATGATTGACGCGCGAATACTCGAACTACCACTCGCCTGAGTATTTATTATAAGTAGCAATTTGTTTTTATCTCTACATTTCTTCCGACTTAAGAGTGGTAACTCACAGGAATCCACATTTATCTACGAATTTTATTTTAAAAAGTGGCTTATACCCAATGGAAAAGGGAATATTATCCCTGAAAGTAGCTATACGCCTGGACCGTGTGTTCCACTCGTCGGAAATCTTTGCATTTTGGGCCAATAAACGTAGTATTTCCTAATTTAGCAGGAGATGTCCCCTCATAATAACTCGCGTTGAATAATATCCAGTATTCAACTTGAAGGGTTTGAGATACATTCAGGGATCGGGATATATCACGGGAAACTAGAATAGTTGTGACCTGTACGGCGGAACCCGAGGGCGGCATGCAGTACACCTCGTCTTACATGTCGTTTTATCCCTCTGAAGCATGTATCATGATGCGAATTTCTTACGTTAGGTTTGATAATACGCCGTATTGTCTCGGTGCCCAGATCCTTAGCCATGGTATAGAGATCTAATCTCATAAAGGGGTTAAATGTGATTTGCATACCATTTTTTTTTCCCGTTCAACGAGGAATCGAGAATCTTTAATTACACTTTAGTTCACCCAGGGAGTCACCATATCGAATACATTGGTAGCAGAGCGGACGTATTTCGGCCTGGCACGATTCGTTGGAAGAAATTCGAAATAGTGAGCCCATCCATTTAAATTTGATGACATAGAAGATTCGAACATTGAGGTTACCGAGGGTTTAGCTTCGAGAAGGCAAGATAAGAACGCCACAATAGTGAAGTCATACTTATTGCTTATTGATCGTTTGTCCGAAACTTTAAGGACTTGATGGACGCCAATTGACTACTCTGTATTTGCTCTTAGATAAATGGCGGAGCAACGAAAGTCATTGGAAACCATCTATAAGTGTCCGATAAGGGTGAACAAAGATCACGAACGTGCATACTAAAATAGAGTCAAAATGACAAAATACTCGGAGTTCGCCGTTAAGGTTGCTTTTCGGGAGAAATACATCGGTATTCGGTGTATGGCGTGCAGCGGGATATCCCAACATACAATGTATTTTCGACGTATCTGACGAACGGCAGAAGGAGTCCGAGCATGATAGGAAGCAGGAATAATGCGTACCAGCTTCGGACTGGTTGATATACAAGAGCGCCATCGGGGATATGTCGTGCACCGGAAGACAGATAGTGTATAAAGTTCAGACTTCAAGGCCAGAATGAATAGAATTAAAACACCTTCGCTGAAGAGCTGCATTTAATAGATAAATATTCCAAGCTGATTTTTGAAGCTATACCAGAAAAGGGCACCCGTATTGCGCATAAATGATTATTGAAACTGTAGAATAAAACCTAATGACAAAGTGAGGATCATACGCTGGACAAACCGAATGATCAGAGAGCATGTTGATGGGCATTGGTTCCTTCAACGTGGCCATGTCCGAAGACGGAACTGATGATAAACGGAAGGAAGATCCCCCCAACCAGCAATAGTAGTCTTTGAAGTTTTGGAAGCTCTTCTGTTGCAAGGGAATCGCCATGGTCATGAGAATGTGCGCCAACGGGTTGAATAACAGTTGCAACGTAGAGGAAAGAACCTCCCTAAAGATATTTGTATGAGACTTTATCTCTTCAAAGGAATCAACAGAAACCGCGCACTGAAATAAGCATCGCGATACCAGTCCATTTCCCTGCATCCGTACCCAGGAGATTCAACAAGAAAAATGACGCGATTGTACCCACGGGTGTGGCGGCGCTGAATATAGCAATATGTCTTCGAATTTGATATCGCGAAAGAGAGGTAGTCATGAGCTGCGATCCAAGGGCCAGTGCGGCAGGTGCTAGAGATAGAAAAAGTAGAATGCAATGAATTGTGTTACGGAGAGCGGTAGTGCATACCTTTATGGATGCAAAGTGCAAGGAAAACAACCAGGGATAGCGTGGAATTCTCAGAATCAGCAGTTGATGCACCAAGGGCTAAGCCGTCGGCCAAAGAGTGTATGGCTAAGCCCAAGGTGAGGGGATAGGCAGACAGACCAGTAGGCGCACTACTATTAGCCGGTGTCCGAGCCATTGATTTTCTTGGTTGCAGATTTTCCAGGTCCATAGTACCTAAATCGTACTCTTCAACACCGATATTCTCGGTTGGCGAGGGGGCCCGGAAGATTTCTTCGGACGCCACCGGAATGTGTTGGGAATGAGAATGCCCAGTAAGATATTGTTCGATTATCAACATGATGGTGAATCCAATCATTATTGAAAGAGCGACTTGAGACACGACGGATGTATGTCCTTCATTGCTTTCGTTGGCCTGATATGCGGCTTGCATCCCCCTACCAATATGAATTTAAGCACTGTGCTAAATGGCGGCTTTACTTGTACCGAGCTGCTTACTCTGGAATAATGATACCTAACGCCGCACCCAGAAGCAAACCGTTTCCAAAAGTTGACAACTGTATACGATATGTTGCTGTAGCACAAATTTAGCAAATATTCTTATCCTTGGGAAAACCGAAAGAGTCTATGTGACTGACCAGAAAACGGTAACGACAAAGGTAGACTGCCTATTACAAACGATGAACCACCCAAAGCCACTGACAAAACCAGTATTTTCACAAGGTTTTCGACCATTTTTGCTGCAGATAACAGAAGACAACGTTCGGGTTCGACTTGAAGTCCGACACGTGGTGCTGCGGTCTCCCGCCGAATCTTCGGTACACGCGACGCGCTTTCAAACTCAGCACATTCGCGTACTCAACTCACCACACGCGTCTCCTACTCTTTGGACAATCAGACGCGTCGCAATGTCCAAGGCGGCCAAATTCGCAGAATTCAAGAGAGCTAGGGATGGTGGAAAGAGAACATGGAAGGTGAGATTTATGCCTGAAATAAGGACTTCGCAGTCTCGTCCTAATTCGCGCATAACAGCCCTCCGAGGACACCAAACTTTACGACGAGGTCTCCGAAGACAAATACAAAGACATCGTTAAAGGACGTTTACAACGTGATGACTTTGTGGTTGACGATGGTATAGGTGGTTATGAGGATAATGGGATGGATGACTGGGGTCAGGATGGGGGGTCCGACCCGCACGTCAGCGAGGAAGAAGACGCGTTTGTGAAGAAGCGTAGGTACCTTGCATCTCTACGCTGCTGCGTAAACTCAATTTCGTTCAATAGGTTCAAAGAAAATCACGAAAAACGCGTCCAAACCTAAGAAAGCTCCACCACCACCACCACCTGCGGATATCAGTGCTTACCGTCCAGTGGTATCTGAGGCGAAAGAGGAAGATTTCATGAGCAGCCTACTCTCCTCTATGAACGAAGTTACCGTCCCTCCTACGAGATCTCTCAAGAGAAAGCCTCTACCCGATTACGACAGCTCTCCTGTGTCTACGACGTCAGCATATTCTGGGTTTCCTAGTAGTTCACGTCTCCCAACCGCTTTCAACTCCTCAGACCCTCCAGACGAGGCCCACTTTGCCACCAGTGACGATACACCTTTCAGTCCTGCCAAGAAAGCAAGATATGGTCGAAACACTGGTGTTACCCCTGCTGTGGACAAACTTACCAAATTGGAGTTCAACAGTCCATCAGTCGCGGAAGCAACAGACACATCATATGACAGCGCTTTCGATATGGATGATGATGTGTACATGAATGTGGATATGGATGGTCTTCCTGCTGCAGTGGTCAAGAAAGAAGAAGTGATAGAAGACGATCTCTCAGCCCCAGATCCCGGTCTCAAGCTGAAGCTAGACCTGAAAGAGGATGAAGTTGAAGCGAAAAAGGAGTCTGCGTTACCATCATGGCTTAATGTCCACGGAGCCCTTAATGTCACCGCGGATGCCATTGGTTCATCGGGTCAATACACGGCAGGTGTAGATATCACGGTGTTAGAGGAGGACGGGTCTCTCCAGTTCTACTGGATCGACTATCTCGAGAATGACGGCAAGGTCTATTTTATTGGCAAGGTCAAGGATAAACAGACGAATGGCTATGTAAGCTGCTGCGTGACGGTGGAAGGCATTGAGCGAAATCTCTTCGTTCTTCCTCGCGATAGGCGGGCTGGTAAGCATAGTCCACAATGGCTTTGCCTCTCGAACTAACGGCGCACGATATTAGATGATGAAGATGAAATCCCTTCTCAAGACGACGTAGAAGAAGACTTCGAGCAGGTTCGTCGCAAGTTCGGGATCAAGTCCTGTGCCCATAAGTGGGTCAAACGTAAATATGCCTTCGGCGAAGAAAATGTCCCAGCCGGAGAATCTGAGTGGTTGAAAGTTGTGTATGGCTTCAATGGTAAGTTCTACTTTATCTTGTTAATACCTGAGTTTCTAACTTCGTATACCAGAGCCTCAAATACCGAAGGATGTTTCAAGTCCGACATTCTCTCGCATCTTTGGTACGAGCACCAGCGCATTTGAATTACTCGTCTTGAAGCGCAAAATCATGGGCCCTTGTTGGCTGCGAATTGAAAATCCTGAAATTGGCCACAAAGGGGTACATCTACTTTCTATATTTCAATCGACCGTCATTCTCATTCTTTTTTAGGTATCATGGTGCAAAGTGGAAGCAACAGTCTCCGACCCTAAGAATATCAATCCTTTCGCTGAATCCGATTCCACCGCACCAACAGAGATGCCTCCACTCACTATCACGAGTCTTAGTATTCGCACCGTTGTAAACCATAAGGAGAACAAGCGTGAAATTGTTTGTATAACCGCAAGAACCTGGGCGAATAGTAAGCGAAGTCGTAATGTCATATATGACCGTTGACACCTGTCCTTTAGCTCAGATTGACGATCCCAAACCACCCGCCGAGCTACCATGCACTGTCCATACTCTGATTCGCCCTCTGGATAAGTTCCCGACTAGTTTTGAGGCGAGAGCCAGAACTGTGAAGACATCTCAGATTAAGCCCATGAAGAATGAGCGCATGCTTCTCAGTCAATTGCTGGGTTCGTACAACCCAAATTCAATCCTATATATGTACTGACCTGTTCATAGTGACTCTCAACAAGACGGATCCCGACGTTATTATCGGCCATGAGTTTTTGGGCGTTTCTTTAGACGTTTTGCTTCATCGACTGCGCGAGCTGAGATGTGATCATTGGTCTCGCATTGGACGCTTTAGACGTTCGAAATGGCCGAATATCGGAAAGCAAGGGAGTAACTTGAAGTTCTTGAGCGGCCGTTTGCTCTGTGATCTTGCCAGTGACGGTGCAAAGGTACAACCATGATTTTTCCTTCCGCTTTTCTTCAGTCACTCATGCATATATGCATCGCCTTGTAGGGCATGATCGCTTCAACAACATGGTCTTTGACCGAAATGTGTTCTTCTCACCTCAAGATCAATAGGGAAGACATCGACCCAGACGACTTGATAAACCACCTAGAAGGCAGCAAGGAAAAACCAGACGATATGATGTACTTCGTTCAACACTGCGAAATGGATTCTCACTTCCAGATGGCTATTGCATCAAAGGTGCAAATGCTTCCTTTGACCAAACAACTGACAAACCTCGCCGGTAATTCCTGGTACGTCCCACACGTTTCATTTATCAAAACTGTCGCTTATATAGTTGACTATTAGGAACAAGACTCTTAATGGCGGCCGAGCTGAACGAAATGAATACATTCTGTTGCACGAGTTCCATCGTCTGAAGTACATTTGCCCAGATAAGACATGGGGCAAGAAGTCTGCTCTGGCTGTGAAGGCTGAAGCAGAAGATGGTGACGGCGCCGCGGTTACCACCAAGAGCAAAAAGGACAAATACAAAGGTGGTCTTGTGTTCGAACCGAAGAAAGGCCTTTGGGACAAATTCATCCTCGTGATGGACTTCAACTCCTTGTATCCAAGTATCATACAGGAGTACAATATCGATTTTACAACTGTTGAGAAAGTCGAATCTGAGGTACGTAGCCTTGTGTGAATCCATAGACGTTATTAACTGTTTTTCTAGGACGGAGAAGAAAAGATACCAGAACCACCATCATCTGACGTCCCCCAAGGTGTTCTACCACGTCTTATCGCGACACTTGTCAATCGTCGACGCCAGGTCAAAAGCTTGATGAAAGATCGCTCCATTACGCAAGCAAAGTTGCTTCAGGTACACAAAACGTCTCTCTAGGTCAAACGTATATCTGACGCGTTTTCTGTAGTACGATATTAAGCAACAGGCACTGAAGCTCACGGCCAACAGTATGTATGGCTGTCTAGGTTTCGAATATTCTCGTTTCTATGCTCGACCACTGGCCGCGCTTACAACTTTCAAGGGTCGAGAAACCTTGACCCAGACTCGTGAACTGGCCGAGAGCATGCAGCTTGATGTGAGTACTTCGATCTAGTTCGTATTGCATTTTTCGTTTATCGCTTATCCGTTCCGTAGGTCGTTTATGGTGATACCGACTCTGTCTTTGTGAATTCAAACGTAACAGACCTTGCTGAGGCGCTAAAAATGGCACATGAATTCAAGAGGAAAGTCAACGAGCAGTATAAGCTGTTGGAGATCGATTTGGATGGTATTTTCCAACGATTACTTCTTTTACAGAAGAAGAAGTATGCCGCCCTCAAGGTCGAGGAAGGTGGCAGGACGACAGTTGAGGTCAAGGGTCTTGATATGAAGCGCAGAGAATACTCCCAGTTGTCTAAGAATGTCTCTCAGTAAGTCCATCTCCTGTGACTACGAAGCGATTAGTTCTGAATAAACTTTCAGATATGTCCTGAGTCAAGTTCTCTCTGGCGATGACACTGAGACGGTCGTTCAACATATTCATGAATACCTGACAACCATTGGCGAGAACGTTCGTGGCGGGAAGATTCCCCTTGACGAATTCATTATCCATAAGGTACATCGATGATTACACCGCAAAATATTTAGCTAACTCTTCTGTAGCGATTGGGTAAAAACCCTGAAGACTACCCAGACGCAAAGAGTCAGCCTCACGTCCAAGTCGCTCTTAGGAGGAAGAGTAAGGGCATCCCAGCGAAAAATGGCGATGTCATCCCGTATATTTTCTGTCTCGGAGGAGACGGTTCGTCTTCAAAGACAGCCCAGGCAGATCTTGCATACCATCCTGACGAGATCAGGAAAGCCAATGGCGAGCTTAAGATTGGTATGATAGTTTCTTATGATTCAAATATTCAATCTAATATTGTCAATAGACTTCGAGCATTACTTGTCTCATCAAGTCCTACCACCCATCGAACGATTGTGCGAACCCATCGAAGGCACTGACAGATCCAGGCTCGCGGAATGTCTCGGTTTGGATCCTTCAAGGTATCGCAGTTCATCGGGCAGTGAATTCGAAGACAGGGCCTTTGGCACTCTTGATTCCCAACTAGCAGACAAAGACCGCTTTAAGGATGCGGAGTTCCTCAAGGTGACTTGTACAGGCTGCGACGGTGAAATGGTCTTCGAGCCTCTATATGATCGCGAGGTAAGTCGTGAGATGGTGACGGCTAGACAGCATCGCTGATTGTTTTCTGTTCCAGCGATCCATCGTATCATCTGCCGGTCCATCCTGCCCATCTTGCTCGACACGTCTATCCAACTTTCGCCTTCAGATGCAGCTGGAGCTCCAAATTCGGCAGCACATAGCCAAGTATTATGAAGGTTGGACCGAGTGCAATGACGCCACCTGTCGAAACCGAACGAGAATGATGAGCGTATATGGTCGCCGATGTATGAAGCCGAATTGTCGCGGAGTTGCCACACTAGAGGTAAGTATCCTTCAATATCGGTGGGCGTTGAAGCTGACTTCTATGGTTCTAGTATTCCGATTTGAAATTGTACAACCAATTATTGTATTATGCCTCGTTATTTAACAGAGAGAAGGTGTTGAAGGCTGCTAAAGGAACTGCTAAAGAAGGTGAACATTTTAGTATAACTTGCTTAGAAGAGAACTAACCGAGTGTCTAGCCGAAGTCGCAGCATTGCTTGATGTTAACAAAGGCTTCCTTGACTTGATGGCGGGGACAGTTGAGAAGTATCTCAACAATTCTGGAAGACGATGGGTGGACCTGGACGGACTGTTTTCATTTATGAAAGTTTAAGGATATTATAGTGTTGTCCCATGTATTATGTATAATCTCCAGTGTATCAGTGTTATCCGTATCGTGTCTTGAGTTTTATATATTTGCATTAATTTTTATTTTTCCCATTGTCTAGCTGCAATGCCTCTTCGAATGATACAGAATTCGTTAAATCAATAGTTCCGTAACGCTGGTGATGGTACAAGAGTGGCAGCAAGTTTTCAGTGCCATTTTGAGAACCTGGTGGTTGACCGGGTTCCACTCTGAGCACTCGGGCAAGGAACAGCTCTGAGCCTTGTCCTTCAAGTTTATCTGGCGCATGTGTGACCCCATCTTCCGGCTCTCCAAGAGGAATACTCCGTATTAGAGAGCATGTCAGAGCTCCTAATGAATCCTGTAGGATAGGAATCTTCTCCTGGCTTAGGAAATACGCAGTAGAACCAAAGGGATCCTCTCTCGGTCGCGAAAAATGCACTGCCGTGTGTGCCATGGAAGATCCAAGGAGATTTATGACCAAATGAGGAGTGGGAGGGCACAGTTTCGTCTGCGAATGGCGGCGTAGGATATCAGCCATGCGGGAGGGTGTCCTCAACGCGAAGGAGATGATCGGGTATGGGTACATTGCGACAGAGGTGAATGAAGAAAGGGTCGCTCCGTGATATTCGGGGGCTGTAGTGTCTTCTGAACTACGAGGTAAGATTGTAGTTGCAACCGATACTGGTTGGGCAGTTGCACGCATTAGGGCAATGCACCTTGTTCTTGTCTCGTCTGTGCTAAATGCACGGGTTTGGATGAAGCGACTGGATAACTTCATAATGGGATTTGGGATCCTTATGATCAAGCAGAAAGCAGCATGCAATTGAGGGCGAGAATCAACTTCAGGCTAATGATTCTGAATCAAGTTAAGGGATGGAGCATCGAGCAGCAAATACGTCGCGTGGTGTCACGTGCTTTCCGACCCTTTCTCAGTCCGTAAATTTCCCAATTTGAATTAGCTTAGTCTGTTGTAAATTTGAGGCCCCGTAGAGAATCGATATATCGCAATATGTATCCAAGCTTATGGGGCGGCATGTAGAAAGACATCGAGCCGAAGGATATTATATGGGGATATTGTACATCTACAACATACTATTCTGTTATCGATTCCTTTACTACTTTCCTCGCTTGGGAAGCTTTTCTAGTTCTGGGCAGTGTCCTTCCTACCGTTACCGCTCTTTTTTTCCTTAACACCCTTTTCCTTAACAGCGTTTTGACCTTTGTTTCTATAATGTCCTTCTTCATAGGTACTAGTTCACCAAGGCGTTCAGGATTCCAAACGAGGATTCGCCGCATATGAGCAGCTTTCATATAGGCATTCTTCCGTTCGCTAAGAACATGCTTTATTCTTGCCATGGATATTTGACACTGGTAGAACGGTCAGTAAACGACGACTGTTTAGGTGCGCGTAAATAGCTCACCAGTTTGCGTAACTGCTTAATGGAGGTGATCTCCGCTACTTCGATTCGGTTGAGGTCGGCACTTTGTGTATTGAGCAAGTTACGTTCTCGTAGGAGAACATACCATAGTGTATGAAGGTCTTTGAAGGACTTCCGACGCAGCTCTAGTGCTGACCATGATCGACCTAATAGACATTCAACAAAAAGATCATAAAAGATGTCAGCAATTTTACATACCAGAGTTTACATCTAGAGGCACTTCCCAAGCGACATATTCTGGATCAGTTCCTTTAGGTTTCCTCCAAGAATTCTTATCCGTCCTTCTCCTAAAGAAACCGTACAGGCCATGGTTCGGGTTGACCTCGACATTTAGATGTGGACGCAAAGGGCCTTGAAGAGTTCCAGGGGGAGGTTTTGGCCTTTCTGCTCTCAAGATACTCGGCACCGTACTCGCATATCTGGCAGCAGGACGGCTTAAGGCCGCAAGTGCGTGTCGAGAGAAAATGGACAAGGTCAACATGTCGGAGTCTAAACTGACATTGCCACTCTCCGCTCTCTCTACCCAATTCGACTGCATCTACTAACTTGCATGTCTACACCCGAAAACGAAAATACCGTCCTTGATACAGTTCTGGGCGAGCTGTCATTTTTCCGGTCCATTACTCGCCATAGACCTGTTGGCATCCACCGCTACTTCCATGTTATGAGTATGCAACAAGCCATTAAGCGGGATACTGGTGTGGACGTTCCTGTGGATGATATATGGTCTAAACTCGAAGCTTGTTATGACCTTGACGCTTTAGAAGGCCTTGTGCGTGCTTCAGGAAACCAACCTGGTTGTTCTTTGTTCTCTAATGGCGACGGTGTAGGAAATTGACGGATACGATTCTGCGGACTCGGACGCGTCTCGCAATCACTCCACATCTTCTCCAGTTCCTGGAGAAAACCTGAATGGTCACCCGTTCTTTCGATCCGAGTTCCAGCTCCCATGGGCCGAATACGACCCATTAATCGCGCCTCGAAGACAGTCCTCCACTTCTCCGCCTCCAGTCTCCCCACTTCTACTACCAACGAAGCCAGGACGACCAAGGAAAGGAAGAGCTTCGGAGCGAGCTCCTTCGCGACGTGGAAGCCTTATGGTCAATTTGGGTGGGGAGAGTGATAGCAGCGCATTGACAGAAAGTGAGAATGATATGGACGTTGATGTTGCTGGTAGCACAAAGCCAAGTCGGAGAGGGAGCGTTATAACTGGCACTCCGACGGAGACAGGAGAGGACGAGGATGAGGGGATGGAGACAGCGAGTACGTCACTCTCATATTTAACATATTATTATTATTTTCTCATTTTCTGTGTAGCTCCAGCACGTGGTAAAAGAGGTCGCGGTCGTCCTCCAAGAGGTGCTTCGAGAGGTGGAAGAGCAACAACGAGTAGTGGTCGAAAGTCCAGAGGCAGGCGGTAATCATCTTCGTACCGTTCTACGGCCAGGTCCTTAAATTCATTACTTTATTCAGATAATCCTTACTATCAGTGTTGCCAGAATTGTCTTCGATCAAAAAAGGCAACCAAACTGCCATCTCATGCAACTTTCTTTGTGGATATGAAGTTATCTTCAATAGACCCATCGACATTATGTCTTTCTTGTCAATACAATCATGTATCATTGGAAGGGTCTTTATCTTATTATCTCTCTCTTCTTCGTCTTCTTCGCGGTTAGGGACTTCTTATACTCATCTACCTGTATCATTTTTTCAAGTCGTTCGGGATCGACCTTCGGACTATGATTCTCTGCGAATAAAGGCATTTTCGGTAGATTTTCGTGATACTCTCATTTTCCAAACACAATGTACTTTATCCCTGAAAAAATTGAATGTTTATAATCGGTGAATCTGTGGACTGGCACTTGGGTCACTGCTCCTCAACCTGCAAGTAATGCAGCCGAAGAATGTCGGAGAAATGCTGAGAGCGTCGGTCATTACGACGCGGCGACTCCTAATTAGCGTCATTGGAATTAATTATGACCAAAGAATAGCAAATAGGTTCGGCGTACCAATAACTGCACATCCTGCCCTTCCACCAGCGTTGCCAGTTTTCTTGCTATCTTCGTTGCCTCCTTTTCCAAGGTCATCCGTCCCCTTAAAAATTACAGCCAACGAGATTATTACATTAGGTAGATATAGCAGCATGGTAATATACCTCATGAATTACAACCGAACGCCTGAAAGAGTATGTTCAGGTCAATGAGAAATTAGCAATTCCGATTTATAAGGCATACCCGATTATCGAATGTGGGCCATTAAGAGATATCTTCTTGTCGAATATATCTAAGTTGACAATGCCATTTGTGTCTGAATGAACGTTTCCTAGATCTCCGACATGACGATGGGTATCTAAAGGCGAACCATGCAACTTCCCCTCCGGATTGAAGTGAGAACCAGAAGATAGACATCCATTCGTTGCATCGCCAAGTTCACTGAATTATGGAGAACAAATTTAGATAATGGTAAATGATTTGTCCTCGTTGTCAAATGAACTCACTGTATATGGAATCCCCGGTCTGAATTTGGAGATACGTTCTTCAAAATACCAGAAATCCTAACTGGGGTCGTAGGAGTCTCTTGGGTGAAATAGATAGTTCCTTCCACGCTTGGTCCATTCATTACCGCAACGGCCTAAACATAAAGAAACAAGTAAACGTGAATTCAATATAATTACGAAGAATTCTTTCAGATTCAGATAAACAATACACACTTTCTTGAAGACAGGTCGTCCCGTATGACTATCACTGTTCCATAAGAACGTAAGGAAAAGAGTTATCGTTGCAGCGAGCGCAACGAGAAGCAATTTCGACTGTCTTCTTGCTTTCAGTAATGCATCATAGTCTGAGCCGTAGAATGATGTAGGGCTTCTGATTTTGGGAGACTGAAGACAAATGGTTTCAAAATATGTGAATATTTGGATAGTAAGAATGTTTGGACACTCACCATAGTCAAGAGAGGTCGAAGAGGTATAACTTGCGGTTGCCACGATTGGGCGCTTGACTCAGTAGTTGACATCACTAATCTGTGATGGTGACCCATCGGGCCGCTGTCATCGAATCCACGGGACGATCGCAACCAATGGCATAAATAGGGCTTTGTCAATGTTTGCTTCTTGTTTGCGCAATGTCCATCCTGGTGAGATTTTCCAATTGCACCTTTGCATAATCATATTGAACAGACTACATAGTAACATACACATAAATCATAAATTTATCGACACCGGGACTACTGTTCCTTTCCTTCAAGAAGATTTCCTTGATCCTAAACTCCCGCGACATGCGAAGAGTCTCTCGCCAGACTTGTCATAACGCAATACCCACCGAATGGGGGCAGATATCCCAATGTACCGGTATCTTCATGCACTGCTCACAGTATGGAATACTAGGCGGAGACTGGACGTAGTGCGGGCGTGCTCTAGATCGAGTGTCCTGGTGAGCAGTTTGCAAAAGATGAGGCGTGGATTGAGCCTTTGCACCCGTCCCTCTACTGTTGGGATACACCGCGTTGTAAGTGGATCTCGCTTGTGGGGGATAATATGCAAGCGTTGGTCTAAACATTAATTTAGTACTGCAAACCGAAAGGTTCCAAACTTCAACGCATGCTCACCTATCGGAAGGTCTATTACTACTGAGACGATTCTTGCGAGCGGCTACTGAAGCACTTTGAATAACAACATAGTAATCGTCGTCGTCACAATCATCTTGTCCTGGTTTTCCTTCGCATGCTCTCAATCTCTGAAGACGCTTCTTATGGGTTTCTCTCTGCTCAAGATCTTCCTTTGCGGGCCGGTGAGTGTTCGTTGGCCTCACGGGAGGATTCCCTATGATATGCGGTTAAAACGTAGGACAGTACTAGTGGAAAAGAAGCGTACTCCTTGCATTCGGTGACACACCAGGTACATCTTGCGATGGCATGTCACCTCCATGGGGCTTCCTCTTTTGTCCCCAAGGGTCCCTGTGAGTTCTTAAAGAACCGGGAAATTCTTCTTGGCGATTAGTGGGACGCGAATTCAATGGTTGTCGCGCAGGTTGGGCTGGTATTGTACGGGGAGCCCGAGGTTCCGGCTTTGGCTTTGGAGCAGGCGGGGGCGAGGGCGGGGGCGGAGGAGATGGGTTAGACAGCGCTACCTCCTTCATGTAGTCACGAATCACTGAACTGTCCCAAGAGCGAGAGTATCTGATTCTCTGCATTGGCGCACCATATATCGGATAACTTGGATATCCATCTGCCTCGAGTGGAGGTCCCGGGGGCGGCGCACTCGGGCGGGATTTTTTGAATGTTCTCTTGATACTGTTCAGAAGGTTGGGCATTGCGAAAGAGAAAGTGAATCCGCAAGGTGAATATCAGTCATTATATACTAATGCCGCGGTTCTGCTGAAAGTCATTGTTCTAGGCATAATGAGCTGCGTGGAAGTCTCACGAGCTTTGAGGTCAAAACTCAAAGAAAATAGTCCCGCCTCCTTTGTGGGGTAATTTCGTGACCTGCTGAACACAGCGCAAACATTAAAACTCTCTAGGACAATCGATAAACTTGAAGTACCCGGAGACGACCCTTGAACTAATTATTACACGGTTCGAAGTCTTCGACGAATAACAATAACTATTCATCGATCTTCCATCATAAGCAAAAACTATAGAACATGATGATGAAATAAGTTTCACTTCGATGCAAGGGATTATTGTGGACCTCAACGATTCTTCTATTCTCTCGATCACTGTATTTCGCAGCTCCCCTGGTCAGCATATTCGGTTTGGATGTAATTAACTTGATCCATCCCGTATAAGCTTAAGTAGCTTTTGTGAGTGGGTTGTATTTAATTCTAATTTTTAGTCTATTCTAATTTTCTCTTAAGGCGATTATCAATATAGTTATTTCAATTTGCGTTTGGCTGTACTACATTTCTACTGGCAATCCCGTATCGGCTTATCTTGTGACACTAAATGAACGTTTTTATCTGAAGTCCCGCTTATCTAACACATGTAGATATTTCTGCATTGCCGAATGTGATACATGCAGTTGCAACCTCATACGCAACTACTGCGTCCAACTACTAGTCTCGATCACGCATTCGAATCCAACAGCACCTATTAATTTGAGGATGTATTTACAGTACGTCCATGTATTATTTCTGGTATTTGACAGAATTAATCCAGGTTCGAAGAGCAATGACAATTAGTACATTGTCTTTACAGCATCGGATCATTTGCGTCTGTTCGCTTCCCTCTCGAAAGAGGTACTAGTCCTCTAGGCCACGAAGAGGCCGACGCCAGAGATGCATTGCGCACCCCCTATACCAGAGGAGACCCGGCTCTCCTCGCTGACACTGCTCAGGTCTGTTCGACGACGTCTAGATAAGGATGCAGTGAGTATTCCCCGCGATAGGCCAATCAACAACTAATACTTACTTTGGAAGACACCATCGGCATGGTGGAAGACCTTTGGCTCTTTGAAAGACCCCATCGGTACTTCCACCGTGGCGTCCCCGCGCACCCACGCTGGTAAACCAAGTCGCTCACTAGCGAACACGTTAAGTTGATTATCAACAAGAAGAAACTGAGACACGTACTGGGTATTGCACGGAGAATGGTTATTCGGTAGCATTAAATGCGAATCATCCCTCCCCTTCCAGGGTCACACCTCCACCCCTCAAATCCGAAGTAATTTTTTACGGCGTACCTCAAGCTTGCATACTGCATTATCCCCCATCGCATACACCTTAATCCTCACCACCCTCATTAAGGCTCGCACATACGCGCTCGCCGAAGGACGTGACTTGCCTCCTCTCCAGGCAGACGGCCCCGAGGTGGATGAAGGAACCGGGATTCTCAAAACAAGAGCATTCGAACGGAAGTGCTCGGCGAGAGCAGCTAGACGAAGAGGAGACCCTACGCCGAAGCCCGTATCGAACATGTGCGATATCATCCTCGCACTGCGGCGGTCATTTCCAGGTGTATTAGGCATATGACTACATTAATATCTAAGGCAGGAAGAAAACAGCCAATCCCAACCCCCCCGAGCGACACGTGGGGCCTCGGAGGGGACCGCAACATGAACAGTGCCGGGCTCTTCCTCGTCGACGATGGTTTCTAAGGGCAAACCACGCCGGAATCGCTTATTCATTCGTTCCCTTGATCTCCCAGTCACCATGTTCGGCATGGTATTATCCCCTTCAAACGCGGCCGATAAACTCGCGGGACCCTCGTCGAGCTCCATCTCTTTCACGGGTTCAGTTAGAGCACAAGGCTCCGCCGTCACCCTGACGGGTGAAAGAGAAGATCGTGTCAATACCTCGGCAAGCTGTGCCTTCCCTTCGCTCGAAGAATGCTTCAGAGCTTCGGGCTCGACCGCAGATTCACGGTCCGCGCTGACAGACTGAGGAAATCTTACCATAGACACAATTACCTCATCCCTGTAACCCACCCACCTCGGAATCCTGCTACCTTCGAACTTAACCAGGTCTTGCTCGGTCCATGCGCAGTAATGTCCAACTTCGCTATGGCTACCGGGATCTTGGATCCTTTCACCGCTACGAGGTTTCATCCATCACATACGCTGAACAACATTGGAGATGACATCCAGAGAAGTTCGCACTCTCCGACACAGTAGCATGGGCCTTGACAGCAGGCGCAGGAGTTTTACGTCCCTTGACGTGGCACCGTCGGCGGCTTGCGTTCTGCAAGGCGAGGAAGATACTTTGAGCCAGGCACACGGAAAGGATACCTACGATTTACTGCTTCTATCCTCTTGACGCTCTTCGCTATACTGGAAATAGTCGGATTATTGAATACCATGTTGAAATTATTGGGGTAAGCTGAATTTGAATTCTGCTAGAAGTTGGTTGTGAACAAGAAACTTAAAGCTCCATCGCGTCCCCCCTCTTTGGTTATATACCGTACGTTTGCGGAGTTTCTACAATGTCTCACGCGCTTTGAACAATTCTGTGAATCAGACCAATGAGCGACAATACTGAGTGAGCTAACTAAACTTTAAATTTGAATCCGAGGTCTGGAGGAGGGAAGGAAGGAGGATGCGAATTTCTTCGTGGATTTTGGACGGGACGCGCTTTGAGTTTGCCATACCCCGCATTGATCGTGTTTAATTAAGCGATCAGCAGATTATATATGTGGGGTAAGAAGCCAATACATTTATAGTTAGACCGTAGCACTTTGATTAAATAGTTGGACTAGCACTTACTAGCGCCCACCTCCCTTTCCTCACTCCTCTTCACTGTCAGCGTATATGGTACTTACGGGATGTCGCCTTATAGTTAATACACCCTCGATACACCCTGGGGTTAATTAACCAATCATGTCCGATGCCGCACGCTTCTTGAGCGCGTCTCATACTACATTTTCGTATGGTGACATTTCCATTCTAATACTAAGTTACAAAAGGATTTACTTTATCACAATAACCAAACAATGACCAAGAATGACTAAACAATACTGATTGATCTTCTTATGACGTTGAGCTTACCCCGAATCGTGCTCAAAGGTCTTTCATGCCTTATTCCACGGATAATTAAGCTTTTTCTTTATGGATCTCTCGCCAAAGCTAGCGCTCGTCTCGGATACAGAAAATATCACAATATCTATCCTTATCTATCCTTTCCCTTTCAATCTAGTTCTCAAAATCAGCGACACGGCCGCCAATGAAGCAAATGCGCTACGCTTCGTCCGATCTATGAGTGGGATCAATGCACCGAAACTTATTGCATCCACCGTGTCCTCGATGCTTCTGGATGACCCGCATATCCCATAACTTCCGGGTAACCCTCAAATCTTCACGTCCTGAAATAAATTTCTGGAACAAATTTGGCTAGATTTGAATTTCTGTTTCGAGTCAAACCGCGCAGCGCTGCGTCCCATGATTCAACCCCTTATTAACCGTGATGACATGCCAATTGTGTTCTGGTAGACATGCTGTCGAAGAACGTGATTTCACCCGGAGGATTTAAAAAAATGACGCAGCGGGTCTAGAAGACTAGGACCGTATGCCTCATTGATTGGGAATATGCTGGCTGGATGCCTTTACCATGGAATGCCCTGAAGGCGACATGGTTTTGTTTCGATCTCGATGATGAGTGGTGACAATTGATCAAGGATGTTTTTCCTGAATTGTCCGCAGAGCTAGAGGCTGACTGGCGGTGGAGGTCATCTCTAATATATCAATTATTTAATATAACGGAATGCAGCTTAAAGTGTTGCAGTCCAGTGCTTATTGCATGCATCCACATACAGTTCGACTGAGATATACTGGTTATTTCGGTATGTTGACAATAATCTATACAAAGGCAACTTCGATGACCGAGGAAAGATTTACATGGCAGATGGTCCGCGAGGTTTATAGTGAGTGTCTCCAGCATTCTCTTCAAGCATGTGCTTCAAAATTCTCTCTCTCTCTCTCTCTCTCTCTCGTATTGGCATTGATCCTATCACTATCTGATACACTATACAACGTGACAGTTGTAAATTTGACTTTTACGAGTACTTCAAAAATATATCCCCTTTGAAGCCGTCAAAGTCTGGATGCAAACCACCCTTCCCCCATTTACCACCAGCACGATCAGTTCTATTCGAATATTTATCGCAGCAACAGACGGCGTCGACGGCTTATACAAGTCGGTTGGTTCTGTTGTTGGGGTCGTGATCTTATTGAATATTCAGTTCTTACTGCCAACCTTGATAATTCGCACTACCTAATGCAGCACGTACCTGTTCTCTCCGGGCAATAAGCGGGAACTTTAATGCCTAGATCCAAACTACTTACTTGAGAAATACAGTCTTCGGTTAAAAAAAAAGAAGTTCGACAATCAAGATGCACCGACATGATCCCTTCTTTCTTGCTCTGTCTCAGTCGCCTTTAAGAGAGCTTGCCCGATTGAGAGACGTTCCGTGGGATAAGCACTGATATATCCTGGAATCGCTGGTACAGAGGATCTTCGGTATGCGCACGCGGGTAATAAGGATCATCAGGGAGTGAGCGTCGATGAGCACATTGAGATCTTCGAGTGTCTTACTCCAAGGTCGCATCTAGTAGAAATGTAAGATGTGAGGAATTGAGGGAAGAAAAATGCGACAAACCTGATTGAAATCAATAACATAATACGAGATTCCATCGTATCATCTCCTCCAAATACAAACTCAATATCGCGAGCGTCATAACATCCACGCCAGTGTATCCGTCCCAACATCTCACCCATGCCATAAGCAACGTTTTTTAATGACCTCATTTGTTGACACAGTTGCAGTTTGCGATAACGGGCAGGATCGATAAGGAAGTTGACAGAATTGAAGAAGCGTGAGCGCAAGGGACGATCGACGACTTGGCCAAGATATAAGCGACAAAGTCTGAGACCAGGTTGGTCACGACAGTGCTGGGGATAAAACTCTTGAGAAATGGCATTCGTAAACATTTCCGGTAAATGGGAAACACGTTCCATAGCATAACCGGGAGAGAAAATGAACGAAGAGTTTGAATACTAATCGTAGGAAATCGATGTGTACTTGTCCTGCGGTTGAAGACTTGAATCAGAGTTACAGAATGCGTTAGGTAGTGGTTGAAACCGGGGTCGTAAAAAGCTAAAGGTCGAGGAAGGCGGAAGAGAGAATCCACGGTATGGAACTTTTCAACAGCGACATATTCATCTAGGAGTATGGCACCTTCGTTCTGCCTCCGGACCTGCTTGTACGCTGGAAGGTCCCGCTAATGGCATGGATAGTTGCGAAGCTTCCACTGTCCAGCTCCTATACTCGCTGGACGGATAGTTGAGGTTCTGGTGGCGGCGAAGACATAGTCAGGTATGAAGCAGAAAAACCGAAGCACATGTGTGTATTTCTCAAAAGGTACTTGAGGCTCTCACCCTCCGAATATTGCAATTGAGCCGCGGCGAAAATCAACCAGCCTTAAAGTTAAAAGATAGTTCACGGAATCGCTTGGACCACTGTTAACCGTGGGAAAGGGTCTATACTATGCAGGCGCTTAGACTATCAACCTGACACAGTCATGCGACATCAGTGCGCTCCCCGCTTCCCTAATCGGGAAGCACCTTCCGCTTTGGGCCGCCGCGTGGCGCCCTTCGCGAGAAGGGGCTTGTGTCAAAGTCAGTCAAATCAGGGGGCCTGCAAAAATACTCTCATTTGATAAGGGACGCGTATTTTCATAAACGGGAAGCTTTATAAGACATTTATTATGCTAGACTACGATGTAATAAAAAAATCAGAACTTGGGGCTCATAATCAAGAGCTATAAAATTCACAAGTTGGGTGAAGTACATTCATTGTTGTCAATTTGTAGAGACGGTTTACCAGGCATCAACTATACTGTAACAAGTCCTGGCATCCTGGGATGATGTATATACTATGATATCATCCTAATAATCAGTACATCTCCAGTTTACTTTTTTTTTTTTAATTGAGGGAATTGCTTGAAGTACTGTTTAGGAAATGGCAGAAAGTAGGCCCCACCTAGACGCTGAGTTTGGCTCAAGCCTCTACGGTCACCTCAAGCGCCGGTAAAGAGCTTGTTTCGAACCTACCTCGGGCACGCTATGGTTCGCACTTCTGTGGGCGGATGACGTCAGACCTTCCCGAAAAGGCTTTTGTATTCAACCTCCCAAACCCACTTATAGCGTGCCAGGGCGACTGGCACAAAACGTTTGCCGAGCGTGCGTGGTGGGGCCTTGTGGACGCGTTCTCAACGTCTCCTCAGACTCTTGTACCCAGCATTTCAAAGCCTCCCTACTCATTTAAAAGATTTTGTATGTATAAAACATTCAATAAATAGTTTGGAACACTTTGGAAGAGAGAGAGTTATAAATATGCTATTCTACTGATCTCAAACCCAGCTTCATAATTATTCTACCTTTCAAAAGAGCATTCAGCTGATTTAGACTGGTTTAAAAAAGTGATAGAGCTTTAAATTTTTTTATTTACAGACTACTTACTGTCTACGGTATATTTAGTAATATCCTGTCTATGTTGTACATATGGATATACTATTAATTTCCGGAGGCCACTAGCCTTTATTTTTCACCAGTTCCCAGCATTAGGACAGTTTATAAGAATAGGCTCTCAGATCTCAATATTGAAAAGGGCTCTTGAGCAAAAGTGTTAACTTTCACCCACAAGGCCCCACAAGGCATGCCGCGTAAATGTTTTGTGCCAGTCGCCGGCAGGCTTCCGAGTTTGAAAGTTTTCGGGGTTTGAATTTGAACGGACTTCAGTATGATTGATACATATACGCCCACACTAGACGTACGCCCGAGGAAAGCCTGCCGGGTGACTGGGAAGGAGTCTGGCTCGCTGGTATCTTGGCGAGCAAAAGTGCGTCAATTTACAGGACAAAATAGGACAAACCCGATGTCTAAATAGGCAATAATTGGCTGTCCCCGACGCGTGCGAAGACTAGTGCAGCGTCGAATTTATCCACCAACAATCGGAAAGCATAACTGTGAGAAAAGATAACTTCTCACTTCCCTCACTTCCCTTCCAGAAGAAAAGCTTAAAGGATATTATTGCTCCTTTCAGAACCTGTATTTCGGTCGACTAGAAATGGTATAGCCTTGCTGTGCCGAGTTCAATACCCACCATGACTCCTCAGGAGCACAGAGTACACCAGAGCTAAGAGTACGACCCTCAGGGGTTCGATGGCAGCTGAGAATGTAACTGGACCCGTGTCTAACACGACAACTAATCAGGTTATCTATCAGGCACGTTCAAGCCAAGTCTGGGAAACATTACGAATAATCCACATGACCGATTCTACCTCGAAGCGAATCCATCTAAGACGTGATACTCAAGCGATAATAAAAGGCCCTCTGTGGAGCTTCCAGATCTCCCAGGAAGGCCCGTCTTCTTCTTCTACCATGTCCGCTACCGAAGTAAAACGCTTAAGTGTGGAGAAAGGCAGCGATGATATTCATAGTGAGGATGTCACTACGGACAAAGTAGAAGTTTTGGATTTTGGAGGCGACAGTAAGCTTCCCCCGCCCCCTGTATACACCGCCGAGCAAGAGGCCAAGTTATACAGGAAGGTGGATATACGGTAAATCTTCTTCTTCATTCGCTCGTCGCGACAATGATATTGACCTACTATCAGTCTTATGCCCATTTTGAGTTTGATGTACTTGCTTTCGTTCATGGATAGAGGTTCGTTACAGTATTCGTCGGATGGAAGTTATTGATTTACAGATCTTCGGCGCAGGAAATATTGGAAATGCCAAATTAGAAGGCCTTGTCACCCAGCTAAACCTTACCGGAAACAAGTATAATATTGCTTTGGTGTGTCATAATTTCAAATTCAACAAAATTGCTCGGATAATAATAAAACATTGCAGACAATGTACTTTATTGTGAGAAGCCTTTAGCAAATAATTCGACCACCTCCACTCATAAATTATAGCCATATTGTCTATTTGAATGTCCGGCAAAGTAAGCTGCTTTATACTTTGTCAAAATGCCAGCGATTAATTTTCCTCAGTCTTGTTCTCAAAAAATTCCGTCCATCTAGGTTGGTACACTCGCATGGAGCAGCCTCGACGTTTCAGAACCTCATGTTATTTACTTAGATGGCTACCCGGAATCACCATACTCTGGGGTATCGTTATGACTCTGATGGGCTTAGTTAAAACGTAAGAAAATTATGTTTGGCGAAGTTCCCCTTGGGTTAACACATGCCCATAGCTACCCTCAGTTGGTCGGAGTCCGTGTCTGTTTGGGTATCGCAGAGGCTGGGTTGTTCCCTGGTGTTGTTTATTAGTACGTCGATAAAAGGCTACCGATATTCGTATTCTGATTTCATTTTCAGCTTGACCATCTGGTACCCTCGCAGAGAGCTGCAATATCGCATTGGGTTATTCTTCGGTGCCGCAAGTGTTGCAGGTATGATATGGAGCCTCGTCCCACTTAAATTAACCCGTAATGACAACTTTATTCAATAGGTGCGTTCTCGGGTCTTCTTGCTTTCGGTATTTCCTTCTTGAAGGGGAAGGGAGGCCTTCTTGGTTGGAGTTGGATCTTCGTACGTGTACTGTTCCCAATCTCAGCGAGCAGTGTTCTAATTTTCTTTCACTAGATTCTGGAAGGTCTAGCAACGATTCTCGTTGGGATCCTTGCAGCCTGTGGTATGAGTTTCATTATTGTGGTTTGGAATTAGACACTAAATCCAATATTTAGTAATGGTGGATTTCCCCGTTACTGCTAAATTCCTCACACCTGAGGAACGCGCATATATCATTTGGAAGAAAAGTCAGTACTCCATTCAGCATAATATCTGTTTTCTTAATCAATTATTTTTCAGAATATGATAACTCGAAAGTGGGAGAACAAGAGGAATTCGCCATGAGATATCTTTGGCAGGCATTGACAGACTGGCAGGTAAGCCGTCATATCGTTTCTTCGATTTTCGACATCCCTGACGGAACTTGACAGATTTATCTTCACATTTTGATTTATATGTCGGTTGTCGGTCCACGTGAGATTTTTTTCTTTTTCGTTCATTTTACGTTTATTGATATGATGTCATGAAGTATATGGTATCTCGTTGTTCTTGCCGTACGTTATTCCCTACATATCTACTCAATTTATTTATAATTGTTTACTCGTTTCTAGTTCAATTATTTCTGGATTTGGGTTCTCCACGCCCGTCTCACAGCTGTTAACTGTCCCGCCGTATACATTTGCTGGTATGTTATCCTTTTTCATCCCTAGGCATATTTCTGACTCATATGCACAGCTATCCTGACTCTCACCTTCGGGTTTTACTCCGATAAAATTGGAAAGCGTTACCCATTTGTCTTGGGAGGACTCACCATGCTTCTCGTCGGGTTCTCTATCCAGATCTCTGACGCCTCTAGAGGTGCCAAGTACTTCGGCACTTTCTTATGCGTGGCAGGAAGTTATGCCACCTTCCCTGGTGTTGTAGCATGGTGAGTATACCGCTATTAATAATCCTTTTGAAGCTTGGGAATTCATTCACTGCTCTTCAGGTTGGGCAACAACTTGGCTGGACAATATAAACGTGGTATTGGTATGGCCTTGCATATCGGTATTGGTAACTTCGCTGGAGCCATTGCTTCCAATATTTTCCGTGCTCAAGATGCGCCGAGATATATTATTGGCCGTGAGTGTTTATTATTAAAAGTCCCATAAGATTAGATTGTTAAAGAGCATTCACAGACGGCGTCGAACTCATGTTCGTCGGAATTGGTCTTATCTGCACACCTCTCGCTATCTTCTTGTATAGCCGCATAAATGCATCGCGCGATGCATATGAAGTTACTCTTGTCGCGGATACAGAGAAATCCACGGAAGGAAAGAAGGACAAATTTGGATTTACGCCTCATGAACTTAGGGAGCTCGGAGACCGTGCTCCTGACTTCCGTTATATGTTGTGATACTCTGTGATGATAATCGTCTATGTATATTTGGCGATTGATTTGTACTTTTATGACAAAATTATTGATGATTTGTTGATGCGATATAAGAATTCATGACCGTCGGATTTCTGACAAAAGCTCATCAGGGTGGTTTCGGACGGTCATCCAGTTGCCAGTCGTCGAATTACAAGATCGATCATCCTCTTGTAAGTATATCTAGCTTCTTGAAGACAGCATTATGAAGCTAAAAAAGTGTTAGATGTTATCCCCGCCAGTTGCGTTCTCCCATGGATCCTGTATATCGCCGGCTTCACACAGGCTCGTTCGCCACACGTTCGCTTGATCATATCTACAGACGATCAATCCGGATGTTTAGTGCATATTCGTATCGACAGGGTGATATGTCCCTTTCCTCCCTACTGAAGATCCACGTCGACGAAGACATAACGGTCGACCAGCTCCGTGCGGCTGCTTCTTCCGTCCATCCACCCAGCAATGATCAATTCGGGGAATGTCGATATCCTGAAGGCGATTTCGACTTCTCAGATTGCAAAGATTGCTGCCAGATGTAACTAGGGGAATGGGATGAATCGGAATTATATTGAGGTGCGGAAATTTGGGAAGATGTAAGGGCTGTTTGACTCTTGACTGTTACAGGAAATAATCATCGTTTTGAACGAAGTCAATATGCGGTTCCATGCCAATGCTACCGCCAGTGAAGCCTGGTATTTCAGCCTCCTCTTCCTCCTTCTCTATGACCTTTGTCCTATTTGACTGATCAAATTCATCGTCGGTTTCCTGTTCCTCTTCTCGCTGAGACAAATTTCTCTGTCTGGAAATCACCTCGGGTAAAGGTGACTTTGATCGTTGCCTCCAAAACCCTCGAATGTCACCGTAGCCTGCTGCTCGCAATGCCTCTGTCTCCTGTTTTATTTTCTCCCTATGTCTTTGAGATGTCCTCGGTGCGACATTAGCCTTGAATTTGTAACGAGACGGCCACGTTCGTGTCTTCTCATTTTCAAGGAATGTCTGTATGCCAGCGGTCAACCTCGAAGTGAAATGGACCAAGTCAACTTCATTCTGTAATTCATCACCTCCAAAGTCTGACTGTTCGCCACAGCAAGAAGAAGTGCTTGATAAAATATCTGCTTCGTTGTCTGCAGGAGTCAGTGACCTGTCACCCTCGAAGTTCTTCATAACCTCCGGTTCCTCTTGCGCAACATCTGGAAAATTCTGTGTACTTTATGGGACTTTATCCACCTTTTTCCGCTACAAGGATATCGAACAAAGAGCTGTAAATAATATTGCTCAGTTATAAAGATGGAATTAGGCACCTTGGCCGCCCTTTCCCCCAGGTTCCTTTGCCAGACCAGAGTAGAAGCCTTCCTACGACCTATGATAGATATCTAGTATGTAATAATGTGTAGAAATTAAGCAAAACAACTGTTAAGCGCCAACCAGCCGCTCAATAATATTTAACCAATATTATAAGTAAAAGACCTCTAAGGACTCAAGGCAGCCTCCTACTGCAGCAGCATAGAGTCTGCGAGTCCAAAAATGAACAAATTTGCAGAAAGTTTTAGAGCCCAGGTAATGATTTCAAGGCCCATGTGTTTAAAGGGCGCCGACACAGCGAAAAATGGGCAAATTCGTATTTATTATTAACGATGCAATGTTCAATGCCGTTATTGAGCGGACACGGGATTGATAAAGAATTGGAGAGATAATATCAGATTGCCAATGCAGCTAAATAACACAGAGGTTCACTGGACGATAGAATTAAATCAATAAATTTTTGATATTTCGATTTTTTTCTATAGCCCGACGGAGGTTTTTAAAGAACTCTGAGGTCCTCGCCATTGAAGTGGAACAGAGTCCGGACAGTTACTTACTAAGCTGGCGGATATACATCGAATGCCATTCTCGTAAGGCTGTGAAATCGTAGATAACGCCATGCCGTCATTGTGTCATTGGTCGGACAATACATCATTGTCCATTCAGCAAGATATCCAGTTGTTCAAAGTCTTTGGTGATCACTGCTTTGCGCATTCTAAATGTTGGATGATACGCGACTTTCGCGACACGGGTTTCCGAGTCGCGCGACGTCAATGTGTAGGTGGTCGACGATGGTAAGTATTGTGGTCCACACTTATCGTGAATGCGCTTCTGAACTTCTGACTAGACGTAACCATATCTTCTTCACGAACTATCCTGCGCTGTGCCTTTCAATTAACCCCACTGGACCTTGACACGAATAACAACGAGCTGGCATCCCTCGAAGGATAAGTATAAAATGGCAAGCATACCATCTTTGTTCTTCACCTGTCCAGCATCGGACATAACCTCGACGATGTTTGTCAGTACTATCACTGGTGTCCTCGCCACAGCGGCCACTTTAACCTCTGCGGCAGGTCTAAACTTCGAACCCATCGAAGCAACCGTCGACTCTGTCCACGCAGCGATTTTCGGAGGAAAAGCATCCTGCCGTGACGTTGTGTCATCGTTCATGTCCCGCATTGTCACATATAACGACCAGCTTAACGCCATCATTACTTTGAATCCTAATGCCCTCGCCATCGCCGATGAACTGGATGCCCAATTCCGAGGTGGGAATGCCACGGGGTCACTGTTCTGCGTTCCCGTCCTTCTTAAAGACAACTATGACACGTTCGATATGAAGACGACCGGTGGATGTCTCGCCCTCAAGGACAATCAGCCGAGAGAGGACGCTTCTGCGGTGAACGCTTTCCGGAAGGCAGGTGCGGTAATTCTAGGCAAAGCGAACCTGCATGAACTAGCCCTCGAAGGCATTTCGGTTTCATCTCTTGGCGGACAGACGATCAGCCCGTACGATTCGACACGGACGCCTGGTGGGAGCAGCGGTGGTAGTGGTGCCAGTGTCGCTGCGTCCTTTTCCGTGTTGGCCAGTTGCACGGATACTGTGAATTCCTGCCGAAGCCCGGCGTCTGCGAATAGTCTTGTTAGCATTCGGTCGACGCGTGGGCTTGTTTCGAGGGCTGGCGTTATCCCTATCTCGTTCACCCAGGACGTTATTGGACCCATTGGACGAAATGTTCGGGATGCTGCGATTGCGTTGACTGTCATGGCTAGCGTTGGGTATGACTCCAAAGATAATATGACGGCCACTATCCCTTCGACTTCCGTTGGTGTAGATTATGCCGCTGTTCTCAAATCGGGACCTCCCAACTTCAAAGGTCTTCGCATTGGAATCATCGAGGGCTTCTTTAACCGAACTGATTCGGCGGAGACGACGCCTGTTAATACGGCGATGGATGCCATTCTTGAGAGGATCAAAGCTGCAGGTGCCACCTTGGTGCCCATCACCGACACCATCTACAACTCCAGCCTCATATCGTCCTTGTGGGACGTGCAGCGCTACGAGTTTCGCGAGGATATGAATGATGTTTATCTGCCCGAAGTGACCAGCCAAAGCAACCATGATATTCCCAAAACGCTCGCTGCGTTGTATGCTGGCCATGATTTCCTTGTTATTCCTGCACAATATGAATATGTCAACTCTTCATTGGAGTGGTCGACAGGTAACGCCACCTACGACCTCGTCAAGCAGCAAATCTCCGTAAACCTCACGCTAACCTTGGCCTCCACGTTTGCGAAGAATAACCTAGACGCGATCATCTATCCGGAGCAACAGAACCTCGTCGTCAAGCTTGGCTCACCATCTCAGTCCGGGCGCAATGGTATCCTTGCGGCCCTTACTTCTTCTCCTGTCGTTGCTCTTCCGGCTGGATTTTCAGAGCCTACGGAAACTGCTCCAGTTGGCGTTCCTATCGGGCTCGAGATCCTGGGCAGGTCTTGGGAGGAGGCCAAAATTCTTCAGATTGCGGGTATGATTGAATCCTTGACGAGGGTCAGGAAGGCTCCTGTTTTGAAAGCAGCCCAGGGAAATCTGACGATGACCTTCAATTCTGTCCCGAAGATCACCCCGAATACGAGGAACATCCTGTATCCGATTGGAACTCTAAACCCTTAGATACAGTAGGACTTATGATTACGCCTACAAAAATAACATGTCGATAAAGTAATAAAGATATGATTAATTATCAACCACATTTACCTTAATCTGCTTACCAGCGTGAAAATGATTTCCAGATGTGAAGAGACTTTAACCAGAGCCTGGTCCCAGGAAATAGGCTCAGTTGGAGGGCCGCTAAAATGAGGTAATTAAACCGATTGCTGGCAAGCTTATCGAGTGAACACGAAAAGTGGAATATCTGGAAGTGAATGAAATGAGAATCCATTCGGTGGTAAATAACGATGTAAAAAGGACGTACTACACTCTGAGTCTGAGTCCCAGCGGCAGTTCCGGACATGAGGTGGATGTGAAAACTACTGAAAATATTTAGCAAAGCCTCACGTTGGGCCAATACTGCGAAGGATATTGATTTCGTGCAAATCTTGATTGAAGGTCTTCCACTTCCGTTCGATTCGGTATTGTCCTTGTAAACGGCGCGTATGTTGACACGAAGATTCCGAAGGGGGTGCACTGAAGCTGAAGCTTTGAAGTGCTGAGTTGAATACTGGGCACAGCATCTAAATGTTTCCATCTTGGCATAGATTTGGTAGGAGTAGTGAATAAAGGAGGGGTGAGCGGAGCGGAAAGCGCCGGACGGCCGGCGCACAGCTGTTGCCCGAATTGGTACGGCCTCTGTTGAAGGCGCGTCCACTGCAACGGCCCAGCATGGATAATCGCGCCTGGTATAGACACCCAAGCGATCCTTATAACAACCAATCGTCCCCATCTCAAGGCGCGTCGAGCTCTGCCAACCCCAACGCTGTTGCGGCCGATTTTCACGACGCGCAAAGGGTTCTCGCCGCATATCCATTTGCCTCAGCCACGCCTGCTTCATCTCATGGTGAGTCGTCATATCTCGTATTGCGTGTGGGAATCACGCTGAACCAGTATACCGACTGCAGTTACGCGTCATTTGGATAACCTGACGATGAGTGCGACCGTGCCATCCTATATTCACCCCCAATATTACCAGCCGCAAGGAAATCCCGCCGCATACTCTCCCTATGCCGAACTTTCAGCTCCTAACGTTCCTCCACCTGGTCCACAAAGACAATTCTGGGAGCAGGCTCGCGACGACGCTGTGCGATTGCTAGCACCCGAGGCCACGCCGTGAGGATTAATTATTTCGGCACAATTTAGTAGTGGCCTGACGCATTTATTTAGTACTTACTCGCAAGCACCAATGCAACAGCAATGGCCACAACCATCGTATGGAGCCTCTCCATTCGCCACGTCGATCATGCAACGCACACTACCGATCGTATCGTCCTCATCGTCTCTCGCGTTCGCCTTGGGAGATCCGTCTAAACAGAACACACGTCCAGCCCCCGCGCCCACACCTACCCATAGAAGCACCCCTCCTCCGCCTCCTGCCCCGACCCTGCCCAAGCCAGAAGAATCCGCGCAATTCTTCAACAACTTTCTTGCCGACAAGAAAAGAGAAATCGTCGCTCAGCAACAGGCCGCTGCTGCGCGAACTCCTACACAGTCAGCACCGCGAAGGCAGTTCTACGTCGAAATCCCGCCGTCTCCTTCCAGGTCAATGCAAGCGGCACATATTCCCGCTACATCAAGTCCAGACCCATTAGCTTTACGATCGGATGGGCCCGGACTTACCCCACGAAAGCGCAAACCTGATGGACTCGAATCACCGTCGATCAAACGCGTCCACGCCAACGACATGTTCGCTGTACCCCGTGAACGTCCGCGTTCAACGTCGACCACCGTGTCCCAGACCACACCCATGAAGCCTTCAAGGAATCTATCCGTGTTCGTCGAACTGCCATCTCCCACTAAGATCGTCACACCAAGCACCTCTGGTAGATCAAAGTCAAGATCCTTACTATCTTCGGGAGCCAACGAGCTCGGTGGATACAGCCCTCCACCCGAGAGCGAAATGAGTGGCTCGAAGAGTACTGGAAAGCGAACAGGCGATCGTGACGAACGAGGTAATCCTCTCCAATTACATGATTATATGCGTCTTCTAATACTCTCACGTATATAGTTCCACTCGAAAAGCTCACCTCCCTAATCGAGGATATCTTCGAAGCTGAAGACTCCATCTCATCAGACTCTGATCCCTCCTCGATCCCGCGCGAATGGTTCTCCATTCATACTGTCGATACAAGTCGCCCACACCTTTCCACCAGCGCTATCCGCAAACTTATCAAGCTAACGTCGCAAATCGCCCGCCCTCGTAAGCGTGTGCGTCTTGCACGAGATACGCCCCGCAAGCCCGGCGGCGTCGGTACACTTTCTGAAATGGAGACCGCCACTCTCAGTCGGATTTTGAAAACCTTAGAACGGAGCGTCAAGGCTGGCGAGGATATCGATCCCTTTGGGTCTATCTCCGATAAGAAAGCGACCACGGTGAAAAGCCCGACGAAGGCGGGAGCTAAGAAGAAGAAACCTCCGAAGGCAAGTAGTAAGGGCAAGGGCAAGCAGCCTGCAGATGGCGCGGCGGGTGCTAACGGCGAAGCACCGGCAGAAGAGGATAATGTGATGGAGGTGGATGAACAGGAGGAGGCTCTGACGCCGAAGGATTTCCAGAAGTTGGAAAGGCAACTGGAGATTGCGAATGAGAGTGTGCTTGCGGCGGATTGTGTCATTGCGTTGCTGGCTGCTGATAAGTTACCCAAGCAGGTTGGTTCAATATATTGCTTCTTTTATCATTTGATGCGCTAACCATTATCACACCCGTTTCAGCTATATTCCGAAGAACTCATCACATCCTGCTTCGCCACCATCAAAAACCAACTTACGAAAGTCATCTACCCCTTCGTAGAAGCCGTCGGCGACGTCCACGGCCAAGCCTCGCCCATGCTCCTCCACGTCGCCCAATCCAACGACCACTCCTCGCAATTCTACCGCCGTGAAATTGGCGAGACCTTCCAAGCACTGACTGCCGTCCTTCCGCGCGTGAATGCGCTGATGGGCTCGGAAGTCGCGATGTCAGATTCGATAGTCATCCAGGCGGTGTACATTGCGATTGGGCCGTTCTTCGTTGTGGAGCCTGGGACAGAGGGGAAGAACAAGAAGGATAATGCGAATAGTTTGGTTTTGAATGCGCTTGGGGGGAAGGGCGCGATGAGGGCGTTGAGGCTTGAGGCGTTGAGTTTGATAAGGAGTGTGAGTCGTCGTTTCGCTTTGTGCTAGACTTATTCGTTCGTTATGCTGATTGAATTTGCAGATCTTTGCGAACCATGAGGATCAACGGTCATGGATCATTGAAGAGATTCTGACATCTCTGATCAAGCTGCCAGATTTGAAGCAAAAGAGTGGACAGTTCAGGTATATCCATATATACCATCATAGTCCATCATGATAACATTTACTTACAATTTCCCCAGACTCCGAGACGGTCGCTCAATACACACCGTCTCCGCTCTCCTCCTCCAACTCGTCCAAACCTCCGCCCATGACGTCCGCCTCAAAGTGCGCCGTCTCGCCCTAACCCGGCAAGAATCTTTCGTCATGCGTCACGATAGTCAAGGCGAATCGCCCGAGCCCTTTTTAAACGAGCGGGATCATGAGGAAATCCAACTGTATAACTCTGGGTTGGACTCGGCTTCTAAAGCTGCCAAGACCATCGTGCTTTTCCTCACTCAAAGGTCTGGCAGAGGCAAGATTACGAAGACTTCGAACGAGGCGGAATATAGGGCTATATTTGATAACCTTATTTCGGACTTGCTTACGGTGCTTTATTGGCCGGAGTGGCCTGCGGCGGCGTTGTTGCTTCGGATTGTTTGTGCCTATATGGTATGTTGTTAGTTTTTATTTTCGGGATATTATGATGAGATTTATCTTTTGTGTTTTAGATAACTTCGTTATCGGACAAGACGAACAACACCATTGACAATAACGCGGCGAAGACACTGGCGTTAGACCATCTTGGCGTCATTGCTGCGCGTCTGGTTACTAGCAGCTTGAAGTTCAAGAAGGGATCTGCAGGGAATGAAGGGCATTTGAAGAATATTGATGAGGTACGTGTATTATTTGAAATACATTTGAGTAACGAAAAATTAATGGTTTTGCTAGATTGTTGCGAAGACGGAGCTTAAGCAACTGAAGAGGCTCATCTCTATCCACAAGGACGTTTCGAGTCATTTGTCCAAGCGTGCGTCGGAGGATCAAGCGTGTGATGTACGATATCCTATTTTCAAGCGTGTACTTCTTACTAATCGAACCTCGCCTTGCAGAGTGCTAGAGAGCTTTCAGCCGTCACATGGGGGCATGAGCTTACGAACGCCCTGACGCATTGCAACTCGGTGCTCAAACGAATGGATGAAGAGGATGATAGTCCAGACCATCAGCCGTTTCGTAAGCTTTCTGAGCGTGTCAAGACTGCCCTACGTAACGTTTGGGAGGAAGCCGCTCAGGACGTGTTCGATATTGGGTAAGATTTATTCTTATCATGAGTAGGTGATCACACTCGTGCTTATGATTCAATGTACGTTTCAGATCCGAAGAAGACGCCGCACGAGTCGATCGACTTTCAGAAGAACTGGGGACGATATCCAGTCTCAGCCACGCATTCGACGCCGTTCTGAACGTCATCCTTATTTCGTTGGATGCGCCGCCTGTTTTCATGCGTACGAAGGCGTTACGGGCGTTAGGCCAAATCGTCACTGCTGATCCTGGGATTCTCAAAAGTGTATGTGCGATTATGATTATAAAATGTTTATGTCGCTGGAAGACTAACGGTGGCGGTGGACTGATTAGGCAAACGTCCGCAAAGCAATCGAAACGCATTTATTGGATAGTTCGCCGCAAGTTCGGGATGCTGCTGTAGAACTTATTGGCAAATATGTGAACACGATCCCGGAAGTGGCTGATAATTATTATGCTCAGATCGCGGAGCGGATAGCGGTTCGTATTTTTTCTTTCTCGGAATCTTGTATGACTGATGGCTTACATACTTCTACGTTCTAGGACACGGGTTTGGCAGTTCGAAAACGTGTTATTAAGCTACTGCGGACGTTCTATAGTGTCTCGAGTGAACATGAGAGACGTGTGGATATCTGTACGAAGCTTGTCCTGAGGATGAATGATGAAGATGAGACTGTCAAGGTACGCCATTGTCATTGATTTATCATTAGTTCTATAATTTAAGCCGCTTTGCAGGATCTAGCCATGAAGACAATAGAGGACATTTGGTTCAGTGATGCCCAGAGCCAAGATGTCGCTACCAAACTTACCGACCGATCCCTCATGAGCCCTTCGAACGATAAGACCCATCTTCTTGGCAAAGTGTCGGTAATCATGGGCGTGTCTTCGCAATTTAGGGATCGACAATCTCCGCTAGAAGAATTATTGCATAAAGTTCGTTTCCATTCCTAACTTTATTTTTATCGTGTTCCTAACGCCATGTCATGTTAGATCATCATGGAAAAGGAAGGAAAAGACTCCGAAATCGCGCACAACCGCTATATAGAGATTGGAAATGCTCTTATAGACTGTCTCGTAGATGACCAAGAATTGCCTGGTTTCACTGTTGTCAACTGTATCAAGACTATTTATCTTTTCGTTTCCGCACATCCGGCAATAATTTCGACGCAGCAAGCATCCACGCTCCTTCCTTACTTGAAAAATGCTACAACTGTACGTTGCCCTGTTCTCGTCTGTTTTATGTCCGTTAGCTTATGATGACTGGATATTCAGCCCGAAGAGCAGATTACTTCGGATTACTTGCTTAAGATTTTCCGTGCTTCCACGCCTGGAATGTCGAAAACCGCCTCCAAGTTTGCCCACGAACTACAGAGTGTACTGCAACAGATGATAATGAAACCGAGTGGGCCTAATTGGGCAGCTGTAAGCGATCTCATTTGACATTGACTTGGACCGTTCCTTACTTTCCTTACGTAGACACTTCAGGAGATTGTAGCATGTCTCTGCAGTGTGGTCCGGCACCTCACCCACGACTTCCATCTTCTAGTTGCGTTAGTCAGGTCTTGTAATAGCAAGTCACCGTCGTGGATATCTTTTCTAAGAATTTTATTGACATCAACGACAGCTCGTTTGATGGAACATCTGAATCGTCCAGACAATCAAGCGATGGATGCACCCACCAAAAAGAAGCTCAATCTGCAGGTCTTTATTGCTTCGCTTCTTTGCGAGCATTGCGACTTCGATAAGTTGCGAGCTGACGGTTTAGGTATGTCGTTCTTCCTGTCATGGTTAGATTCACATTCTTATTGCAATACGATGCAGCGTCCCCCAATCTTGACTTGGTTACCAAGGTCAGTCATTGACGAACTCTGAGAAGTAATCCGATAGCTCAATTTCTATTAGGGTTCCGTCAACGAGTATATTTACAGTGTGCTGTTACGGTTGTATCACAAGTTTGCCGATCCGATGATTCGTGCACGAGTTCTGGATTGTCTCGGTATGTCGCGGAAGTCTTATGATTCTAATGCATGGATGAATTAACGATTTATAGGCTTTTTGTTCAGGGCCTATCCTACGCTAATGACCCAAGAATCATCGGCGACAATCATGGATGCTATCTTCTCTTCACCAGAAGAAGAAGCGCGATCTCGACTGCTGAAAATCATGCAGGAATTCTTGATCACTGAATCTATCAAGCATTCGGCACAAGAGAAAGGTTCGATATAATTATGAGATATGTCACGCTTTGACTAATCAATTTCAAACCAGTTTCTCATAAAGCCAAGAGTGGTCAAGGGAAGGTTAACCTAGAGGAGCTTGTGGGGAACACAGAAGGTTTTGCGGATTCAGGGTAACCATTCCACAAATCATCTCAGATTACTTGATATTAATGTCCAAATTTAGCGTCAGTTCAGCTATCGTGCAGCGGTATTTGCCTCAAATCCTAGATGCTGCTTTGACGCGGAATATACAAATGCAAGCTGCCGCGGTGGACATTCTCGGTTTCACTGTAAAGCAAGGTCTCGCGCATCCATTGCAGGTTAGCATTGCTTTTTGGCTTTTAGCTATATCTTATGGATTGTTGATTATGATATCAGTGTTTACCTGTCATCGTGGCTTTGGAGACGAGCCCAAATCCCAGTCTGAGCAACAGAACCGGTGCTTTGCATACAATTCTGTATAATAAGCATCAATCCCTGATGAACACTCGACATCTGGAGTGTGCTCGTGCCTCCTTTGACTATCAGTGTAATCTGACCCAAGGTCGCGTGCGAGGTATGTGACTCTATAAAGCTCGCTGAACAAACAGTTCGCTGACGTAGTGACTTCTAGGATACCGACTTAGCCCAAACCCTACCGCTCTGTTACATCGTTGGTACACCCTTGTACGGGAGAAGCGTGCTTCGCGTCAGGATTTCCTAAAGACCATGCTCAGAGCCTTTGACCTGGACTCTACCAAGCTGTCTTCAACGCAGGAAGAAGTCGACTTCATTCGCTATCTGGCTGAGAATGTCTCTGCGTTTGATTATAAGACCCAAGAAGAAGTCCTGACTGTTATTCGACATCTAACCTCGGTTCTATCGGTAGTTGGCATGGCCTTGATTGAGACAGTAGCGCCAACTACCCTCGGTGACAATCTGGTAGAAATGGCTCCGCCTCCATCGACGCCTGCTCAGGTATGTTCTTTCGAACTAGAAACCAGATGAGGAATCTCAATTTTCATTGTAGCCTGCTGTTCCCAATATGGATGTTAGCTCTCCTCTTTCCTCGCTACCATCTTCACAGGCTGTTCCACCTCCGACACCAGGTAGCTATAAGTGCCTTTATGTTATCGTATAATTCGCTGACTTTGATATAGCCCTTCCTGTAAAGTCCAATACGGCACCTGTTACTACTGATACGGTTGGACAAGCGAGGTGTACTGTCGTAGTTTGTATCATTCTGCTTCTAAAGTCTCACCTGAAGACCTTATATGGCTTAACTGAAGAGTACGTGTCCCCATATATATTACAGATTAACATAGCGTTTACATTGTCTCTTACGTAGTAAATGCTCGAAGTGGGTCCCAGGAAAGAAGAGCGCATTAGGTGACAGGCCAGCTGTTAGGAAACGTGAGATTCCTCTTGTATGGGATAACGTGCCATACGCGGTACGCCCTATTAGAACGGAGGAAGAAGCTGGTGAACAGAAGGAAAAGGTATATATATGGTCTGTTTAGTTTATTGGAATCCAACTGACCAAATCACGTAGTTCTTGCAAACCTGGGCCGAAGATCCTGTCCGCGCTGAACCTGAAGATGATTCTATGGACTTGTAACAATATGTATTATAAATAGTTCTTCGATTTCTCTCCGCACATGTTTCCACATTGTTCCTTTTCCACATTTTCTTACTGTTCGTTGTAGTCTTTGCTGTCTCATGATCATTTCCTTTACTTTCGGGTCTTATGCCGCACATGTGCTCCCTACTGTAGTACTGTTGTTATATCGTTATCACTTTTACTGTGTAGTATTCATTAAACAGCCACAATACAAAAACGTCGTAATTTGTCGTTACAGGTCGTAATACATCATAAGAATAGTACGGTAAAGCAGAGAAATAGAGCAAAAAAAAAAAAGGAGCAAAATCAAAACAAATCGAGATCAAAGAAAATAGAAAAAGTCAGTGTCACGATGGTGAAGTTTCTGAAGCTTTCCGCTGAACACGATCCTAAAATCCCTTCCATTCCTCCTTCGTCTCTTCGCTTTGCACAGGCGGCGGCGGTAGCGCAGGCATACCAGGCGTGTACGCCTCCTTTTGTGCAATAGCGATCCTACTGATCGCTCGAATGAGACTAGGGGTCATAGGAACCGCACCTGGTGGTGGTTGTGGAGCGGTAGATGAGGTTTGGATGGGGTCAGAATTTCGCGCTAAAAAGCCTGGTTTCCACCCTGGTTCCTCTCTGTGAGATTTGGCACGCTTTAATGGAGAATTCTTCGCAGAGGTTGTGATATCTTCGCCTTCAAGATCCGAGTAGTTCTCCACCTCGCTGATACGTTTGAAACCACGTTTCGATTTCTCTGGCAATTCATCATCGCTCCCATACACCGTTACACCAGAAAGAGTTGGTGAAGATGTGAGGTTTCTATTAAGCCATGGCCTTTGAGGAAGCGGGTAGGCAAATGGAGATGGCGCCGGCTTCTTATCCAGCTCAGATTCTGACTCCGTATCTGAATCGGAATATTCGCCAATGGGTTTGAACTTGACATCTGAACGTTTCCGGAAAGGTCGAGGCTTCCGTTTCGACAGCCGACGTTTGATGTCCGTATACGTAACAACATCCGGAGAGGTAGGGCGCTTGTCAGACTTCAGCTCTTCATCTGAAGGGAATTTGATAGGGTCCGGCGGTGGTGGATGGAATATCCTTTGCCAAAGAGATAAGAATGGTTGGAAAGATCCTGCACGATCGGAATTACTGGGTAAGGTGGCGGCATAGCGTGCAAGATAAGAGTCCCATTTCTGTAGTAACTGTGCGTTAGCAGTAGAGCGTAGTAATCTAAACATGCCTACCTGGTCAGGGTTCTCCCCTATAAATCTTCTTGCAGCCCAGTCTGTGAATATCCCCAAGGCGAAAGTAACTGAGACGACAGCACTGAACCCTCGCTCAATTCCCGTACCCCAGTCACCTCGGATGCTGTGAGGTAACCATAGTCTTTCCCATACATTCTGCCACGAAGAATCATGCGACAGTAATGAAATGGATAAAATCATCCCAAAGGATCCTGTAGCCGCCGATGCAGCCCTTAGAGCACAATGCTGAGTGCGTACCAAAGGCAGTAATGTGGCGATAGCAGCGATGGGGGTAAGGATGGCGACGAAGACGAGTCTGGTTTCCAGAGCAGGATGCAGAATCACGGAGATTGCAAGAGCAAATGATAGACCTCCTGCGAGACCGATGAAGGCTAGAGCACCTATACGGAAACGACCTCCAAAGAACAAGAAGAGAGTTGACGACATGATGTGGACGAGAGTAAATTGAATCGGTGTCAGTGGTGCACTCGATGTCTTGTTCATAATAACTAAGGCTAATAGGGTAGATAGATATGCTGTATAAAAATCAAAGCTCGTTAGAGACCTCTGACTTCGTAAGAATATTAATGGACTGACATCCAAATAACCATCCACCACAGAGACCACCAATGCCTCCTTCAAAGCCTAGTAGACGTCTTAATTTCGTGCTCGTGCTCTTCTCATTCACGAATCCACCGGGCATTGAATCGCCGGGGACCTGAGAAGCGAAAGTACGAGTGCGATCCAGAGTGAGAAATGCTCCCATAAACGTGGTAGGGATCGCTGCAACGAGCATGGGGATGGCATATATTAACTCATAGTTCCCGGATACAAGTGAAGGCACTATGCACTTTGAAGTTAATAACCTGAGATTCTAAGTATCATCGTGAACGTACAGGTGATGTCAGAAGGTGAAGTAGTCATCGCCAAGACAGAACGCAAACAGAAATTCGTAACAATACAGTGAATGAAAGTAAAACGAAAGAGAGACCTTGGTTGACGGTCGAAAGACCTGCGTTAACAGGCTTGGAAGCCTTCAAGTTCTAAGTAGAACTCGAGGGGAAACAGACAGGGCGCTTAAATTCGTGGGGAGGGGTCACTGGTCACCAGTGAGTGGCAGTGAGTGGCCCAATGACATCAGACAATTGTATTATTAGCAGACAGTGCTTTCTATCGACTATCTGCGTGACTAGAAATAGCCCGTATCCTATAAACGTTACATATGTCTGTTTTAAAATCTGTAGAATTGAAGACAGCTTACCTCTTCCCGAAAAAGTAAAGAATACATGGCATAATGGCCAGAACGATGGAAAGAAGCCCCAACAAAGAACATCCCCTGTAGAATACATGGTAAGACAGTTCGAATAACAATAACAATATAATTCATACCATGGTATAGTCAGACGATTGAATAGAGGACGAGTGACAAATGGAAGGCCTGCTGAGAATACGGAGCGCATAAAAGTGTTGGCAGCTGAAGGAGTATTATGAATCTATATTTTCATGCTAAAACAGGCAACTCGCCTAACACACTAGCAGAATAACTTTAAAGTATTAGTGAGAAGAAAGGAGGATGAGGAGAATACACTCACCCCGTATACGTGTCAATTAAATATTGCATCGACGACTATGGCTTGATCTTTGTAAACTGCAACCATGCATCTTACAGGATTTCTTACCTGAGATACTAGTAGAAAGCTTAGTCCAATGAGATAGACTCCCATTATTGAAGGAAACCAATATATATCGTCCCGGCTTGTCCACCCAAGAAGAAAAAAGCCAACTGGAAATGATATAGCACCAATCACTGAGAAAAGGGCAAACATCCTAAGCATTCAGGGATATGAGACGATAAGGAAAATTACGCACACATCGGTATTAGACGACGTTCTGGTGCAGCATAACCATGCTTATTCACATAAGGTCGGAAGAAACGTTCCCAGTATATTAGGTCTGAAAAAAGGTCTATTATACTTGTGAACAAATAAGTTCAATGGAGCTTACTAATGATACTGGAAGAGAAATTTGCCACCACGATAGCAAGAAATGGGAGATGTGAATTAAATTCACCCCATTGATACTCTTCCCTATAGATGAATGGTACCACAGAAAGAAGAAGATCTACTTGGTTTCAATAATAAGGTTATGAAGGACGGATGATACGTACAAAAAATTGCGTCTGTTGACCAATCCAGGTCAATATCCTCAACTCTGCGACCATAGACTCACAAACAAATGCCGCATATATTGTCAAAAACAAAAGAACGGGCTCAGAGAAGAGCAGTCTATACAAGGCTCAATTTTCTCCCAAAAACAAGAGCAGACGAGCAAAAAACACCAACTTTATTGGCCGGAGCAGGTGTTTCCGTACAAACGACCGAGGTGAAAAGGCTAGAGTCTCCCCTAAGAATAATGCCGCTTCAATTTCGAACCATAAAGTATTTGATGAGATATCAAACTTACATTCTGCGTGTAAATACCAATTCCCGGTTTTCAGGCGTAACTTCCTCGCCTTTCTGGTTAAAATAACAGGGGTATATGTTTCCGGCATGAAGAATACTGTCGCGAACAGCTAGAACATAAATAATTGATTAATGAAGTCCGTCAAGTAAAAACGCAATAGATACTTACCGTTGCACCGGAGCAGCATGTTACGGTATACTACGGTAATAAATATCATCGCCTATAGCAAAATGTTGAAACATTATACCTCTGTCCAACGCCATCCCTGATAACCTATTCTCTGACAGAGGAGACTCCCTATGATTGGTCCTAATCCATTGCCTAATGCTGTAATAAGAGAAGAAAGAGCTGAAGCGGTGCCACGAGCTTCTTGTGGGTATAAATCTGACAAACCGCCTCCCTGCGTGAAATCGATGAGAGCAGTGCGTATATAAACAATGTTAAACTTACCACACAAGCGACTGGTGCAGATCCCATAAACCCACTGAAGAACCCTGCGAAGCAAATTCCATCTAGGAAGCGGCTTTATATAATATAGAATTAAATTACGCACGAGAAATCATAACAGTTTGAATATCATCTGCAGTCGCTGTCGAGATCGAGAAAGCAGTAAATAGGCTCATAGAAACGAGCATCGCGAGTCTACGGCCATATAGCTCCGAAAATGGACCAAATAATATGGGACCAGGAACAAATCCTGAAAGTAGCTTTATTTATAAATTTTAGGTGAGATACTACTATTTCAACATACCAAGAAGATACAGCGATAAAGTCAGTGTGAAAACCTCCTTGGAAATCTCTGTCGTAGCGTCAGATGTGCTCGATTATTGTATACAAGCTACTCACCAAATTTCTCATGGAAACACGGGGATGCCGCTTGAAAGACACTGCTAGAAAAGTTCACACCTTGGTATAAGATTAAATCGTGTCCTATTCTCGTTATCCCGTAGACTCACACCATGCATTAGCTCCATAAATGATAACCACGATCACTTTCTTGTGTGTCGGCCACTAAAAAAAAACAGTTTTAGCTAGTCTTCGCCTATTGTAAGTATGATATTAACACACATTCCGTGGGTTGTCCTGATCCGTGTCCGATTCAAAAGTCACAAGGCCTTCTGGCCATTCCTTCTGGTCTCCTATTGAAAAAGCTGTTCTTTCGGCCCCGTCTACTTCCACCGTTGCCTGAAGTGGTCCTTCACCGCCGAATTGGGGTTCATCTTGTATATCAGTAGGTCGATGGAGCTTTTTAACTCCAGCAAGATAGGGCTCGTCGACATTACTGGCCATTTGTATGGCAAGTCGAGGACAGTTCCAATGCAAGGAACGTTATTCCCTGTCGCGTAGAGCATAGAACGTCATACATTCGTAAGGTTTAAGACAAATAGATGTCTTTCGATGGATAAAGTCAAGAGCTAAACAAAAGTTCATGACTGTGACATAATGCGTCAAAGCCGCCGGCTAATTGGTCAGAGAGCTCTTCGGCGCGTCTTCAGGTAAAGTACCTGCTAACTACTTACTAACATTCGTAAGGGATGAGTTATTTGTATAATTCAAGTAATTTTCTATAGGAGACAATAACAACATAAATCTTCGACACGTTAAGGAAAGCTGGTGCGTCCAATCTTCTAAGTATCATACTCTCCACCGAGTCTTCTCCTAAGAGTCAGTGCAAGGTGTCCCATATTCATCCTAGATGATTTGTTTTCATCAAGTTATTGATGTTAAACTTGTCAGTCATGCGTACATTCACTGATTATAAAATTGAAATTTACATTATACAAACGTGCATGGTAACTACAGAAAATGATATCCCCAGAAGTTCCCGGAATAAGAGAAGGTATACAGGCTATAAAAATGATACGAAAGCGTAGATAAATGCAGCGAATCTAAGTGTGGGGGAGAAAGCTTTTAGCTAATAGACAGCAGACTGAACAGTGAAAGATTATCATAATTAAACGCGACGCGACGCGATCACGTGACTAAACACGTGTAGTGACTCTCGGCGAAACTTGTGTCATCCAGGATGCAAGGACGCGCTTGGGATGTCACAAAGCCATATCTTCATGCTCTTGTTCCGAATGCTGTTCCTTCTCGCGACGCAAACAATCCGGGCATGAATATGCGTGTCTGAATGAGCTCATGATCAGCCGAATTCCGGGAATACATTGACGCGTCGTTTAAAGGAAAGTGCAACTCACGTTAGGGGATTCTCTATAGCACATTGCCTGCACAACATTCGCCCACATCCTGATCCTGACATTGAATCCAAGCGATCCGGATCACCTCCATGCCTGCCGGTATCCTTTATGGCATTCAGGTCATCATCCGCGTCATCAAGCTTACGTCGTCGACTGCGTGCCGTGAAGCTGTGGCTCATGGCGGTGTTGTTTAAGTCTGGTATGGTTGGGATCGGAACTTTCGATTCCGCATTCGTGTTTGTAGGTGTAAGCGGTGTACCGCGGTGAGAAGACGTAGGAGTGTGTGAATGGGTATAAGTGGTATGAGTGCCTCCGGATTGACTAGAAACAGAGTGTTGGTGTTGTACAGAAGAAACCCTAGGAGAGGTGCATTGGCGTGCACATATAATACAGGTTGCCGAGTTGCAGCTGGAAGGGTCAGGGTCAGCTCGACCGTGAGATGGGATGATGAACATAAAACAAACGGGGCTTACGTTGAACATATTACAGTATTACTCGTCGTTCCTAAGATGCCCATGCCCATAGTCTTCAAAGCACTCTGTCCACCAAATCTAACCAAGGAACGATAGCAAGACCCGCAAACCGTTGGGGTTCGCGATGTATTTTGACTATCATGATTAGTGGAGGAGATCTTGCTCTTCGACAACGGTACAATAGGATTAAAGTCAAATATCATCGTTGTCGAAAATGAGCCATAGTCGTCAGCGGCCGCGTCAGAGCCCATGTTTGAAAGCTTCCGCCTCTTGCGCCCAGGAAAGCCTATGCGGACAACGTTGTGGTCAGTCGCCTTTTATAAAAAAAAAAGTAAAAAGAATAATAGACGTACCTTTCATTGGTCTGGACATGGGATCTTGCACTGGGCTCAGCATGATGTGGACGAGAGTAGGTTGGTGAGGAGACGCGAAGCGCAGAGGCTTTCGGAGGAAAACAAGCCCATGGCGGGGTTCGAAATGACATGTACGTTTTGGAAGTTAGTAGAATACTCAATGTATTTACAAAGCGGAAATATGCAACGCTTTATACACAAAGGACATGAAATCTTACAAATTATACATGACGGTGAAGGAAAAAGTGGAAAGATATGATTTATCGTGAAAATACCATGTACATAGTCTCGGACATCGTCCATGCATTACTACCTTATACAAGAAGAAAAAACATACATCTATATAGTTCAAACCAGACGATAGCGAGTGAAGAGTAGTAGAGGAGGAATGGGTGGAATGGGAAGGTCCCATTTGAAATGACCTCAAGGTGAACTGACAGATGGCGTAGTACCGGTTGAGCTGGCGTTGCTAATAACAGAGACGTTGGATTCCCTTCCCGTTCGTATTTTCTAGGAGATCGAAAAGAATGGTTTCGATTTTTGTTTTTGTTTGGAAATCGGGTAAAACAAGAAACCACTGTACCTGATTCGGATTCCTGAGGTCCGTCATGATTCGAGCCAGTGTCGACTTCGATGGTGTAACTCCAAAGCTTGTCTCTATTCGTTCTATCACATCGACTGAAGTTTTAACTTGACCCAGTTCATCCATAACCTTTAAATACTGGGAAGGATAATATTGATGACCGGGTTGTTGAAATATACTCGGGGACACTCACATCAACTATCTCCTGCTTTAAAGCCTTGGATATAGCCTTCCACGCTTCGGTGGTAGTTTCTTTATTATTAGTCTCCTTGGACTTCGGTCCTTCCTCTGACTGCTTGATAACGCGATTCACTGTGATAATTCCAACATCGAATTCCTTAGCAAGAGCCTTTGGCGTCTTCCCATTGACGACGTGTTCATGAACCAATCGTTCCAAGAGCTCTTTACTGTAGGTTTTGCGATTTTTACGCGTTTCCGAAGTCGTAGATATAGCGGATGCGGACATACGAAGAAGGGAAAACGTGCGACGTGAAGGAGAACGATGGCAATGTGGAAGGAAAGTAAAAGCGCGTTCAGCTACGGCACGTGCCATCAACGCGCCCATTTAGCGGCACTCAATCACAATTGTTCCTGCATCGTCAATAAAGTTCTAGTCGAGTATCGTGATTAGAACAGAAAAAGTATCATAAGTAGTAGTCTCTTATATACAAGATATCAGATATAGAACGCTTCCAACATAACATCTACCGAAGTATTGCTGTGTTTTTAAGTATAAGGCTCGACCTTGACTCAACGCGTGAGTCTTCCGCAGGTCGACGCGTGATGGTAGCTAAACACATCCAGACATGGTTGGACAACCACTTACTTCTTATTCGAAGCAGCGCCAGCTAAAAGCGACGGAATAAGTGTAAGAGCGTGTATAAATGAGGTCACGGAATAACGTACTTGTAGGCAAGCCAAAAGCTACCTTGACATAGTCGTAGATCAACCTGCGAGGCATATCAGTTCAAGATTCACAGCTGGTGTCAGAGACAAGTTATGCGCATACCATTGCAGTCCAGTAAGAGTACCAATCATGATGATACGGGTTCCCAGGCCAGCCCAGAGTCCACCAAAGCCGATCTCTTTGTAGACAGAACTAACCGTAGGCTTAGCTATACCCTCTTTGGCGACTGCATTGAGCTTGGACACCATCGTATCGGCGGGACTAGAAGGAGATAAACAAGCAGTTAGCCAATGTCCACTGATTGGCAGAAGTGCACGAAGGAAGACGCATACTGTGAAACCACGGCACAAAAGATACCAGCAATGTAACCACCCGCAAAAGAAACCGTCAACTGCTGCAACTTGCTATAATCGTCTATCGGCTTCCCAAGAGATTCATATATCCTGGCGACGGTCGCTTCAAACGACCAAAACTTCATCATCGTATACGGAATCTGTCGGCTCCACAAGGACGGAAGTGACTTGTATAATCCGCCGACACCGTCTGCTGCGATGAATTTTCGAATCCCATCACTCGTGCCGGTGGCAAATGGGGGAAGAGTCGTCTGCATTCGGACTTTGACAGCTTCGAAGGGTACGTAGGCAGCGTCGGCGATAGCTTCAGCCGTGAAAGAAGCTCCCAGATAAATGGCGTCGTGATATTTGCTAGCATTCTCTGGACCAAACGCCTCAGAGTAGCTAAGAGCGTCGATTACCACTGTAAACGGCACGGTTGAAAGAAAAGGGGTGCTTACGTCTTCTTGAAGTACTCATAGAAGCCAAATTTACATGCGCCTTGTATCGCATATCCGATAGCTGTAGGACCAACACCAGTACTATAAAGACAAAGGTGAGCACATGCTTGAAGAGAATGCTCGAGACACTCACTATAGGCCTCTCAGACCATCTGCCTTGTAAATCTTCCCCCATCCATCGAAGTTGCCTTTGTATAGATTCTTGTCAACCTATCGAAACAGCATAACCAATATATCAGCCGAACTACGCAGATGCATTGCTAGTACCTGTGTCCGACACTTGACGAGGTCAAGAGGAGTAACCAAGGCATGGGTAAGGCCACAAGCCAATGTACCACCAAGTGCACTAGCTGCATAAAATTGAGGTGAATAAAGCTGAATTTGTTCAGGCATTATGGCCACGGTTTGGCGTGTCTAGATAACAAGAGGCTCCAGACAGAAGCAGAGACAATGAATAAACCCTAAGCAAAGGCATGTTACAAAGAAGCCACATATAAGCAGCCAGAACGATATCGTTTGAACCCTGATAATCAGCGGTATCCTACAGGGTCCTCGGTCCTCAGATAGGAATAGAGGCTCGAAGCCAGCCGCGTAGACGCGTCATCGTCTGATAGTGCGGGCGACCTTAAAAACGCACTCCGATCGGATTACCGGCGGGGGCTCAAAGAGAAAGAGATTCGAAAAAATAAAATAAAATAAATAGAAAATGGCTTTTGCATTGTAGCAGCATTATAACACATTTTAGAACTCAGTGAATCAATAATTGGAGAAATCCCTTCCTCTGTAAAATAAATAAATATGTGAAATCCTCCTACCTATGAAAATAAATGAGAACTGTTGAAGATTAATGGTCTGTGTAGCAGACTCTGGCAGGGACATATAGCATGAGGGAAGACAGCTTTGAGGTGAATTAAACTCTCATGTGAAGCGGATTTGGTCCGCCTCCCTTTTCCCGCGCCTTCCAGTCGCAGGAACTCTGACAATCCCGCATTTCCTAGATTAAAAGGTTTTCGGCGAGTTAACATCACAGGAAAAATTGAAACACAAAAAAAAACCAATAGACATCGGGATTTGAACCCCGGACCAGACAAAGACAAGACAGAAAGTTGAGTGAAGATATACCACTCAACCATAAATATCATTCCAGTAATCTTTCTTTTAATGCATACGTTTCGATGGCTCTGAGAAGCCGTATATATCTAATCCTAGCTTCCTTCCAGCCCCTATCACTCGCGCAAGAAGGTTATATTATATATCCAAACTACTTTCGCGTCTGATCATGCGCAGTGTTTGAACTCAGCAGTCACGCCGGTGAATTTCATGAGGCGCGGGAAGGGCTGACCTAATAGACGCCGGCGACCGGAGTGCGTTTTTAACGGTACCCTGATAGTGCAGTTCCGTTGCAGAAGGGAAAGAGATACTGTAGCGCTGTGGGTGGTTTGCTATTTGAAGCATCAGCGATGGTGATCCTGTATAGTCGAGGAGATATCTCTGTGGCCACCTTGCACGTCTTCCGAGGGATGAGTTGCCGCTAGTGAGCCAGCAGAAAACAGACAGCGTAGAGGTGACTGGAATGAGGTATACATGTGAAGATAGATATCTGCTAATAAATAGACCAAGTTACGCCCATGGTTTTCAAACCTGCTGAGTTGCGGATTTCTATGGTGAACATTACCAGGCGGCTGGCACCAGTCACAAGAATATCGACCTCGATAGTCCTCACACGGTGGATAGTCTCCACTATTGTTGACAAAGCTTCCAGTTGGGATAACGAATTGATATGAGAGTACGATAATTGAAACTGACAGTGAATGGTACTTTGAAAAGAGCAATATGTGGGCGCTAGTTCAACCATTTGATCAACTAGTACTGCAGTCTAACTATAGTTGTATTGGCTTCTTACCCCCCATATACATAGATGATGTGCTGATCGCTTAATTAAACACGATCAACGCAGGATATATCAAACTCAAAGCGCGTTCCGTTCAAAATCCACGAAGAAATTCGTACCCCTTCCCTCTCTCTAGACCTCGAATTCAAATTTAAAGTTCAAGCAGCTCAGCCAGCACTGTCGCTCATTGGTCCGATTCACAGAATTGTTCAAAGCGCGTGAGACATTGTAGAAACGTACGGTATATAATCAAAGAGGGGGACGCAACGGAGCTTTAAGTTTCTTGTTCACAATCAACTTCTAGCAGAATTTAAATTCAGCTTCCCCCAATAATTTCAACATTGTATTCAATAGAGAGTTTGTGCAAGAGCGCCGGCGCTTTCTGGCGCTATTTCACTACAAATACTACGTGACTCAACCGTGTAATTATGAGGATTATATGAGAAATGTCAACCTTTTAAATGTTGCTTCAACTTCATTATGGACATCAGAACGAACAAAGAAGCAGAGGAGATGTGTTCGGAAAAGCGCCAGGAAAGCGCCGGCGCTCTTGCACAAACTCTCTAATAATCCAACAATTTCCAGCATGGCGAAGAGAGTCAAGAGGATAGGAGTAAATCGTAGGTTTCCTTTCCGTATGCCTGGCTCAAAGTATCTTCCTCGCCTTGCAGAGCGCAAGCCGACGGTGATCAAGGGATGTAAAACTCCTGCGCCTGCCGTCAAGGCCCATGCTACTGGGTCAAGGAGAGTGCGAACTTCTCTGGGTGTCATCTCCAATGTTGTTCGGCGTATGTGGTGGATGAAACCTCTCGTAGCGGTGAAGAGATCCAAGATTCCGCTAGCCAAAGTGAAGGTGGAGATTACTGCCCATGGGCCGAGCAGGACCCTGGTTAAGTTCGAAGGCACAGGATTCCGAGGTGGGTGGGTTACGGAGATGCGGTAATTGTGTCTATGGCACGATCTGCTCAGTCTGTCAACACCGATCGTGAGTCTGCGGTCGAGCCCGAAGCTCTAAAACATTCTTCGGGCGAAGGGAAGGCACAGCTTGCCGAGGTAATGACACGATCTTCTCTTTCGCCTGTCAAGATGACAGCGGAGCCTTGTGCTCCAGCTGAACCCGTGAAAGAGATGGAGCTCGACGAGGATCCCGCGAGTTTATCGGCCGCGTCTGAAGGGGATAACACCCCGCCGAGCACGGTGACTGGGAGGTCAAGGGAACGATTGAATAAGTAATTCTGGCGTGGTTTGCCCTTAGAAACCATCGTCAAAGAGAGGGAGCCCGACGCTGTTCATTTACGCTCCCCTCTGAGGCCCCGCGTGTCGTTCGTGGGGTTGGAATTGGCTGTTTTCTTTCTGCCTTAGATAATAATGAGGTTTATACGCCTAATACACCTGGAAATGACTGCCGCAATGCGAGGATGATATCGCACACGTCCGATACGAGCTTCGGCGTAGAGTCTCCTCTTCGTCTAGCTGCTCTCGCTGAGCACTTCCGTTCGAATGCTCTCGTTTTGAGAATCCTGGTTCCTTCATTCGCCTCGGGGCCGTCTGCCTGGAGAGAGGGCAAGCCACATCCTTCGGCGAGCGCGCATGTGCTAGCCTTAATGAGGGTGGTGCGGATTAGAATGCATATGAGGGGGGATAATGCAGTATGCAAGCCTGAGGTGCGCCGCAAAAAGTTAATTCAGATCTGAGGGGTGGAGGATCGGACGGGCGGAGGTGCGACCCTAGAAGGAGAGGGATGATTCGCATTTAATGCCACCAAATAACCGTTCTCTGTGCAATACCCAGTACGTGTGTCAGTTTTCTTCTTGGCAATCAACTTAATGTGTCTGCTAGTGAGTGACCTGGTTTACCAGCGTGGGTGCGCGGGGACGTCAGATGGTATCTTTCAAAGAGCCAAAGGTCTTCCACCGTGGCGATGATGTCTTCCGAAGTAAGTGTGAGTTGTCGAGTGGCCTATCGGGGGAATACTCACTGCATTCTTATATAGACGTCGTTGAGCAGGCCTGAGCAGTATCAACGAGGAGAGCCGGGTCTCCTCTGGTATAGGAGGTGCAATGCATCTCTGGCGTCGGCCTCTCCGTGGCCCAGAGGACTAGTACCTCTTTCGAGAGGGAAGCCAACAGACGTAAATGATCCAATGCTGTAAAGACAATGTACTAATTGTCGTAGCCTCTTTGGCAGATATTCTTCATACTTAAACCTCAGTCAATGAGTAAATTCTGTAGTTTAAGTACCATAGACGTACCACAAAGACATCCCGCCTGAAATCAATAGACTTTGAGTCTTGACATTGAATTTGGATTCAAATACGCGTAATCGAGGCCAGCAGTCCGGCGTCATCGTTCTTGTTCGGTCTTAGAGATGTTCAAGCGGACAGAACGGATCGAGTAAAGGATAGCAAGACAAGAAACCTATCGAACGCAAATCGTGTCAGTTCCCGCTTATTGCCCGCTTTCGAATACGTACTTGCTATGCCTATTTGGGTTCAAAGTCATGAAAACGCTGATGGGAACGAGATCGAGACGAATGTGTGGTTTGTGTTTGTAAACCCGAATGAAACGTTCAGAGGAGGCATGCCAAGGAGTTCAAGACGAACACAAGTTGAACTTTCGTCATTGTCTCACAGTCTTCCACAACTAGAGAATTGTAACATAAGACGCAAGAAAAATTATACACAATGTTGGCACCACGAATATACTTATTGTCACACTTACTGGCATGTAGCACTTGTTAGAGAAAATTGCAAAGTCATTCAAGTCATCTTATAATAAATAGGGAAAAAAACATACAGCCGACAATATACCGGGATTTTAGATAGTACTAAAGACAATGCAATACTTACAGAAACACGCGCACCTATGAACGAATCATCTGTGCGCTATGGATTATATCAGTCTGAAGTCCGATTATCTATTGATATATTCTTATTCTCGACCTCTTCACTACGGAACGATTAGCTTAAGAGCTCTTCTCCCAGATTTGCTGCCTGTTAAGATCAAACGCATCGTTGACGAACTGTTCGATCTCCTTCTTGTGGGCATACTGCAAGAAAGAAAGGAAGAAACGAATTAATAACGAGTATCGAAAAGAATGCGAATAAATAAAACATACCTTGTGGCCAGTAGCGACGGAGCTGGTAGGAGCGCGGCCGGCATACAAAGGACGCTTATCTTTGTGGTGTTCGGTTTGTCTCGAAGCCGTAAGGATACGAGGATCGACATAGGTCCATGCACCGTTGTTCAAAGGCTCTTCCTGGCACCAGAGAAGGTCAGAGTTGGGGTAGCGGTCCAATTCAGGAGTGACCTTTAAAGGTAAGATGTAAGTAAGAAACAGACTTCATATAGAATGGATAGAATAGCAACATACCAAGTCATAAGGGAAGGGCGAAATCTGCTCAACCCTGCTAATAACGATGTTCTTGATACCACGCTTCCTACGCTCCTCAAGAAGAGTGTAGTAGACCTGACCAGAGCAAAGAATGTGACGCTGGACCTCCTCGGGTTGGACAAGCTCCTCGGGGAAGGCCTCGGGATAAAAGCGTTGGAAATGAGTGTCGCCAGTCATCTCATCCAAGTTGGAGCGAGCCGAAGGATGACGCAGGAGCGACTTGGAGAAGAAGATAATCAAAGGCTTACGGAAGTCACGATGGATCTGACGACGGAGGACGTGGAAGTAGTTGGCCGGGGTTCTGAAGGAAGTGCATTAGCAAAACAATTCAGAGATTTATTTTTTTGGAAATTCACGTACGTGGCATAAACGACCTGCATATTGCAATCCTGGTGCTGACGCTCAACCTTCTTGGGCGAAGGATAGATATGAGGGTGGTCATCGCACAATTGCAAGAACCGTTCAATACGTCCACTGGAGTGTTCGGGTCCTTGTCCGTCATAACCGTGGGGCAAGTTCACGACCAGACCAGAGCGTTGCAACCACTTGCGTTCACCAGAGGCAATGAACTGGTCAATGATGCACTGAGCGTTGTTGGCGAAGTCACCGAATTGCGCCTCCCAGATGGTGAGTGCGTCAGGCGAGACGAGGGAGTAGCCAAGTTCGAAACCGAGACAGCCGAATTCCGAGAGAGAGGAGTTGCAGACGGTGAAGCGGGCCTGTTGACCACCGAGGTGGTTAAGCGGGACGTACTGGTCTTCGTTCTCCTGATCGTGTAAGACGGCGTGGCGTTGAGAGAAGGTACCACGTTCAACATCTTGTCCAGAAAGACGGACATGGATTTGTTCCAAAGCCAATGAACCAAATGCGAGTGTCTCAGCGGTAGCCCAGTCGATGTTCGAGCCTTCCTCGACGTTCTTTCCGCGAGTGGCGAGGATACGAGCAAGGTTCTTGTGTGCGTTGAACTGCGTGGGAGGAGTCGAGATGACCTGACCGATCTTCTTCAAGACATCTTCGGCAACACCGGTATCGCGAGAGGGCAAAGGAACTTCGGCCAATTCCTTGGGGGACGGGAAGCCTTGCCACGATGCGGAGAGCCATTCCTTGCTGGTAGGGACGTAGTTCTTAGCACCATCAGCTGCTTTCTCGAGCATGCCCCAAACCCATTTACGATGTTCCTCAATGTCCTTCTCCGTGAACGTACCACGGCCAACCAAGAACTTGACGTATTGAGTGAGAGGGGTAGGTTGCTTAGCGATGGCCTTGTACATACGCGGTTGCGTGAAGGACGGTTGATCAGTTTCGTTATGGCCGTGACGACGGTAGCAGACAAGATCGACGACAACATCCTTCTTGAACTTGGCACGGTAATCGGCGGCAAGTTGACAGACGAAAGTGACGGCCTCGACATTATCAGCGTTAACGTGGAAGATAGGAGAGTCGATAGACTTGGCAATATCCGAGGGGTAAGGTGTAGAACGAGCGAAACGAGGATCCGTGGTGAAGCCGATTTGGTTGTTTACGATCAAGTGGATTGTTCCTCCAGTGCCGTAGCATGGCAAGTTGTGGAAGCCCATAGTCTCATAAACAACACCCTGTCCTGCGAAAGCAGCATCACCGTGAAGCAAAACTGCCATAGCCGTCTTGTGTTCATGTTCATCGTTCTCCAAGTGTTGAATAGCACGCGTCTTGCCCAATACGACGGGATCGCTGGCTTCCAAATGCGATGGGTTGGCGACTAAAGACAAGGCGACACGCTTTCCAGAGGGAGTAGGCCGGACGTAGTTAGCACCAAGATGGTATTTCACATCACCACCTTCGGTTGTTTCTTCCTTACTGCCAGAGAACTCATTCAAAATAGCCTCAATTGGCTTTCGAATGACGTTGGCCAAGACATTAAGACGACCACGATGAGGCATTCCCATATTGATGGACTTGACGCCGTGCTCGACTGAACGATCAATAAGAGCCTTCATTCCGGGGATAAGTGACTCGCATCCCTCTAGACCGAAACGCTTCTCGTTGGGGTATTTGCTGGCAATGAATTTTTCGAACAACTCGGACCACATAAGACGATCCAAAATCATCCTCTTCTCCTCGCCATTATAATTCCAAGGCTTGGGAACCTCGACACGCTCCCTGATCCAGTCGCATTGGTCCTTGTCGGGAATATGGATATACTGAATACCGACAGCACCGCCTATTCGGGAATTCAGGAAAAAATTCATCAAACATTTGAAATAGCTTACAGTAAATTCTCCTGCAGGTTTTGATGATATCTCGCAGTGTCATTGATTGCCGTTCCTCTGTAGCAAAGTGAGGCAGGATGCCAGGACCAAGGGTGAAGACCTTGTCTAAATCGCGTTCGGACCAGCCATAATGGCTTAACTCAAGTTCAGCAGGCCGAATATTGTCAAGATCAGCGTCCAAGATACCAAGCGGATCAAGGTCTGCGATGTGATGACCTCGAACCTGATAGGCACGGACGAGTAATTGGACCTATATATCAAAAAAAGGAAGAATAATAAGTAAGCGAACACAAATCATGGTGTAGCAAACTCTTATCGCACCTTCAGATGGTCGTTCAATTCCTGACCCGCTGGCCCGTGTAAAGTTGCGGCACCGTCTGCTGGCCTTGCTACGAGCGATGGAGGAGCTGAGAATGCCTGGTTTCCTGGCACACCTTTTTCCAATCCAGAGAAATACGCATCCCAAGATGGATGAACAGACTTTGGGTCCTGCCTCCAATGTCTGTACATCTCTTCAGCATAATAAGCATTCGTTCCATTTGCAAAAATATCTGTTCCAGGAGCAGCAGACGCTAACGAGCGTACAGAAAAGCGAGACAGATGCCTGGCCGCTGGACGCAGCGATAACCTCGATGCGAGGAGCTGACGCCTCAGCATGGCTAGAGGAGGGTAAAGGTGACGGGTAAAGGTGACAACAAGTGGTGCACGATTCTGATGAGGGTCACTTAGCCGCTCCGCCGGTGCCCCGGCGACAGCCGCACCAGCTTTTTGCGGCAGCTTTCCGTTGCGGTCATTTCGGTTCACCAATATATCACAACTATACGTGAGTGCATTCAGTTATACTCCTTTTCAATATTTTTAATGATTTATATGCCATTATTCTCTCAACCAGGCTGCTAATCCCATTTCTAAATTCTTCTCAAGACACGCTGTACTCATGTCATTCGAGAGCTCCCCTACAGGGATATTTATCCCAGCACAATTCTGCCGGGATGGCCCCGCTTCTATACCAGAACTCCGTTCTTACGTGGCCGCGTGTATAGAGTTTCTGAGCTCTCCGATGGTGTCGTCCATCCTCAAGTGTCATCCGAATGACGTCGCAATCCAAGGCCCGGATCCAAAATGGGAATCTTGGTGGCGGTGGGCCGCAAATGGTAAATCAAAATGGACATCGCTCATCCCTGGCTGGAATCAAAACAGCTCTTCATACGATGTTCCAAATTCGCTCAAAGACCTCCTCGACAAAATCGACTCATTGTGTCTACCACGAAACCCGGATGCAAATCTCGACAGCCAGCAGCCGTCTTTACGCGGGATGTCTCCCAAAAAGTCCCACGAAGTTTCCTGTATCTCAAACTTTATGCAGCATGTCTTACATGACAGCGCCACCGAGGTCAAGCACGCAGTTGATGTCGGTGCGGGGCAGGTCGGTTATTATTCTCAGTTAATTTCGTATCTCACTCAGATAAATTATTATTTCCAGGGATATCTGTCTCGGAATCTATGTTCTCCTCCTTTATCTATCAATGTTCTTGCGCTTGATTTTTCTGAAATTCAGACAAAAGGCGCTGAGAGACGTACGACCAACTCGGAAAGGAAAAAAAATAAAACGACTTTTAGCCCGAATACAACAACTGGCTCTGAGCCGGGCTCTTCTGCAGGGTCTTTGACACACGAAATGGCACATATTAATCCGGTAACTTTAAAGTCTACCACATCTGACTGGATATCTTCTACTTGCCGAGGAGCTGAGCTCCCTGTACCTGTGCTTTTCGTGGCTTTACATGCTTGCGGCACTTTGACGCCTGATATATTCCGTTGTTTTCTGGAGAATTGCAATAAAGGTCACCCTGTTCGTGGTGGCTCTGATGGCCCTTCATGGTATGCTTCTGGTCTAGTAGTGGCAGGTTGTTGCTATAACCTGATGTCCCCAGATTTAGGTGGGGTTTGTTACATTTATTTCGCCTCAAACTAATCTCTAATACATTATTCATAGACTTCCCATTATCAAATCTGGTCAAAGAGGAACAAAATGCGCTCAATTCTTCACTCTACTTGGCCTACAACCATCGTAGTCTAGCGGCGCAGTCGCCTCTGCAGTGGTCTCTGACGCCAGCTTCACGGAAGACCGCTGAACTCGCAATCCGTAAAGTCGTCTACCGAGCCCTGTTTGGGAAACTGGCCCTTGCCGGCAAATCCCCGGGCCACGCCGACGACCTTCAGGATGACCGGATACTAAAAATCGGGCGACTTCCAGACACAGTGTACACATCTATAGAAACCTTTATCTCGGAGGCCGAACGGAAAACAGGGACAAAGATTCAACGGCCCATCCCTGTTCTTGATGATGGAGGCGATGATACTGAATATTCTGAACTCTTGTCATGTCTTGAGGTCCTGCACGCCCTCCGCAGTCGTATTGGTCCTGTGGTCGAGAGCCTCATAATTGTGGACAGATACTTGTACTTGGTTGAAAATCTGCAGGGACGTAAAGTTGCCGCCATAAACTTATTTGACCAGGCGCAAGGAAGTGGACGGAATGTCGTTCTTGTTGTTTATCCATAAATTGATTAGGGAATAGTATTCAAATCCAATTACATCGTACTCAGATAATCCAACCAGAGCCAAAGGAGCCAGCCAGGTTAGAGAGCCGCGCTGTTTATAACAAGTCGGTTATTCTATAATCTATTCGACTAATTTGGTTCCGCGCCTATATGTACCTGGTAGTCCCAGTCTTTTGAAGACCTAACACTTTAGGATTGGCATCCTCTCTTTCTTATACGCACCTAGAGACGTGCGAATATAACGATGGGTGGAGAGGGTGCTCTCTTGAAAGAAGTTTTGTTAGCGATGTGAGAAACCATTTAGTCTGAATCGTTCTGGCGTCTTCATGATACTGATTAGGTTGCAATATAGAAATGAAAAAAGAATCGCTCAGATATGTTCTACTACTATCTTACTTTATGATCATAGTGAGCCTTGGGTTTCATATACCTTCGATCATAGTATCATCCTAAATTTTACAGTTTTAACGTTAGGAGACGAAGTTAGTTGCTATGGAAGAGCTATATTATTCTGTGTTGTATTTTAATATGCACGCAGATTCGGTCTATATGGAATACTCCCAAAACCTGGCTGAGCGTGTTATTTCTCGTGACTCGCTATGTTGTACCAGCCACCTTCGTCGTTGAACTCATTTGTAAGTGCATTTTCCATTGATTCCTTGACGAGATTGAAAGGCTTCTTTATAGCGTTGTTTCCTATTTGGTCTCTCAAAGTAGGTTACATCTTTCCGTTGATATTAGTAAACATGCATTAGTACTAACCAACCTTTTTTAAGGGGTCTGTCGCATTACAACTAGGAATTATGTGACTACACTAATTTTTTTACACAGGTGTGAAGCGTATATTGATACTCTTTTCCCCGCGATGTCTACAATTGTTACTCTAAGTTGTGGGTTTACGAGACTTAGTGTAGTGGCTGCCATTAACATCAGTACTCTTCACTCAGTAGTAACTTGTAAGTATCAATTCGTACTCGAAAGACACTTTTATATGAAGAAATCTTAGGGATAATGATCTTACGAACATACGCTCTTTATAAGCAAAGCAAAGTAGTTTTGGGATTTCTGGGATTTCTTTGGGTTTTAATGGTGGCACTTATGCTCCTTGCAGCTTTTTATCTCTCAGGTAAGTATCCTTCGTATGATATCGATTAGATGATTTCTTACATATCACATTCCCAGACCGATCCGATATCCCCCTTTTCTTAGTCCGTACGTACTTCAAGTGCCTGTCTTGAGAAACTATTTGCCGACGAGGATTTAACAGCTATTCTAAAGTCATGTCTTATTGGCCGCTCTTTCAATCAACCATCCTCTGTATACTATGCAGGAATCCTCGTGGTGGATACCATTATATTCGGAATGACACTAATGAAGACAGGGAAATATAGGAACAGGATGACATTCCATGCAACGGGGTAAGACCTTCGTTAATTGAAATGCCAGTGACCGTTCCATGACTCGGACCTAACGGCACCTCAGATTAGAGCTGCTGCGCCTTTATGAGCAAGATGGCATGGTCTACTACTTTGTTGCGTGTCTCACGCATTTCTTCAACTTTATTTTTATCTTGGTAAGCACTTCGCGTTCATTAAAAATGCCCGAAATGCCAGCTGACATCTTCCATAGGCTGTTCCAAATCCTGAAAAGACGGTTTTAGCAAGGTTCAGCGCCTTCATACTTATACTTCATCTTCTCGCGATCTTAACCGTCTCGAATAGTTTCAGCCAGACCTTCGCCACGCTGCTCGTCTGTCGGCTCGTTCTTCGGTTACGGAAGAAGGCAGAGATGCAAGGCCGGCATGTCAAGAGGACGCGAACAGATAGCACGCAGGAAACTTCCCCAGGTCGGAATGGTGGCTTATTCACCTCTGTCGTACTCGATACATTTTTCGACATTAGAGAGGACAGCCATCAAGGAGGCTACACGGATACTACGGAGATCTACGAGCTAGAACTTCACGATGGGCACGACGAATCCCGACGCGTCTATCTCGCTTCAAGAACTGAAAGGAGCGGGGCGGCATGCGAGTCTTCTGCGGTTTGTTGATGAAATTAACACGTCATATCCGCGTAAGGCACATCATACCCTTTTACGTACTGAAGTTGTATGTAGGATATATCGAAGAGCTGTATGATATTTTTAGATAATTTCCGAGTCTTGTATAATAGAAGAGTGGTACTTAAATCGACTCGTTAGTAAGTAAGCTATTACGTCAACATTCCCATCTTTTTCAACAGTTTTGCAAATTTTCAGCGACATACACCTCACATGTCCTGGCAATATTTTCCCAGGAGATCTGTTGGGTCGAGGGTCTACACTGGCACTACATAGGGCCATCCGAAATAGGGCACGATGTGTTGTTTACAAAGCCAGCATATATTTAAGCAATTAGTTCCGAAAGGTATTTAACGACCACTATGACTTTTGGCTGATCCAGGTACATATGTCGTTCACCGACGAACCGTAGCGCATGGTTATGCTTACGGCTCCCCCGCAGGATGTTCAAAGTCGAATTGCAGCTTGGGAATCATGTGCCGTTTTGAATAAAGACCAGTGAATTTAGTCTTAATTAGTCAAGTTCCTTATCTATACAATAACCGCATTGCAACCCATGGAGTCAGAGAACAAACCCAATTTCTTTGGCGAGGCCAAGCTTGACTGTAAGTTACAACACTCATTGTCACAGCCGTCCCGGATACGTAAGGCGGAGTCCCACGATCACGCGATCACCATGAAAAACAACATTTTGAAAAGACGCACTGTATCTCGCTATAAGTATACTCCGAATTAAAATATAATATTTTATATGCTTAGGTTTTTGAGGTCTGGCTACAATCTTCCGTACTCAGAATCTCTCAACATTCAATACATTCTGTTCACCAAAATAATGGCTGATTTTTGCACCCTGAGCTCTCCTGCATGAACAGGATGCCATTAAGTCATGTTAACTAGCCTAAAAATCATCTAAAACTCTGATATAGCATTCTAAAACTTCATACTACTTTAACATAAGCAGGGGGAGGAGGACATGGGGTACATCAATCATGAGGACCTGTTGCAAAATAATGATCTTCAGGGATATAGAGGGATCTCAGTTCGATGATAGAATGCGTGAATATTCGACCAGGTAGCGGTTAGGTCTAGGTAAACACGTAAGGAACTACAAAAAACCTTCGCGGCTATACAGTTCCTCGACTCGGCTTTCTCCGAGATCACCAATTCTTGACAGAACCTAGCAGAGCCTTAGGACCTCCTTCCTCTGCTTTGGTTAACATAGGGAGGAGTGTAGCTTGTTATATAAGCATTTTAGACGATTTTTAGGCTGATTAGTATGTCTTAATGGCACCCTGTTCATGCAGGAGAGCCCAGGGTGCAAAAATCAACCATTATTTTGGTGAACAGAATGTATTGAATGTTTAGAGATTCTGAGTACGGAATATTGTAACCTAGACCTCATAAACCTAATTATATAAATTATCATATTTTAATTCGGAGTATATAGCGAGATACAGCGCGTACTTTCAAAATGTTGTTTTTCATGGAGATCACGTGATCGTAGAATTCCGGCTTACGCATCCGGAACGGCTATAAGGATTATTTAAACCACCTATTTTGCCTATTCCGTACAATACTACGACGGAGCGCGTATGTATGCGGCATTTATTGGCCAATAACTGCCAAGAGGACAAGGGGGATCTCCGTTGTACGATTTGATATCATTCCCCTCACGTCCGCTTTGAAGAGCAACTAACAGGCGGCAAACAGTGTGACAATACAGATTGCCGACCCTCCTCGTATCGTGGGCGACATAAAATTTAAGCTTTTCAATCAGACCTAAGGTTGACCCGACCTCACATATATTCGTACAGGGCCTGCCATCCGGAAATCGACCCGAAGAGAAATTTCTTCCTGCTCGCTATTGCCATGATCTAGTGCTCCCGAATCTCTTATATAAGTGTTTCTTATTCATATAACAGCTCTTTCTACCAACTTTCCACTGTACATAGTTTTTCCTATCTGACGATCTTATGTCTTCGGAAGCTAGGTTAAAGGCTGATGTGCTGGGAGGAATTCTGACCATCCTGTATGTGTCCTATTTACATCCACGACTTCAAATACTTTGATTCACTTTCTGGGCATTTAGCAAAAGACAACAATACATCCAGCTTTCTTCCACAACCATTCTAGTTTATGATCACCGTAAGGTCTTCCTGCTTATAATACTCGCCGCATCAAATATGCTGAATTTGCTCAGTCTTGACTCTAGGTGACGAGGTGAGGTGACGGGGTGTAGGAGTCCACTCTGCTGTCCCTCTAACGCTGAACTCTTGTCCCAGGTCAGGACAGTTTGGAGATACGATCGCAACTGGATATGTTCTCTGTTCCTGGTGACAAGATATGGCGTTCCGTTACTCTTCTTTGTGGAGACATTAAGTGAGCATTTGTGGTGGTAATTATTTCAAATATACTCTGAAGCCCGCTCTATTCCAGCCCTTTACCCGGTGTGGACTCTCGAAGTGAGTGTATATTCTTTACTGTCAGAAACATATTTCTAACGATAAACCTAGAGGTTTGTTGAGTTATTTATTAGCTCTCCTTATTTACCAACAATACTTCTTTACGGCCAGTTGTCGAGCCTTCGTGAATTCCCATTTTTCGGTCCTAGCAGTCATTGCTACTCTTAGTCGTGAGTCTCTTCTGCATACTCAAAGTCATGAATCACTAAAGCGATTATAGTAATAACATGTAGGTGATATTCAGAGCTTTTTCGCGGTTACTTAAACTGACGACCACGCTGTAACAGGGATCATGATACTGCGTACTTACGCCCTGTGCAAGCAAAGGAAATGGGTCTTGATTTTGTTGGGAATTTTATGGGTAGTGATGGTGTTGATTATGGTAACTACCAACTTATTCATTGGGCGTACGTGGTAATATCTCATTTCCTGTACATGGATGATACTGAAAGAATTGAATATTAGGTCCGGTGAATCTACCCGACTTTGTCATTCGTACGTTTCAACCTAACCTCCTTGGATAAGTAAGACCCAACGTCATTTCCAGCTCTCACAGGAGCTTGCCTTATGGGAAACAGCATAAGCAAAATCTCAGCATTTTTCTACACTGGAGTTTTACTGGTCGACACAGTAATCCTATTTCTCACAGTATGGCAAACCTCAAAATTGCTTACTATGAAAAATAATAATCATTCTGGGTAAATCCAACTTTTTCTCCCCTTGGTTTTAATGGCATATTTACGGATTTCTAGGCTTAAATTATTGAAACTGTATATGAAGGATGGCGTACTCTTCTACGCTGTTGTATGCTGCGCCCACTTAACGAACGTACTATTTATTATTGTATGTCTATTTTCGAGGAGGCTTACTAAATTCTAACTTAACTTTCTAAGCTGGCACCCGACTCCCTGAAACCGGCTCCCGGCAAGTAAGACTCTAGATATCTCAAATGGCTTTCCCGAGCTGATTTTCGTCCCATTTTACAGTTATAGTCAAAGTATCACGAGCATTTTGGTCTGCCGTCTGGTCCTGCGTCTTCGTAAAGCCGGAGAGAAACAGAAACTTCGAAAGCAAAATGCAACCACATCCACTGCTGAACCAGTTTTTAGCAACACATCGCAAAACATCGCATCATTCTTCAACGCTCCGCTCGAGAATCACTCGCACGTCCATACACTGGAAGACCAATCTGATGAGGGTGAAGGATATTCCTCTGATGTGTCCGAACCTATACGCCATTCAACCTCACCCCGAGACAACCGGTACCAGCCTGAGTGGGCTGCGGGTACAGAAGAAATCGAACTCGAAGAATTCTCTTGTCACTATCGAGAACCTTCCATAAGGGGCCCATCTCCGAATTGGCAGTTATCATACCTGTCATCAACGTTTACCGCTAATTCGTCGGCATATCGTGAGCGGTTGGAGTCTAGATCGTCGGTGGGGATATTACCACCCAATATATGATGCCCTCGGACACAAATTGGGTTGAAGCGCTGATTTGGCGACAACGTCCAACGTTCCTTGAACTCTCTACGGGTCGCTGTCTTCTGCATATCTTGATTGAGATTAGGCGGATCACTCGAATGACCAACGACTTCCAATGTCGACCCCTCGTATTTCTATATTCCGCTAATCTTATAAACCTTCTGTTCTTTTATCTATTCTTGATTCTATTAGGAGAAATTATCGATTTTATGTACGCTATAATGATCACCAATGTCGAAAATAATCCCTTCTTATGATCTAGTTCCCACCTTGCGTGTCAATAGTGGTTCGTGCGCTGGTCACGAGTCGTTAGTCGAATGATGAAGTCTCCCACTGACGAACAGATTCGACGAAATTTCACCGCAACTATAAACGTATCCGAGCAACTGTCCAGAACTCATATAAAAAATGACATGACCAGCTTGATACTGCGAGTTGGTCTAGTAACTCCCTCACTCATAGCCGCCGTGACATTTTGCAAAATGAGGACAGTCAGTTGGGTGTTTCTATCCCTGGCTTACGGTGTTTTCGCTTCTCCGTCAAGCAGCAGCCTTCCCAAGAAATGCAAGATGCTATTCGATGGCAGAGTCGCGGTTCCCACAACGCCCGCAGATTTTGACAAGAACTCCAGTATATTCGACCATCAATTTGTACATGGTGAAAGTGAGTCATACGTTCTTTTCATGTTTCGAATATGGTTTCTGACGATGTGAATCTTGTTGCATAGATCAAACCTGGGCTGAAATAATCAAGTTCCCGGCCGTTCCACCTTCACTGGTAAGAACCGAAATTACTTTATTTGGCTCAGAGGCCGGGTTCTGACTGACACTCTTCCGCTCCAGTTTGATATTCCAAAAGGCGCAAAACCCGTAGAAGTGACTATCAGGTAAGCATACAATCAGCATCCACAAACCAGTTTAGAACAGGTTGGCTTACTTCGATACTCGGTCCTTCTTGCATGAACTTAATAAAATGAAGTAATCGATCTATCTTTTTGCCCGGGGGTGATCCTCCAATGCCACAATTTGGCTTCAGACGTTCGGAGCTCATCCCCGCTACAAACAATGGAACGGATATCACCGTACAAGGGACAACCACATTCCATTGGTCTATTCGCGATGACCCTTTGCGCCCGTTGAACTTCTCGCATGAATACCATGTGCGTTGTGATATTTATTCGACTCCGGGGGCTTGATCCTGATCTTAATACACTCGTAGCCCGCCTGGCATGAAACAGCAGATTTCAGCACATCGGAAATAACGTTCTTAACGGGGAAGCCTTTCAACCAGTCATTCGACCCTACTGTGCATGATCCAAAGACGCTACGTCTCGCAGGAAGACAATCAAATAGCCCCGAAACAACGTTCTTCCAGACGCCATTCATTTTTGATGTATGGCACAATTTTGCCGTGACATTAGGTTGGGAGTCCAAGTGCGCATTTTCCCTTCGAAAAAAAGATCATTCCGTTCTGATCACTGTCCACTAGCTTGCTTACGGTCTATTACTCGAAAGGCTATGCCCCATTAAAGAAGGTTGCAGGCCCCGCCTTCAACGACAATTCTGGTGGCGGACAATTCCACACGGGTGTCTTTAAGCTTCCGACAGGCCCACTCGGAATCGACGTACTCCACGAAGGATTCCAAGAAGCCCCCATAAACGAGGGACTTATTTTTGGCGGGATATTCATAGAGGACAGTGCAGATGGATGTGTCACTTTATCCCCATGAGCCTTGTCGATTACCTAGCTTGTCATTTCAAAAAGGAGTTGCATACTAGCAAGCTCTTGGAATTGATTTTCATTTACGTGAACCTGCACGGGCCAGAAAGTAATTATGTAGTCAACAGTATCGCATCGCCACTGAGTGCATTGGACCCATAGGGACAGTGGCCTTCTCGGTGGAGGATGTGGGGAATATCTCGTGGCCATGGTAGGTAGCTATAGGATGCCTGGTAACGACGTACCGTCAGTGCATCTGATTGCAAATTATTTTCGTAAACGGGTTGTCCAGACCTGAGACTCCAACAAAAAAAAAGAGAAAAAACGAAATGAATATTCGATCGAGTAAAGCTAATAAACAGACAAAAAAGGACGAACAATAAGGAGGCGAAATAGGAGAACAATAATAAGCGAGACAGCTATGAGTCGGGTGGGAAGGAAAAGGCTCCGCGGCAGGCGCTTCCTTATTCATGCCCTCTTTAAGCTCAAAGGCAAACGCCCTACACACGCCAAAAGCACTCGAACAATAACAAACGAACCGGCGAACAACAACCGTTGCTGCCCTAATTATCCAATGCCACTTTCTACCCTTTGTCTGCTATAAGAACGACACCCTTTGTCCGCCCACTCCCCAATCTAACTCTAAGCCTACCTCCCCATTGTCCGCCAACGCTAAAGGCTCATCTCATATCTCACTAGTTTACACTCTAGACTGATTCTTGGGGTTTGGTTCTTTATTCTGCGTAGCAACAACGACCCCCACTTTCCATCCCAATTGCAAAATGTCCAGCACCAACACAGCAAATACGATGATAAACATAAACGCATTAGCAGACGGCATCTACGACTCGCTCATGTGCGATGACATTCCACGAGCAATGCATCTCTCTTGGCATCTAATGCAACAACCTTACTGCCCGCTCCAACTCCAAGCGCAGGCCGTCCTAGTGCATTCAGCGGCATCGTTGAAGTTAGGAGGTGATCCGAGGGTTATTGAGGGGAATGTACGTCTCAATTTCGACATATTCGAGCTTACTGAATACTGATCAATCTCCTTTTGTATCTTAGATGCAAAGTATGATTAAGCGACTATCCACAATCCTCTCCAAAGCGCCCCCACCAATTCAAAGTGATCCTCTGCTCCTCCGCACCCTCGCAGACCTCCGCGTCGCCGCATCCTCCCTCCGCTCCCATCCATCCACATTGCTGCACTCTAAATCAAAGTCCAAATCATATCATCCCTACGCCGCTCGCCTGAATCCTTCCAAACAAAAGGCAAAATCCAGCCTGCTAGACCTCGACAACCTCGTCGAAGGCTTTGGCAAGCTAGGGTTGGGCAAGGGATTGGGACGTTGTGGATCGGGTATTCGCATGATGCGCGAGGAAGTGATGATTATCCGGGAGGAAGATCATGAAGACGATCATCATTGGGGATGTGCATAACTCGGTGTCGCTATCGGTGGCCGTGACCGCGATTTTATTCTTCACTGCCCTGGTCGCTCGTCGACACATCAGTCTACACCGGCACGGCCTCTCCGAACACCCGCTTTCCTCTTTGAATGTACATTCCCCCTCCAAGCGTCGGCGGCTCCGTTTCGTTTTTCTTGCGCCGACGTCTCTCTATCTTTGTGATTTTTGGTTTGGATTATAATTATCTACTTATATCCTTCATCATCATCGTCCTGGCATATGCGATGCGATATACGCTCTATCTCTTTTTGCGGTCGTCACTCTGTACAAGCTTTTTTTGACGAACCCTGCTACCTGCAATTCCAATTCTTCAAAGATCCTATAGAAATGTAGCATAAGTAGTACTTGATATCTTCCGTTCTCTCTCTGTTGTAGCAATAAAAATAAATTTGACTTTTTGGCTTTAAATAATCTATCTGCATGTCTGGATCGAGAATTATTTCATTCAATATGAAAGTCCAGGAGGCTTGGTGACGCGTAACGTTCCATAGCATTACATAAATTAATACTTAGGACTACGATCAGGCTGAAAGGGTTTTTGCGACATGATTAAGTATCTTCTGACATCAGCAAAGTGTGCAAAGTCTATATAGCACTAGGTAGCCTCCCTACTCCGCCTACAGGAGACGCCCGTGGTAGGCGGGGTAGGCTATTGCGGATTCGCTAATTACGGTATATAGCACCATCTAGCGCTAAATACCTCCATCTACCGCTCATACCGCCCCCTACCACCGGCGCTAAGAGGCGCGCTTGCCAGGTTTCCTGATGGAGCCTGTATATGCAAATGCTTGCCCCCCCGAAGAATATCCTGAGTGTCCCACAACTGTTCATTATCCAGATTTATATAGCCCAAATTCTGCAGACCTTCTGTCTGGCCAAGCACCAAGTCCAGAGCACGCTTGCGAAGGTCCAAGACCTTCTGAAACACAGGAGGGATTCCTAAGTTTTCTGCGGAAAAAAAGTGAGAAAAGAGTGAGATAAAAAATGAAAATTTAATTAACTTTTCTTTTGAATAAAATTTTACGAAGACTGTTCGTTTTTGAAGTGTTTGAAAGCGCGGAAAAAGTTGTGAAGACGGAGTCAAATAACGTGAGAAAACGGACCCAAAAGATACTAAAAACGCGCGGTTCTCGGACGGGTTTTGGTCACTTAAAAGTGGTTTATTATTGTAGTAATACTAAGAGTTTTTGCTAGACGGAAACTAAAATAAAATATTGTATAAAATTTCGAAAACGGTTGATACTGGCATACTATTCATGCCGTGAAAAAAAATGAACTTTCTTCTTTTGTGTTGTTGAAAATAAAGCAAATATCTTGCGAAAACTGAGTTTTGGCTCCTGATTTGAGATTGGAATAAAGTCTGAATACTGCCCATTTTCTTTAAATTTATGCCCAACAAAGGAGTTGAGAAAACGCTGAGAAAACTCGGAGTTTCAATTTATTTTTCGGCTGTGAAAAAGACAAAGGAAAATAGATTTTTGAGGAATCCGGAGGAATCTGGAGGAATCCGCCTGATTCCTGTGGAATCCATAAGAATCCTTTGGAATCCTTCGGCTTTCTGGGGACTTCCGCGGATTCCCGGATTTTCCGCTTAGGCAGGTGGATTCCTCCGAAATCCTGATAAACCCTAGAGAGAGAGAGCGGATTTTGGAGGATTTCTTACTTTGCAGCAGCAGATTAAGATGAATTTTAGGGAATTGCACTTGATATTGTCATGTACTTATCATCCACAGGCTTTATATATGTACCATAATTATTTATATTATATATATCATTGTTACATCCTGATATCTAGGTGTCACTTCAGACTCTGGATATAATAGAACGAGGTAAGTAATTCGGAGTCTGGATGATATGAGCTGAAAGGACTTGGCTTCAACTTATATGTTGCGCCCTTACTCGTATGCATTGTCCTTATTTCAGAATGAAATCCAGACGAACAAAGGATCGGAGTCTGACGGTTGTCGCAGACAAGTTGGTATAAGAGAACTCGGAGACTGAGTGTAGTAGAATGAAGAGAGGATAGACAGACGGAGGCTGGAAGGAGTTAGCAGAATAATGAAGTTGATTTCTGATTACTGAACCTGTCAGGGGACGCCTCCAGAATTCCGCCCGGAACTATCCCTCGCGTTAACCACCCTCAAGTAGCAATTCCACGCGGGATTCACCCTCAGCATATTCGTCGACTCCTGTGGCCGGAGAGTGGGCGGTTTGGTTGGAGACAATGGTCGTCTGGTGGAGGATATATGCGCATATAGTCATAGCGCATGAGTGATGGGTTGTTTAGCGCCGGTCGGCTTTGGGGATTGTTCCATTGTTTCTCCGTTCGCTTCCGCTTCCTTTGTCTTCCTTCTCATTGGTTCGTTCCCCTTTCTTTATTGTTTCCGAGTTCAT
>KN837079.1:1206824-1218670 GCA_000827215.1 Sphaerobolus stellatus SS14
GAGTGGGAGGTTTGGTTGGAGACAATGGTCGTCTGGTGGAGGATATATGCGCATATAGTCATAGCGCATGAGTGATGGGTTGTTTAGCGCCGGTCGGCGATTGGGATCGTTCCGTTGTTTCTCCGTTCGCTTCCGCTTCCTTTGTTTTCCTTTTCATTGGTTCGTTTCCCCTTTTCTTATTGTTTCCGAGTTCATCAGATCATTGTTCGTTTTTCCTTTCGGGTTTACGTTCCGTTTCCGGACGGTATATAGTGGGCTCACTCTAGCAGAAGCAATCCAAGTCTTTCTCTTTGGATTTCCCCTCTGCTAGGTGAGATTCCCGTCGCGTGTATATATTTCATTCATTTATGTATTCTTTGGATTTCCCCTCTGCTAGCTCTGCGTGACGTCCGCTCGGCTTCGAGGGTTGCCCTTACATGAACCGGCAGAGCATGATGCACTCATTAAGGGTTATTGGCGATGGTACGACAGGGAGCACGATGATTTGGAGAGCCATTACTTGGCTTTGGTTAGGAAGGAGGCTGAAGCGGAGAGTAAGTGGAAGTTCAAGGAGGGGAAGAAGAAGAGCAAGCCTGTGGCTCCTATTGGTTTGGGGTCTGAAAAGGGGAAAGGCAAGGATAAAGCAGAAGAAGTAAGTCAATAGAATGAAGTAAAAATTATACTGATAAAAATCAGGTTGTCAATTCGGAGTCTGAGGCTGACATGGCATTCTGGGAGACCTGTGTTGGCTGCGAGCGGGCCAGGGTCAAGTGTGTCTTCACGCATGCAATGAATGGCAAGAAGGTGGCTTGTGATAGGTGTGTCTGTTGCAAGACCAACTGCACTTATCAGAGCCCGAACGACCTAGTGATGCAAGTGATGCTAAAGAAGATTAGCAAATCTCTTGTCAACTTGGACATTGAAGCAGGGAACTGAAACCACCTGGATGCTGAGGGTCTATACCACCAATATCACCTGCAAATGTTGGACGAACTCCGATGGTCCCTTGACCAGTTGATGAAGGCAGATGAACTGGATCTCGGACTCTGGACTCTTGAACATCAGCTTCAGGATGTATCATCGGTGCTTGAGGAACTTCAAGATGGGGTATTCCATAGCCATGCCTGGATTATAGACAGGTACAACAAGGTCGCCCTGACATGTGGAGCCCAGATGAAGCGACTCACGGCAAGGTATAAGCTTGGAAAGTCTTGTGCTCCAAAGGTCATGCTCCTGAATCGATATGGTGATGTGGAGTTTGAAGAAGATGTGGAGTCTGGTGAGAAGAGGATGAGAGATGAGGATGATGCGGAGTCCAGTCCCAGCAAGAGGGCAAGGTTTGAAGAAGACCCGGGGTCCGGAGAAAATGAAATGGAGTGGGTGGTAGAAAAGGAAGTGGGGCCCGATCTGGAGCCCATGGAAGTTGACAAGGGTAAAGGAAAAGAAAAGGAACTGGGGCCCAAGGAAACAGAAGAGGACACTATGAAAGAGTAGAAGCGGTGTCCAAAATGTAACGTAGAATAGAAATTGTGAATAATTGTAACATGTAATGCGTCCAAAAACTCAAAGTGTGAAAAATAAGAAGACTGAAAAAACATGAAAAGCGGAATCTGAAGAATAACCAGAATGAGAACTGAAATATAAGACAAGACCGAAATTTGAGGTGAATGAATTGAAAATTGAAAAAGAAACATCATGAAAGAAAATGAAGTAATGAACCATGGCAGGGTCTGAGAACAGAGTCCGATCATATCTTGGAAAGAGGTCCTGGCTTGTTAGGATATTTGCGATGAAATTCTTCAAGGAGGTCTGGTGCACTGAGTTCAGTGGCTAGTACCCAATCAGTATCTTGTCCTGTACCCTTATAGCCCATGCATTTGACAAGGTATTGAAGTTTACATTTATGTCTTCTATCTATCTTTGAATCAAGGATAGCGTCGAGTTCATAGTTTTCCTCATCGTCAATCATAACTGGATTGGGGGCCGGTGGTGTACGATCTTCAAACTGATTAATAGTTGCGGGCTCCAGCATCAAAATATGAAAGACAGGATGCACCATCTTGTAAGCATCCAGAAGCTGAAGTGTATATGAGAGGGAACCATGCTGAGTAAGAACCTCAAAAGGTCCTAAGTACTTTTCAGCAAGTTTCTTTGACAGTCTCATTGTCCGAAAGTATTGAGCTTTGACAAAAACATAGTTGCCAATTAAAATCTCGGAGCCTGGTAACCTGTGACAGTCAGCGGGGCCCTGATAGCACTCCTGAGCTTCCTTCATACTAGTCTTGAGATATTGATGTAATTCATCAAGGTTAACAACATATTCCTGGGCATGAGCTGAAGCCAGATTGCGCTCTGGATGAATAGTAATGTTAGGATGATAACCTTTGTTAGCAAAGAACGGAGGTATGTGGGTAGTAGCATTAGGAGCGTTATTGTATGCAAACTCAGCTAATGGTAGTAACTCCGACCAGTTATCTTGTTGATAGTTGCAATATATACGGAGATATTGCTCCAAGGTTTGGTTAACACATTCAGTTTGTCCATCGTCCTCCGGATGATACCTAGAAGTGAAATGCAAACGCATGTCAAGGGCTTGTCCAAGGGACCTAAAAAATGAGAGACAAACTCGGAGCCCCAATTGTGCAGAAGTAATGTTGACCGTTGTAGGTATGAATATACTCTGCTTGGATAACCTGTCAACGACTACAAGGATTGAATTGTAGCCACCGGAGTCCAGTAATTGTTCAATGAAGTCCATTGATATTGAATTCCAAGGGAGCTCTGGTACAGGTAATTACCTAAGGAACCTGTATGGCTTATGTCATTGTGACTTCGACTGCATACAAGTAACACAGGACTTGCAAAATTCCTGGACAAAGGAACAGATTCCGGGCCAGACATAAGCACGTCAAATAAGTTTGATAGTCTTGTTCTGCCCGAAGTGTCCAGATAGGATATGGTCATGCTTGTACTGCAAGACCTTAAGTCGGAGTCCGTCAACATCTGGAACATAGATTCTGTTATCTAGGCATAAGATTCCGTCTTCACCTAGTTTCCATCTTGAGTCATTTCCATTGTTGAGGTGTATTAATGCTACAGAGTCCGAGTGTAGTGCATCTTTGATGTCATTGTGAAGTTTGTGAATGTCCACAACAACGGAGCTCCGAAGAGCAGGAACAATAAGAGATGTCACTCTAAGGGAGGCCATCAGCTGATCCTGAGTAAAGGTCAGCCTAAGGTTCTAGGGATTAATGCTTGCATAATTGTTACCCCCCTCTTTTAGGTAGATGTCCCATCGTCTAGTTAGTGCATCTGGTTTAGCGCCAAGGTGTCCGGGGCAGAAACATATTACCATATTGAATTGAGATAAGAATTCAGACCACCGAGCTTGTCGGTGAGTAAGCAATTTTGTAGTTGCGAAGTATTCCAAGTTCTTATGATCAGTAACAACGTCAACTGCAGGGGCCACACCTTCCAGGTAATGACACCATTTTTTGAAAGCCTCGAAAATGGCTAACAATTCTTTATCATGGACGTCATAATTATGTTCTGCTTGATTGAACATTCTTGAGTGGAATGCAATAGGATGAAGTTCATCATCTATCCAAAGAGATAGAATGGCTGCTAATGCATAATCTGAAGTGTCAGTCTCCACCACAATAGGTACGTTGGGTATCCAATGGGTGAGGATGGGGGCTGACATGAAAGCCTGTTTGATTGAGTTAAAGGCAATTCGACATTCTTCAGTGAAGGACCATAGGGCCCCTTTCTTGGTAAGACACTTCAAGGGGACCGTGAGGTCCGAGTAATTGAATATGAAGCATCTATAGAAATTACCAAAACCGAGAAATGATTGAATATCCTTGACCTTGTGGGGCTCCGGCCATTCCAAGATGGTCTTGACCTTATCAGATGACATTCGGAGTTCGTGTTCAGATATAATATAACCTAAAAATTCAACTTCACTTTTATGAAACTCGCATTTATCATGACAAGCATATAGTCCATTAGCGTGAAGTCAACGAAGCACCTCTTTGACATGTTTTTGGTGTTCGTCCAGGTTATCTGAATAGATTAGAATATCGTGCAAATAGGCCAATACAGAGACATCCAATAGATCATCAAAGATGTCATTAATAAATCTCTGGAAGGAGGCCGGTGCATCAGTTAAACCAAAAGGCATTACTAACCACTCGATGGAGCCATAGTGAGTTTGGAAAGTGGTTTTGTATTCATCACCTTCAGCGATGTGTACAAGGTGGTAAGCATGTCAGAGGTTGATTTTGGAATAGATCCTAGATCGTTTTGGAGTGTCCAATAGGTCAGTTATAAGGGGTAATGGATACCGATCTTTTTTAGTAACTCTATTGAGACCCCTGAAGTCTACACATAACCTCAGGGACCCGTCCTTCTTGTGTACAAAAAGAACTGGAGCACCATGTGGAGACCGAGTAGGTCTTATGTAACCCATACGAAGATGTTTGTCCAATAACTCTCTGAGAGCGAATATATGGGGCCCGGAGGTACAGTGGCACCATCCTCAAGATTAATCTTGAGGTCATAAGGTCTATGAGGAGCTAGAGTATCAGTGCTTGACTTTGAAAAGACATCAGCGAATTCATGATATTCTTTGGGCACACCGTTTAACACATCAGGGTCCGAATCCATAGACATTGCTCTTGCACGGAGTTCTGGATCTTCAAGGTTAATGGTAAAGTGTTGTGAACCTTCCATCTTTGCTGCCTGCATATAAGCAGCAGTGTTGAAAAAAGATATTGAAGGCTTGACAGGAGTTGACGACGTGAAGGCCGTTGCTTGAGGAGTAGGCATCACGGAGTCCGCAGACACAGAAGTTGATGAGGGTTGTCCAAGAGGTTGCTTGAACAAGGTGAATGCTGCATGAACATTGGATGAGGCCTTTGACAACCCACTTGTCAGTGTCTGGAACGAGATACTGCCCAATACCCAATCAATCAACGGATTGTAGCGGGTGAGCCAGTTGTGTCCCAAGACGGCGACGCATGAGGAGTTCAGAGTGGTGACATAGAATGTCATAGACATGGTTTACCCAGAGGGAAATGTAATTTCAAGGTCTGCAGCTTCTGTAATAACAGAGTTAATTGAACCATCAAACAGAGATAACAGAAGAGGGTAAATAGAATAAGTAGAAATAGAATGAGCCTTTACAAATTTTGATTCAACAAAACAATGTGAGGAGCCTGAGTCAACAAGAGTATATACAGGAGCCAGAATGGATTCAAAAGTGAGCATAATCGTGAGCGAATTAGAATTAGAAAGAGCAGAAGCATTGAGTCTAAGGTTTATAACTGGACGGGTTTGGGGATCAACACAGTCCGACCGCCCGGAGTCTGACAGACTGGTCACTAGTTTTTTGACCCAGATGCAGAGTCCTTGGCCTTGTCATCTGTGGTGGGTTTCTCCTTAGTGTTGGAGGTGCATGCTTTAGGCACAGGGCAATTGTTGGAACCGGAGCCCGAAGCCTGGTTGTTGTTCCACCTAGCTTTATTGCAATCCTTTGCAATATGCCCCTTAAGTCCACAAACAATGCATAAGCCCACGTCAATGCGGCACTTGCGCTCAGTGTCCGTGAGTTGACCATCAGGTCCCAAATGAGTGTTCTGTGGAACACTTGTATTGGTGACCGTAACTGTAGTGATGCAGTTCGACTGCCTGGAGTTTGACAGACTGGTCACTAGTTTTTTGACCCAGACACAGAGTCCTTGGCCTTGGCCTTGTCATCTGTGGTGGGTTTCTCCTCAGTGTTGGAGGTGTGTGCTTTAGGCGCAGGACAATTGTTGGAACTGGAGCCTGAAGCTTGGTTGTTGTTCCACCTAGCTTTATTGCAATCCTTTGCAATATGCCCCTTAAGTCCACAAACAATGCATAAGCCCGTGTCAATGCGGTGCTTGCGCTCGGTGTCCATGAGTTGACCATCAGGTCCCAAATGATTGTTCTGTGGAACACTTGTATTGGTGACCGTAACTGTAGTGGTCTTACTCTTTGAATTATTTGGAGCCTGAGACTTGTTGCTTTTAGAGTCACTATTGTTGCTGCTATTAGCGTTATTGTTAGAATTAGACGTACTTGAGGTCATCGGACCCCGACGAGCCTTGCATCTACTTTCTTCACAGTGTGTTTGCCAATAATGCTGGTCAATTTGCAATACAAATTGACGTAGTGACTCATAAGTCTTAGGTTTTGGCCAGATTTTAGCCAAATCATCCAGAATATGATCGGGGAGCACATTTTTGACCATGTGATAATACTATAACAGATGTTTATATCTTATATATGTTCACCCAAGACTAACTGAACTCTTTGTATATTGAGTAGGTAGTAACATAGGGTAAAGGTAAAAAGATATATGCCGGTGCCTAATGCGCCAGCATGCTAAATACAAGCCATTGTGAACACATATGGTGTCCACACTAAATATATACTGCATATATGTACCTATTAGAGTACATACATAATAATACTATGATATAACAGAATATATCTGTTACATCCTCCCCGGCTGACTGCTACTAGCAGTCACTCATATAGATCCTCAAATTCCGGATCTACATTCATGGTACTCTCATCTGGGAGAGTACTGCGCACAGCACCAGTGGTTGGTCCGTACATCTCTACATCTGGTTCACCGCTTGGTGGTTCCTCAGAGTAGGGAAGTATGGGCTCATGCTCACTATTGTAAGTCTCCAAGTCAGCATCCAACTGTTGGTGGCTGGATTGCCTGAGCTTAGCAGGCTGCGACGTGTGAGCCACAGGTTTTGACTGACTATAGCCAGTCAATGGCTTCTTGCCCTTGTTAGGGGCAGGAGTACTTTGATGGAGTGACATATATGCTGCTCGCTCCCTGGCAGCAGCACTCATGGGTTGCTTCTCCTCATCCCTTTCCATATAAGGGATGATCTTCTCATAAATCTTGTCTCTAGACAGAGAACAGTTTTTGAGGATCAGTGCTAAAAACTCTGATCCTTGGGGTAGACACACAGACTCAGTAGTCTGTGCCTTATCTTTAGTTCCCTTATTGATTTGGGAACCAAGCCTGACTGGCATGGAGGAGTCAGTGATCCAACGCGTCTGTTGGAATTCAGGCTTTAGTGAATTCGAGTCGAAATCCACTGAATATTGTCTCAAAAGTGAGACAACTTCCGAAGACGGTTTTCATGCAATGCATGAAAACCGGATGGGGGTTGTCAGCGATGATCTTGTTTAACCACACTGCAATGTCTATATCCTCTTCGAGGAAATAGCCGTCGGGGTCATCCCTAATAGCGTTAGGGACGCTCATTGGATTCTTGTGCCAGCCTACTAAGGCTTGCCACATGTGTAGCAACCAGTGATCTGGTCATATGTCAGGCTTCAGGATGCGATTCCTAAAGTCAGCATTCTCGTCAAGTTTACGAGGACGCTTGTGTGAGTAAGTCACCTTAGGTGGACTTGACAAAGGATGCGCACTACCGACAGCAGAACTGTAGTCAGTAGGAGAAGTGAGCATCGTGGAACACTCACTGACTATGGTGGGTGGTTGGAGACTCAATAACTGAGCCTCCAATTCCTGGATTTTCTCTTTGAGATCATCCATATCATCTCAAAGCTGACAGTTGTCAGCTTTTTCTTGAAATAACTCTTTTTCAAGAGTTACCCATTCCTCATTGAGGTTGGTAATATAACCGCTAACATGGGGCCAGGCCTCATGTAAGCCGTCCAGAATCTCATCCTTAGAGAATGAGAACTTAGTGGGACGTTGATCAATGTCCACTAGTAGATGTTCTACATAGGTAGAACATCAGTCACACCCTTTCGGGTGGTAGACGAAGCAGGCACCAAAGACGGCGCCTACCTCAACACGATTCTCATCACATTTGGCTTGTTGGTCGCAAAATTGCAACAAAAGGTCAGCAGTGTTACCGCTGCTGGATGCTTGGCTCATTAGAGTCAAGTGGTGGGGTGGGCAGTGACTGGGTCGCTACCTGGTCGGTGGTTCTGGTTAAGTTGTTAGATGCCAGGAACGCACTAAAAGTATATTTATACTTCGACTGGCAGCCAACCGACTGGCACTGATCACATCAGTGCTGAGTGAGGCTACATGTGCCTCAGATCAAGCTATTCATAGTTTGATCTGATCTCGGGTGACTCATAGGCCAAGTCCTTCTATTATTACTTATATAGTAATAAATGTGCATATATGTGCTGGAATACCTTATTATTAAGGTATCAGCGTGTCTTATAATGGTTATAAGATAGCTGCACACTAGTTACACTGTGTGCTATACTAGCAGCATATAATATAGGCACATATACCTGCATATATGCACGTCAATTCCTCTTTTTTGAGGAATTCTTAGGTCTACTTCCTATTCTAGGAAGATTGTGTGATCGCTTGACACCGTGAAGATCTAAATACCAATCTAGAGCTTCCAGTTCTTTTACACCTGATAGGGGTTCCCAGGTGACGTCTCATAGAGTCCACTGGACTCTAAACTGTAATCCATCATTGGTCCATTCATGCCCAATGATTTCCTCGACGAACCATTCCTGTTCGTCGTCCTTACCAAAGTCATAGAATGCTTTGGCTTCTCAGTTAGGGAACCGAGTATCATTATTAGGTCCACGGGGCCTAATAAGACTACAGTACACTAGCTCATAATGCATAATGGCGGGACAGACCCTTTTATTATGCATTATTGTATTTATGCAATACCGTATAGGGCGCTTATTGTGTGACATTAAGTAACTATAGTGACATCTGTAATGCTCATCGTCCAAAGAAGTCGTGCAGTGTCTTTTGCTTCAACTGCTGCATCTCCATGTGCCTCACATAGATACGGAAGTGTCTTAACTTTCTGAACAGGTTATAACGCTTTGGTATATCTTATCTCACACATGACTAACTGAACTCTGCTTTATTGGAATAGGTATTACAAGGTGTAAGGTAAAAAGATATATGCCGGCGCCTAATGCGCTGGCATGCTAAATACGAGCCGGTGTGGACACTTATGGTGTCCACACTAAGAATAGCTACATCTATGATGTAGTGCATATAACTAATATATATATATTAGTTATTGATTATATACTATAATAAATATGTATATACATTTATCTACTGATATAACAGACCATCTCTGTTACATCCTCCCCAGCTGACTGCTACTAGCAGTCACGATAGATATCTTCCACGATCTGGTCAATATCCATAGTACTCTCATCATGTAGAGTACTAGTAGCACCACCTGACAGTGGTGCAGTCTCCCCAGACTCGGGCTCACCGCTGGGGGGTGCTTCACCATAGGGAAGCACCTGTTTGTGGACTTGGCCATAAGATTCCAAGTCCGCATCCAACTGTTGTTGGCTGGACTCACCAGTTTTAGCTGGTGTCGGTGTGTGCACCGAGGATTTTGGCTGACCTGCACCAGTCACAGGTTTCTTGCCCTTATACGGGGCTTTTTCCTGAGTGTGAAGTGTCATGTACGTGGCATGCTCTATCGCTGCCATGCTCAATGGCTACTTCTCATCATCCCTAATCATATAAGGGATGATTTTATTATATATCTGTTCTCTAGATAGAGTACAGTGGTTTAGGATCAGTGCTAAGAACTCTGATCCATTCGGTATTTTCGCAGCATCAATCTGCATTTTACCTTTGATTCCCTTAGTGATTTGGGAACCAATGCACAGTGGAGTAGATGCATCTCTGCGCAGAGTAGATTCGGATCGAATCCACTAAAGACCGTTTCAAAATTGATATGGCTACCAAAAACATCTTTCATGCGTAGCATGATAGCTTGGCAGGGTAACTCGCCAATGACTTTGTTAAGCCATGCAGCGACATCTACGTCCTCTTCGAGGAAATAGCCGTCGCTATTTTCCCTGAGCACATTGGGTACGCTCATGGGGTTCCTGTGCCAACCCACAAGGGCTTGCCACATGTGCAGCGACCAGTGATCTGGTCGTGAGTCATACTTCCGGACTTTATTCTGGAAGTCTTCATTCTCATCTAGTTTATGAGCATGCTTGCGTGAATATTGCGCTTTGACCAGGCTGGTCAATGGGTAACTATCGGTTGGAGACTCGGTAGTAGGAGGGGGCGTCATGATACGCTCACTCAGTGCGGGGGGTTGGAGACTCTCCAGTCGAGTCTCCAGTATAATGATCTGCACTCGCATATCCTCATTTTCCTCATGCAGCTGACAGTTGTCGGCTGTCTCCTCATACAACTCTTTTTCAAAAGTTGCTCGCGATACATCCAGATTCTGGATGTATTTGCCAATATGAGGCCACACCTCATTTAATCCATCAAGGATTTCATCCTTGGTGAATGCAAATGTTGAAGGACGTCTTTTGATGTCCTCCAGGAGATGCTCTAGATAACTAGAGCAGTGGTCACACCCTTCAGGGTGGTAGATGAAGCACATGCTGTAGACAGCGCTTACCTCTACGCGATTTTTATCGCGTTGAGCTCGTTGTTCGTGAAATTGCGACAACACCTCCGCAGTGTTACCGCTGTGCTTCGCTTGACTCTTGTTTGAGTCAGACATTGTGGGGGGACTGGTAGCGACAGATCACTACTGTTGTGGTTCTGGTTAAGGAGAGAGACGCCAGAACCGCACTAACGGTATATTTATACCTGGGCCGGCAGCCAGCCGGCTGGCACTGATTGCATCAGTGCTTATTGAGGCCACATGGACCTCAAATCAGATTATTTATATACTAATCTGATCTATGACGACTCATAGGCTGAGGCGTTCTATTATTACTTTTATAGTAATAATGGTGCATATATGCGCCGAAATACCTTATTATTAAGGTACTTCTTGATATTATAATAGTTATAATATCGCGGCATGCTAGTTACACTGCGTGCTATACTGTTTATCCAGTATATATGTGCATATATGCGCATATTTTCGCATTAATTCCTCTTTCTTGAGGAATTACTAGTTTTACTTCCTATTCTAGGAAGATCGCGTGGCCGCTTGACACCGTGGCACTCTAGATAACGATCTAGAGCTTCCAACTCCTTGACACCTGAGAGTGGCTCCCAGGTGACGTCTCCTAGAGTCCATTGGACTCTAAATTGCAACCCATCATTGGACCATTCATGTCCAATGATTTCTTTGACGAACCATTCCTGTTCGTCATCTTTACCAAAGTCATAAAAGGCTTTGGCTTCCCGGTTTGGGAACCAAGAGTCATTATTAGGTACATGGGGCCTAATAAGACTATTATGAAAGGTTGCATGGATCTTTCTAGCCTTGAGCTCATCAGGGAGATCAAGTATGACATTGGAGCTCTCGTTCCGAGCTTCCAGGACTTTATAAGGTCCTATAAACTTTGGTAAAAGTTTACGTGCTCTACCCTTGGGTAGATTCAGGTTCTTGGTACTTAAATATACCAAGTCACCAGGGGAATATTCTTCTCCTGGTCTCCACTTCTTATTCGCATTAACAGTCTGTTTAATGTGACTCACTATAATGGCATCATGAGTAGCCATTATATTCCATTTTGCTTGTTCAGCAAAGTGTTTAATACCCTTGTATTTGGTATTAAAATCAGTGGGAAGGTTTATACACAGCATATACCTGTGTATAATCTCAAATGGGGCATATCCAGTGGATTCACTAGTGCTACTGTTAATAGCAAATTCCACCATTGGACAACACTCTGCCCAATCCCGCTGATCATTGGCAACTACTGTTCTCAGTATTTGCCCAATTGAACGATTTGCCCATTCAGTTGCTCCATCAGTTTGAGGATGGAACGAAGTGGACATTAATAGTTTAGTACCTATTAATCGCTGCAGTTCACTCCAAAATATAGAAGTGAACTTGGAGTCA
>KN837079.1:1221772-1372816 GCA_000827215.1 Sphaerobolus stellatus SS14
AGGAAAGGGACAGTTAGGTCTGATATGACCCGGCTGATTGCAGTTAAAGCATACAACTTGGTTGTTTGCTTTCGCAGCAGTCCTATTAGGATTGCTTTGGGTGGGTCTATTCACAGTATTACCCGGTCTAACTGGGTTTCTACTATATGTGGGATTATTATTTCTCACATTTCCCCCCCCTGTTGACAACAACTGAGTTGTCAGCCAGTTCTGGACAGTGTTACTTCCAGATCTATGCTGATTAGATGAACCAGCATTCTGATTACTACTCCTGTTTAGAGTAGTTGTATGCTGAGCACGCCTGTGATCAGCAATAGTGTTATGGGCTGATCCTAACAAAGGGTTCCGAAGCGTGACTGAAGTAACGGACGAAGTCACACTAAAGAACGAAGGGTTAGAACCGAAGGACTTGGCTTCAACGTCGTGGGTTGCGCTGTCTCGAACTGTACATGTCCTTAATTTGGAACAGATTAGAACCAACAATATAAGAGTGGATTCGAATACTGAAGTTCCGAACGAAGTGTTCGAACGAAGTCCCGAACGAAGGTAGGACTTCAGAGTAAGATCAAAGGTTCGAGGTGAAGTTCGGAGTTGATCTCTGAAGGTCATATTCGGTTTGGAGGTAATAGAGGGAATGAGCACTAGGCTTGAGTTATAGGAGAGATATACAATAGGTCTATAAGACATAAGGTAGGGTCTAGGAGGCTAATTTTCGACTGGAGAAAACTAGCTAAGATACATGTACTTATATACTATAAGTTCATGGACGAAAGCGAAAGGAAGTATTACAAACGAATAAGTCAAATGCGGAATAGAGTACAATATAAAGTGATAGAACAATGGGTATATGTGTATCGTCGAATAGCGAAGGTTCGGGGGAATGTATAAACGAATAATGTGAATGATCAAAAAGGTATGATGGACAAATATGCAATATGAATATAAGCGAACGGAAATATACCATAAGAAAAGATAAGCGAATGGAAACAATACAAACGAAATGGGAACAGATATGACGAAGTGTCATCTGTTAGAATAGAAGTAGTATCGAGGACCAATAGTGCCAGGTCTGGGGAAGACTAATAATAGTCTTATGGAATAGTGGAACGGATAGAGTGATAGAACAAAGTATGTGGGCAAAGGTGTTGCCCTCGGGATCAAGATAGAAGTCGGGATGTGGGCAAAGGGTTTGTTGTGCGAACACGAAGACGGGGTGGGATGCGAAGTCGAACGAAGTAAGATAGAAGTCAAACGAAGTCCAAACGAAGCTCTCCGAAGGTATGTGACCTTCTCCGAAGCTTCGTAGAGGTTAAACGAAGTCACGTGTTGTGACACTTAAGCACGGGGCTTAACAAATAGCAGGTTTATTGGCCAAAACGCTGCTATGGTTACTGTTGTAACCCGAAGTGTAACGTTTGGCATTGTCAACGATTACAGCTTGTTCTACGGGTTCATCAATCTTGCTGAACTCGGCAGTAAAACCTTTACCAAGGACTTCTTCCCTGATGCTAGGTTTCAAAGCTTTCATAAACTGTCTTCAGTATGAATACGCATCTGGCAACTCCACCATTTGTTTTGCCAGTTTAGTCAACTGCTGATGCAGTTGCTGCACGTTCATAGAACCTTGCATGAGGTGGTCATAATCGACCGCCACTTTGTTCAGTGACAATGTTGGCATGAACCACTTCTGGAGTCCCATCAAAACAGACTCCAGGTCCCAGTGTTTGACCTCTCGATCAAACCGCTCTACCTGCCGGTAGAACCATTCTTGGGCCTCATCAGTTAAACACTGACCCAAGAGTTGAAGTTGAATCTTACTTGCTCGAGGTCCGAGAAAGTTGTACATCGACATAAATCGAAGTATGCTTGCAACCCAGTTTTCAAACTTCTCTAGGTTGCGCTCACCGCCGTAAGTGGGAGGGCTCCCCATCTTAACACTGGCTTTAGCCAGAAAGGATTTTTCTGGCTCATCCTCCAGTGAGGCATTCTGTAACACCTGCCTCATCATCTGCTGAATACTGCTGTATTCCGAGGTCATATCGACCACTGCACCATCAAGTTGTGCATTGATAGACAAAGCAGGAGTACTTTGTTGGCCAAATTGTGCATTTACCTCAGAGTGAGGTATATGTGGCCCAATTATGGGATTGGGCCCATAATTCCTGGATGGACTGACAGTGTTCCCTCCAGTATTTGCACTGAACCACACTTGTTGTTCAGGCATTAAACCAGCTTCACGCAATCGTGAGCTCTGGTCTAATTGGAAGCGTATGCTACATGCTTCCCGAGCAGCCTCCAGAAGCGCCTCTTCAGGTGCTTCCTCATGTAAAAGGTTATTAACCTTTTCTTCAGCCAACTTGAGTTGTAGCTCAAGTGCTCGACAGCTACGTCTCGCAGCCTTATTACTAAGGTCCTCCAGTACTGGGCATTTGAGTCCAGTGCCTGCATAGATTGAGAGACAGTGGTCACACTCTCTGCATCCGAGCGCAACTTCTCTTTGATAGTTGCAGAGATCGTTGCCTTGATCTCTTCTCTCAAAGCATTCATGTCAATGCTTTGTGATTCCGCTATTGAATGTCTAGAATGTTCAATTGATTCAGGGATTCCTTGAATCACTCAGTTTGCTGACAGACTAGGTCTGTCACGCGTGGTAACACTCACCAGGTTGTGCCGAGTGTTAATTGGAGACGTGTCGTGTCTCCATCGCATGGACTCTGTTGAGTTCACGCGCATGTTGCGTACCAGTCGCGTACATGACGTATCCCTCACCCGTGCTTCGGGTGTGTCGCGCGCATACACTGTATGCATCTCACGGCCGCGTCTCGGCTGTGAGTCCTCACCCTGCTCATTGCAAGCATGGTGGGGAATATCCTCATGGATATTCCGGGGAAGAGGTGCCCGGGAGTACCGGTCACCAGGGACACGAGAGTGCGTAGTTCTCGCGCGTTCCTCAGCTCCTGAACCAGGAGCTGGCTCTATCATAGACGTTTGGTCTATGATTCACTGAGTAGCTGCTTGAGCAGCTGCTCTGTCATGTGCCCGGTTGTTATCGGGCTTAAGCATCTTCCCTGATGCTTGATTAACAGGAACCATTAATAGTTCCTTCATCCTCGGGGACATCCTATTCATGGATGCCCTGACTTGGCTGAATATAGTATTCAGCCACTCCATAGCCTCCATGGCTTCGGCAAGGACAACTTCTGCATTGTCCTTCAGAGTTATAAACTCTGAGTATTCCTGCCAGAATACTTCTACTTTGCTAGCATGAATTAGAAAATGTCCTTTGGTATCTCCTCTAGTAGGAGATACTCGGCCCCCGGTCACTGTGTGACTCTGATCCGTGTTCTATTCCCTGGGGGGAATAGCAACCCTGAGTGGCTGTGATAGGAGCCACTCTCAGTGGGGATGGACTGCTCCAGTGTGCAGTCCCTGAACTGTCTGCCAATCAGCTGGGGCTCAGACCCTGAGTGACGGTGCAGGAAGGCACGGCCACTCTAGTAGGTGACTGTACCCTGCTGGGTGCAGTCTGTGACCCATATGCTTGCGCATATGTCTCATCTGGGTGCTCCGGTGCAAGCACTCGCAGGCTCTGTTGGGGGTCAACAGAGTGGGAAGGGGAATTCGTCAAATCCCCCGTAGTGGGCTCACTGTCTTCAAACTCCAGCGCGAACAGTTCATCTGTTCGCGCTCTCCTAGTGACACCACGCTTGTGACTCATAGTGTGGTCTGTATATTATTTGTAGAACTACAAATAATATGTGGTTTGACTGTTTTAGTTCAAGCCCGTGGTACTTCTGCATTGTCTGACATGTTGAATACCAAATATCAATCACACAACGGATTGTGTGATAAATATTAGAACTTTCGGTTTGTTAGTTCTAACCCGTGGTACTTCCGTGCAATTAATTGCCCATTGAATACCAAGTACTACTGTACAACTTTGTTGTCCATTGAATACCAAACTTTCAGGAGAAAGTTAAAAAAGATATAACACTTTGGTATATCTTATCTCACACACAACTAACTGAACTCTGCTTTATTGGAGTAGGTAGTACAAGGTGTAAGGTAAAAAGATATATGCCGGCGCCTAATGCACCGGCATGCTAAATACAAGTCGGTGTGGACACTTATGGTGTCCACACTAAGAATAGCTACATCTATGATGTAGTGCATATAACTAATATATATATTAGTTATTGATTATATACTATAATAAATATGTATATACATTTATCTACTGATATAACAGACCATCTCTGTTACACAGGTCAAGGGAGGTGTCAGGTTCACCATATCTAAGGCAGAGCCGCTCCATCATCTCGCACATCCTGATCACGTCCTTGATGCTGTGTTTGTCACCCTCCTCCGCTTCCTCCTCTGAATCTGAATCGACTTCTATGACTTCTCCACTCTGGATCGCCATTTCATGCTTGACCTGCTCAAGAATCTCTTGGTTCCCTCCCTCAAAGCGATAGCACGAGTCGCCAATTTCCCTTTCCAGCATGGGATTGAGCATCTCTTCTAAGGTGAGTGGGCTTCCTGTGATCCGATTTCTCTTTTTCAATTCAGCAACAGTCTTTTCTAGATCTTATTCAAGAGCCACAAGCTGCTGAGGAGGATTGCTCGATGGGAGTGGGATATTGTTTGGTGATCTGCCTGCCACCAGTGGTTGGGGAACTTGTAACGCAATAACAAGACATTTCGTGAGTTCTCCAATTGATTCTAGGGCCTGCATTATGTCATTCTCAGCATCCATAACAGCCTTGAATGCTTCACTCCACTCTGCTTCCACATATCGAGTCCCGAGATAGCTCTTCAGGTGCTCTTATGTCAAGACTCTTTAGCCATCTGTACATCATGTGAGAAAAATACATAAATATATTTTGTGCTAGAGCTTACTTGGTAAAAGGCTTGCCAGTCATCCAAGCCTTTTTATTGTTCAAATAATCAAAACCCCAGGCTTGCGGAGTCTTCCCCTTGAAGCATCATGGCTTCGCTGACTTTCCAATAAAGCAGATGGGTAATTTTTCACTTCCATCAGCATTGCATGCGAAGCCTAATGTTATGCAAAATTTGTCACTCTTCTTTCTGCTCATTTGATGAGTAGCTAGACCACGGTCTGGAGGTGCACTTATTTCATAAAATTAGACACATTAATATAAATAGAATGGGGAAAACTTACAATGCGAAGAGACTCATTTCATCAAAATTAAAACGGTCCTTCAGTACAAATTTGGAGAGAATTGCGCTGACTCTGATTCATTCTGCTTCGACTGCAGCAAGGTCAACGGACCCTGCTTCACCATGCCTCCGGGACACCTTAATTTTATAGGCCTTCGTGAATGACTGTAGCCAACCATCACCAGTCAGTCTTTCCTCCAATGGAACATCGAAGGCAGCTTCAAATCTTGTACATTTAGCTACGAGCATAGGGCCATTTATAGTCTCCCCCTTTTCCTCCATGTGTTTAAGCCATAAATACAAGGCTCTATTGACATCAGGGCGCATGACAATGTGAGGTCATTTGGAGGAGAGTGCATTGGGGTTGTCTTCAACATGGGCTTCCAGATCCTTCCGATTTTTCAACTTGCGAGAAAGTGTCGATTGTGTAAATTCAAGTGCGCCTTCATGTCGAGTCTGGAAATGCTAAACAATTTTCTCCTGCAGTAAATCTGGATGTGAATCCACAAATGCATAGACTGTCATCCAGTCATGAAGGGTGAGATTGTCACATTTCTTTGGATTGACAGGCTTAGCTGATGTCTTTGGTGTATCCTTTGGTTTAGATTTGCGAGAAGCCCTAGGTTTATAGGGAGCATGGGATATGTGAACCTTGCACTTGGGAGCTTCATGGTTAGGTGGCATGTGAGGATCAACACAGAAGTTCAGAAATGTACAGTTTTATGTTCTTATTTAGTTTATTACTGATGGCAGATGATTATCAGACTAGAATTGAGTTAAAATCACTGTTACTTACTCCAAAAGGCCTAGATGATGCTGGACCAAGCCTATTCAGCACTAGCTGATAATGCATAATCTGGATCAAATCCCTATGCAGTATGCAATATGCAACGGCCCTGCGAACATTGTTGGGAAGTGCCCAAATCCTATGTGTTATGACATTTATGCATTACAATATTATGCATTATGAGCTAGTGTACTGTAGTTGGTCAATTATCGTTTCAAGGGGATTTTCCCCTTGCAGTGTCACTTTATTAGCTGACATACCATGGACCTTGGCCTCTTCCGAGGCCAGGTTCAACCATTTTGTCGAACCATTCGAGGGCTTTGCCCTCTAATCTCGTTCCTAAGAACGAGACCTGATACTTATAAGCATCAGGGCCTAGCATGCTATGCATGTCTAGCCATCGTAGTAGACCTTTGACAAAGGTCTCGAGAGCTTCGAAGCTCTGTTCCCCGCTATACTTGTCAGGGGGAGTTACTTTAACTCCAGCTTTGGCCAATGGAGATTTCTCCACTGTCGTATGTATGTTTTGGTCAAGCATATACTTGACCATTCATACGAGAGCATTATCGCTCTCATTGTTGGACATATCTAGTATGTCCCTATCATCTAGCTGTTGGAAGGGTACAGACCCTTCTCGATGATTACTGACAGTGGTCTCACTGTCAGTGTCATTGTCTTCGATGCCATCGAAGGGAGTGTATCACACACTCTTATGGGGTTTATCCCGTATCTCGGTTTCCCTAGTGGTCTCGCTAGGGTGGATCGATCGATGTTGATCCTGCGAATTTAATAATCCAGCTTTACTCAGTCTGAGTAATTGCTCGTATTCCATATGAGTGCTTCAGGCTGCTGTTGCTGCCTGGTTAAGGTGGTCTGCAGGTGCTTGGTCTGCATATAGCCGTTCTAGAACAGCAGTCTTGGCCAATAGCTCAGTCCGAGCATTACCAAGCACTTGCTTGGGATCGGATCTATGGTTAGATCCATCAGTTGACTGTATCAACTCAGGGTCAACGTTAGGTTGACCATTCGTCAATTCTTCATCGACGTAGTTATTCGACCAATTGATTGGTTGTTCAGAATGAGGATCAATGTCATCATTATTAGGATCCTTGGTAGGATCCCTAGGATGCATGCTTGACTTGCCCTTGGCAATCGTCAGATATTTCTCCCTGATCGCGATTAATTGTGTTCGCAAGGTTCTAGTCCTTGCCTCGAGAGCACTATTGCTCTCATTGGTTTTTACCAATAATTGAGCCACTTGACAGCTCATGTTGTGGATGGATTTTACTTCATCCATGTGCTCGTTAATAGTATCGAGCATTTCTTGGATTTGGTCGCCAAGCACCAATTCCTCAGGGTCTGGATCGGCTGAGGCCGATCATTCACTTGGCTCAGAGTAATCTGAGTAAGTTTTAGGAAGGAGTGGGTCTCCACTCCCTCCATGAGGGTTGGGGGTCTGAGTGGGATCCTCAGACATTCCCCGTTCGCTTGCCGGGTGGGCAAGCTGGTTGGTGACATGGGTGCTCCGTGTCATAAGGTGAATTGTATTCGTCTTCGAGGCGGCTGACGCCACCTGACTGGGATCCTTGCCAGGATCCTGGGTGGGGTCGTTGCCACCTATGACATTGGAAGTGCTGCCGCTGTCAGCGGCATCACTGGTCCCTGCAGGGACCTTGTCAATGGTCTTCTTCTTTGGGGCCATTGGAACAAAGGTTCATTTCAGATATTCGTAGTGAATAACTTTGATGTATAAGTCAAAAAAGTGTAAAGACTGGGTCTTTACTTTGTTTTAGTTAATCACACCTGTAAAGTGATTGTTTACAATAATATGTATTCAGCTACTAAAAGTACAGGTATAAGTGACAACTGGTTGGTGCTAGTCGCCAACCCAGAATTATATACTATATGCTTATGTAATGTACTATATACTTTATGTAATAAGAATATTATGTAACTAAGTGGACGCATATATGTGTCCATGGGAGTCCATAAGGACTTAGGATAATTGACACGAAGTCAATTCATTGTATTGTACTAATATATACAATAGACACATATATGTGTCTCAAGGGTGACTCAGGATAAGTAATAATCCCTTACAACTATAGTACCTGCAACTGCTAGCCTAGTGGAAAATGGTGGGGCTCCTAGAGAAGCTACAGAGACTAGCATAGTGTACATAAATTACAGAGGCTATGGTCACTACAGGCACTATATAGACTATATAGTGTTTGCCAGGTTTCCTGATGTAGGCTTTAGAAGTGTAAAGACTTTGTCTTTACAGTGGTTAGTTGATCACTCCTTGTTCTAGCAGACTGTTTACAACATGTGTATTTCAGCTACTAAGTAGTACAAGGGTAAGGTGATAACTGGTCAGCACTAGTCACCAACCCAGAGCTATATACTATATACTTTATGTAACTATGTGGGCGCATATATGCATCCACAAGAGTCCATAAGGATTTAGAGTAATTGACACGAAGTCAATTCATAGTATATACATACAGTTGCTCAAAAACTGTCCACATGTTTGCTTGTTTCAAAAGAATTGCAGTATTGTGGGTCACCAAGAGTGAATCAGATCATGGTGCATGTGTATCAAATATAGCCTAGTATCATGGCTATAAGTCTATCCAATCCTCATGCTTTTTGGTGAAGAAATGAAGAAGATATGAATTTTCTATTCTGATACATCATGTGGACAGTTTTTTGACCAGTGTTTTCCTGGACAATAACTAATAGATTTAGGCTCAGTAGCCACTATGATGTCATCACAGGAGTGATGTGGAGCTAGTGTGGGGCTATTATGATGTCATACAATAGGCCACAAGATATATATTGCTCCAATTCAGACTGAGGGCCTCACACTCTATCATGAGGCCCATCTCTGCTGCTCAAAGGGACAATGTCCTTTCTCTCCTTCCTTCTGGCCTTTCTACCAGGGATATTGCAGCACAAACTGGTGTTGGCAAATCTAAGGTATCCAACATAGCCAAGGAATATGAGTCTGATAAAGAAAATCTGCCAGGAGGTCATCATAGAAAACTGACTCCTACAGATCAGAAGGCTGTACTCTCTTTGGTGAGGACTGGAAAGGCCTCTGATGCAGTTGCTGCTACCAAACACATCAAAACAATAATCCCAGAGCCTGTCACAGTACAAACTGTCAGGAATGTGCTCAAGGAACATAGGTTAAAGGCCTTTCTCTCCCCTAAACATAGAAAGGCAAGATTGGCATTTGCTCAGAAGTACCAAAACTGGACTGCGGAAGACTGGAAGAGGGTTTTTTGGTCAGATGAGACCAAAATTAATTGATTTGGGCTAGATGGGCACAAGTATATATGGATACAGCAAGGAGAACCACTTGGAGATAGAGGGGTTGTGTCAAGTATTGATCTGACCAGCTTATATTTCTATTATTCTTACTATTCATGTTCTATGCATTGACTCATTCATTTTGTATTCATTCGTTCAGACCTTTTCCACGCGGCCTTCTTTCCCGCACAGCTCCTTCATGCTCACTTGATTTACATGTTGACTCAACCTTTTGTTTTCTGACTGGATTTCTTTTATCTTTCTTATCTGTTTTATCTTTTGCACCATGTGCTCATTTCTCGCTTATGACTCAGCTGATGTATTGACCCTGCATCATTTACGTTATTTTCCCACCGGCTCCACATGGTGTATTATCACACCATCATACGTCAATTATGTTTTTATGATCCATCTTTGATTATCTTTTTATCTAATGTTTTTCTGCTTGGTTATTTATATTTAAATATGCTCATTTGTATCTACTTGTACTCATTCAGAAATTGAATCTCGTATTCTCTGTTAACTCTTCTCTTGTCTGCTTCTCCGCTCGGGTTTTCATTCCCGTCCAACTCTGACCTCACCTCTTACTCTTGAACTCTGAAGTAGGGACAACCTATGACTCTGCAGGGTGCAACACATAAGTTGAAGCCAAGTCCCTCCAGTACAAGTCATTGGTGTTTCCGACCGGAAACGTTGATATACTTCTGTGCGGCTTACCAGGTGTATTCTGTATCAGGACGTAACAGGTTGAGCCAACCATAAAGTTTGGAGGAGGCCATATCATGGTTCGGGGCTGCATGGGATGGAATGGGTTGGGATACTTTCAGAGGTTGAGGGGAAGATGGATGCCAAGCAATATGTGAACATTTTGCAGGAAGGACTGGTGGAAAGTATTCAGAAATTAGAGGTCCCTGAGGAGAAGGTGATCTTCCAGCAAGACAATGACCCCAAGCATACTTCAAAGTTTGCCTCAAATTAGTTTGAAGAACAAGAGATCCCTCTCTTAGACTGGCCAGCACAATCTCCAGACCTTAATTCCATAGAACATTTATGGAATCTGCTGAAAAGGCAGATTAATGACTATGAAATGCCAGCCTCAGGAGTGTGGGAGTTGTGGGAGTTGTGGGAGAGAGCAGAGGTGGAATGGGGGAAAATTAGGCCAGAGGAGTGTCAAAAGCTGATAGAAAGTATGCCTAGAAGGCTAGAAGCTGTTATCAAGGCCAAAGGAGGTCATACAAAGTATTAATTCTTTGATTATTGTATACAAAAACACTGGTCAAAAAACTGTCCACATGATGTATTAGAATATCAAATTCATATTTCCTTCATTTCTTCACCAAAAAGCACGAAGATTGGATGGATTTATAGCCATGATACTAGGCTATATTTGATACACTGGCACCATGATCTGATTCACTCTTGGTCACCCACAATACTGCGATTTTTCTGAAATAAGCAAACATTGGTACTAATCACAAGTTTATCAGGGGAATAATCCCCTGTATATTTAATTATTATTAACTGCTGAAGGCTAACCGAGGCCTTATAACTAAGGAAGAATATTAATAATTTCAACTTAAATAGGTGAGCGGAAAACTTCTATTAGTATGCGCTTCTTAATGAGTTGAGACCATGGCTAGAATAAGATATGGCCATTTTCTTCTATGTATCTCGTGTTTTGCCTCATAATGTACTTATTAAGGCTCCTTCAGTGTCAATTCTTAAATACAAATTTAAATGCCCTCAGTGCTTAAGTACCAATATTTGTCTATACACTTCTGCTATTATAATTATTTAAAAGTAGTGTGATATTTTATCCTGCTAAGGCGTGCCTGCGGCGTGTATATTATTCAAACTGCGATTAATTTGCCTTCAGAGTCGGAGTCGCAGACTGACCCACCATATTTTCGTGAGATGATGCCACGGCAGAGTCCAAAGAGCGTCCCTGATAGCAAATAAACAGAAGATGATACAAGGCAATATCAATAGCCTTTAAGCATTCCATTCTTGGCCTTTACATAAATGAAGTCACGATCAGAGGTCGATCATGGGATCGACTCGGAGAGACAAACGTCATTGGGATTTCTTGGGATTTCTACTTTTTTATCTCGGAGGACGGGTGCAAATCATGATTCACCATTAATCGTGATGATCGAGATCATGAACTTGCGAGCGCTACTATACTTGGCAGAGTCCGGGACCGGGGTGAGAACTCGGAGGTTCTCGGAGGCGTAGTACATAGTACGTTGGGAGAACAATTTCACCGGACAGGTGGCAGACTTCAATTTCTGCCCATATATTGCAGGGATAGATTCCGTTCAGGTCAAATTCATTTGAATGGCTTTTGAGGATATATATTTAGTACACGAGGAGTTCAGGAGAGGGTTTGAATGTAAGTGAGTGACGACGACGACAGAGCTTGTGTTATCGAGGATATAATATAATAAATAAATAAATCCATTGGACTGCTTTTGATTAGCAACATGACCATAATTTAATTCATCCTTTATTGATTAATTAATTAAAAATAATCATTTTATAGCGGCCAAGAGAGTCAGACAGTAACCGGAAGCCCGCACCACTGGCACGTAAGTATAAATCTTGACAAACGAGGGTTAAAATTACTTTCTAGTATAAAATATTTTACCAGCCACGTGTTCTACTAAAGTTCAACCGAAAGCCAAAAGATCTAAATATTTCTTCTTTACTAGCAGTCCAGGGACATAGACACTAAATCCCAATCCATATCACCCAGTCCATTACACCTAACCACTCCCGTTCACCTCCCCGACATCGCACCTCCCGTCTACAACCTCACTGAATTAGGAAATCACCGGTCGGACCGTTATATTTTAAATCCGAGTCCCCTAGATAGAGATCTCATCCTTGAATAAGTGCTTCCCGTCACTCAGGATTCCGATCACTCTATATAGTGCGTTGTACATTGACAGGACTGATTATAAAGAAGCCATACTTTAAGCTTCACGCGGTGGAAGCTCAGACCCGGCAGTCCGTCAATGCCAATTATATATATCAGAGGCCGTCCGTCAAAACTCTATAGACACGAAGCCCATTGTTCCTGAAGTTGACTTGAAGAAGCAGGGCTGAAAATTAGAGGGCCGCAATCTATCCATATATCAAACAAGCAATGCTTAAAATGCTCAGCCTGCCATCCGTCAGAACTCGATAAGCTCGAAGCGCATTGTTCCTCGATTGTATGATTAACTCACCTGGAATGTCTCCTCAACCAGCTGTTGCGGCGTATTGATAAATTAATCCCGCATTTGCGAGACAACCATTAGTAGACTTGAGCTATGACCCTATTGATTATACAGCAGCTAGCACTGCTTGGAATGGCAAATACCTACCGAATTAGAAGAAGCAATGAAGTCCACCTTTCAAATCTCCCTCTCTTCATTATATACAGATTAAGCCTATAAATGCGAAGCGAAAGTCGAACCTGAGAGGGACCATTGCCACCAAACAGTGTATGCTGTCCTCGACTGCCGATCAAAACTCTATAAACTCTCGGAAGCGCATTGTCTCTTCGATCAAAGCTTCAGCACCATATATAGTATTCAAAATAGGACTACGCCACCTCCAAATCCGCGTTTGCCCTCTTTGACTAGAGAATTCAGTGTTTGGACCCTGGAAATCCTCAGGCTGTACAGGCTTGGAATGGCAAATGCTCCAAAGTTCGCCGTCGGACACTGTACATCACTTACCAGATCATTATTACACGTAAGGCTTGCAGCCCAGAGGGGGAACCTGAAGAGATAAAAATTAATGATTATTAAGGGTAACTGGGCTCACGGTTCAGAGTTTCCAGACCATCTTCTTCATACAGTCGGAAAAAAAAACATAAGTCAATAAATTTCAAATGTCAGAGAGAAGCCAGTAGCCATGCCAAATTGTATGCTTCCGAACGAACTCTCAAAAGTCAGGATTAAAGTCAAACTCTATAAACCCCAAGCGCATTGTTTCTTCAACCTTAGCCTTACTACTAGTAGTACTCTGGCAAGCGCAAAGATCTGAAATGCCAAGATTAATGTAGTAGATCCGCTCCCTTCGAATCTAGTATCTTAGTCGAATATAACAGACGTAGCACACATCGATGTATCTATCTTAACCCGGGGCCCGGGAGGGGAACCTTCAGGTTTACCTGAAAACTAGGACTTATCATGGTTCTCCCCGAAGGTGAGCCTCACCAACAAATCAAGATGTTTAGTATTCAATAACCTTCAGCTCATCTCCTTCCGCATACACGTCAATATAACTTACTCTCAATGCCAAATCCTTCTATTTTTCATTAAAGAAGGGCTGAGTCGAACCCTGGCCCCGTGTCAAATACGCCATGATCTACATCATGAACCTATCCCGGTCCAAGATCCTACGCGCCAAAGAAAGAAAAAAAAAGAGTCCAGAGTCAAAATTCTATCTTCTCGAAGCCCATTGTTCCTTTGATTGACCAGCCTTGCCCATACCAGGCCTGACGGGCTTTCGAAGCTCCGGGCGGGACCAATACAAATCCGCCCCTTGGGCCCCCTTGGCCCTCTTGACAGCTCACGAGGCGTACCACTGACACGGTTGACTACATTGTAGTGAGCTGAGAATCGATCTTGGGACTTGGGACGGGACGGGATCGAATTACTTATTCGCTAGCCATGAAGTTCGCTGCCAAGGCTACCAGATATAGGACCTCCGAACTGGCTGATGCGCGGCCGGAGGCAATAATGCTTAATCTCTTATAGCTGTTAGCTTAGCTATTGTCTACTCCAAGGACAAGGATGTCGGGTAGAATATATACGAGTGGCTGGATTCCCACTGACGCGAATACAGCATGCTTATTCGGGATCCGGGGGTAACTAGACTATTCTGAGTGAGGGATTTCAGGAGTTAGGCAGGAGTTCAGCTAGGTTCGTCGCTTAATAAAATAAAACAATGAAATAAAATGGCCACCACCACCGGAAGTAATTCTTGCAGCTTCAACCCGCCAATAAGTCAGTCGCTCGGAAATAATAACGAGTCTTGGCACGCAGTGCTGCGTGCCCACTATCAATCAAAAGAAGTCGAAACTCAAATCCACCCAGAGTCCACTTTAGGCTGAGCGTGCATGCGCGACGGCCGACCTGAGTGGTAAAGATCCGAGACGGATCTAACCCGCGGGCCGTGAGCCGTAAACGTCCCTATCCATCCACCTCCGCACCATGCTTCACTTAAAATTTAAAATGCAATTCACTGCAGCGAGCCTGAGGGAGAAGGGAGGAGCCGGGTATTGAATTCAGACGAAGGGGCAAGCCTACTTGGCCTACTTGGCTCCTTGTTCGAGGAATCGGGTAAGCTTTTGCCTCGGTCAAGCCACTGTGGGCCACTGGAACTGAAAACTCAAAAAGTCTGAATCGGCTTGCCCAGTGGCTAGTGCCACAGTGTGAGGTGGACCGTCGGAATGCAGCTGGGTATTGGAGTGGACTGAAATCCCGGCGGAGGGATGAGGCATGGGAAGGAAATGGCTTTCAAAGCTTTAGCATACATATGGTATACTAGAGAAAATTTAAATTTAAACCTGCGTAAACTGATTTTGATTTTGATTTTGATCTCAATGTCAATGTGGATGAGCCACCGGCAGCTCGGACTGCAACATCCATGAGCTTCTTGAATTTGGAAATGAATGGAGTGGTCTCGCTGCTAAGAGATCTACAGACCCACTCAACCCGGCCGCGGCGGATTACCCACCGGATCCAAAGTCCTCGCTCCCCCTGAGCTAAGTAATCAATCTGACAAAGAAAATTGTACTGCCCCGCCATCCGGAAATCCAAAGAACTGATGATAAAGAAACCTCCTTCCTATTCCTATCCAAGTATCCTTCTCTCATGCCTCCAGAAAGCTTACGATTAACAACCAATTAATAACATCCCAGCTCTTCGGAGACTCGAGAGCCCAGAGCACCACGCGGTAAATCTTACAACACCAAACCACCCCCCTTTCCCTTTCTCCTCTTCTCTCTCCCGCTCGCTTCCCCTTCTTCTCCTTCCCCTTCCCCACCCCTCACCCCTGCCCCCCCACACAAGCGCCATCGCCATCGCCATCGCCATCCAACCCAAAAGCCGATAATTCACGGATGCCACATCCGGCTCTCCACCACGCGTCGTGTGCCTTACATTCTAGTGGAGCCCCGTCCGAATAAGGAAATATTAATTTGGCCCTTGGTGTGATGGGGCGCGCGTTATGTCACGCGTTTAGGACCTGCGGGACTCGGGACGGGGGATTTATGGGGTTTGTTGGATTTTGGGACATTTGGGGATGTTAGGGACGTTGTATTTGGAATTTTAGAGCGTTCAGGGGCATTCGGGGAATTTGAGTTGCCTGTAAGTTCGACAGCCATTCAACGGGGCTGCCAAACTCTGGAGGTGATGAGAATGGCCAAGAACTCAAAAGTCTAAAGCATAGTATTGAGCAAGAGCCAAGACGGAGATTTAAAGGATAGATATAATGAATAATTTATTGTTACATTTGATTTAGTACTTTTTCGTACTTTGTACATTCTTTCTTCCTTTCTTTACTTCGTTCTTTACTTCATTTCTCCTCCCAAATCCTGCTCCTGAGTCCTCCTCAAAAATTCAAAGCCAAAAAAAAAAAAAACACAAAGGGCGAATGACGAAGAAAAGAAAAGAATAATAATCGTACACCTCCCATCTTCCTTCTACAGCAAATCAAGAAAATCCACACCATTCTCCTTCCAATCAAAATAAAGAATTAAACGACGAAAAAAAGAGAACAAACTATTAAACGGAGCAAACAAGCGAATAAAAAAAGACGTGATAAATGAAAAGCGAACGTGATAAAAGAAAAGGGAATGAAAAAAAGACGTGATAAATGAAAAGCGAACGTGATAGAAAGCGAATGAATGAATGAGGGTATGTAAGATGTATGTGTATGTATGAAATGAAATGAAATATGTAGATGTATGCGTGCGACGAAAGCAAGGTGCAAAGTGTAAAGTGTGGAAATCATGAACGTAGTTGGGTAAAACCAAAATCTCAGGCGGAGGCGAACCAAGAAAATCAACGCAAAAACGAAGACAAGAAGAAAGCGAAACATCCTCATCAACGCCCTCCTCAACTCAAAAAACCTCCCTCCAAAAAAATATAATACAACTTCAGCAGATTCAAGTAAAGTCCAAGAAAACGACGACGATTTGAGATTTGTACATGAGATTTGCTGATGCGATGCAATGAGGGGGTATCGATGCGATGCGGGGATATGGGTATGGATGTGCCAAGGCGGTGGGGCGAGGCGGTGCATGTACGAGAGAGGAGGTAAGGCGGTGCTGGGGATAGATATCGATGCGTGGCGAGGCGGTGCGGATGTGCGGGTGGGTGCGTGGAGAAGAGGCGGTGCGGGTGAATAAGGGAGAAGCGGTTAGGAATAGGGGTGAGTAGGGTAGGCAGGATAGGATATGTACGTTGCGAGGCGGGGCGGGGCGTGACTCGGTCATTATCGATGGGTAGCCTCGACGTCCGGAGATCAAAGGGCGAGGGTGGGAGATCAAAGAGGGAAGGATGTGTGCAGTGGGGTAGGAATACAGGGTGGTCGTGGTGATGACGATAGTGACAAAGCGAGGGGTAAGCGGTGAGAGTGAGAGTAGAATGGGGCATTGATACACGACGGGTAGGGAGTGTTATTACAGGGTGGGTAGGCGGGATGTGGGTGGTGGGACCGTTGAAGGCGTGATGTTTTTCGTTCGTATACGTAGTGTATGTATGTTGGGTGCGCCGTTGAGGGCGAGTTGTCGAATCTACGACGCATAAGGGAACATTCAATGTAACCAGAACGTAGTGTACTCACCATGATCACCTCCACCTCTTCTTACCACACTCCTTCTCCACGACGGTCTCATCATCATACAGCTCGTCCTCCCGCTCACGATCATCCGCATCAAAGCCTACAATCCTAATCGGGCCTGTTGTCGTCCGCGCGCTTTTCAGCGGGTTCACGTTCGTCATGCGGGGATGTGGGGATGCGCGGGATATCTTTGCGTATCCGTCTTGTCTCGCCATATTTGAATACATGTCCTGTTTTGACACTACCGACGCCGCGATGGACGTGTCGCGGCGCATAAGCGGATGGGGCGGGTATGCCGGGGTGTGCGATTGTGTGCGAAGAGGGGTAGGTCGCTTCGGGGAGCGTTTTTTAGAGGAGGGGTGGGCACGGTCGTCTGCATGCGGAAAGGCGAGGTCGTCGAGCTGGGCGTCGTATCCGAAGGTAAGGACGGACGGAGAGGGCATCGAAGTGAGGATAGGCACCGGGATGGGCGCAGCGGGGTGCTCGCTGTCGTGATATTCGGAGTCGTCAAAGCTGTCGCTTGATTCCTCGACGACGGTTGTGCCACTGATCGGCATGGACGTGCGGCGAGTCTTTTCGCGTTCGCGCATTTTTGCGGTGAGGAGGCCGGGTTTAGGGAAGGAGTAGAGCGGCTGGGTCTGTGGGGGTGGACGCATCGGGTGGGCTGCGGCCGCGGTTTGTTGACGTGCGAGGACGAAGACGCTGCGTGGAGATCTGGAGCGGGGAGGCGGTGGGTGGATGTGGGAGTCGGGGGGAGACATGCTGAAGATGAGGTCCGGCGAGGGCGATTCGGGACGTGGAGTGGGGCGTCGTGAGGAGGGGTGGTACTGCATCGGGATGGGGTCCCGGTCGCGACGGGATTTTGTTGAGGAGATGCGTGGAGACGAGGAGAGGAGCATCGTGTTCGTAGTAGTGCGTCGGCGGGGAGGAGACGGTGGGGGCGTGTGCATCGAGGCGGTGCACGGCGTCGAGCGGAGTGGCGGACTGGCCGCCTTTTGGTATCTGGACAAGTGTGAGTATGGGTTGCGGGGCGTGAGCATCGGAAAACAATGAACATACTGCAGAGTCGCAATTTTTATATGGTTCGGTGGGAGAGAAAGGGATGGCGAAATAACTTAGTAGGTGCGCGCTTAACGCTGGACGATCGGGAGATCTGGATCTGACCTTACGGTGTCTTTGCCACGTCCATCAGCGACGACTCTCCCCCGAACAATCACCGCTGTCGAGTTCACCAGCAACTCACCCTCCTCGATATCGGCTCTGTGCACATCCGAATCCGCTTATTAATCTTAACTCCTAGGGACGAAGGCGAAGACTTGCTGACTACCTCTGGCGCGCATTAATTACCACGTAATACACTCAATCTCGTCGTCTATCTGCAAAACGCAAGTCGATCCCTAACACAAGAAACGAACATCGCGGCATGTCATCATCATGGCCCAATCTTTCCTCCGGGCTGCGTCCTAAGCCCAGTTCAATTCAGCGGCACATCATATCTTATCTCCCAACACAGAATTCGGATCTACTAGGAGGCAAGCTCAATTCAACGGCAGGCCGTCCTGTTTGTCTTACGCTTCAGGCCTAGATAAGATATCATTAAAATACACAGGATTGTTTATTCCATGTTTCTAAATGGCTATGACGTACGTACCAGACTCACTAAATTGTAAACAGCAGTATATGCACGCCTGCCTCCCACCGCAGTGCCGAGCCTTCGCCGTGTAGTGCCTAAGCTGGGGCAGTCAACCATGCAATATCCAATAATGCCAATAGCAATCTCGATGTTGACTCACGTCGAGTGCCCCTCGAGACTGGTTGCTGAAACTCCCGTACCACTCACACCAGCATGATGATAATTACTGACAGCGCAATAAATCAAAAGGGGTAGTCCTTCTCCTTACGAAACCTTCCTCAGGCTCAGGCAGGTAGGCAGGCTTCCTGATCAAATTCAACCCCACTCGCATTCGAAGCCATTTAACCTCGTTAGCCGAATCCAATCCCACCCAAAGGCATTACCACTACGGCCTGCATCCAAATCAAATCAAGGATCACATCGTCGCATATAAAATATCTATTATTCACCAGTCGCACGACCCCTGATTCTACGCGGGCCTACGCAGCAGGGATCCGGACTCAGCAACAGTCCCCAGCACCCACATATACCAAAAAATCAGGAAATCATCGATCAGCTTCGCTTATTGCCCCAACACCCTCACAGTTGATCTTATCGAAGCAGACGGGTCGATCAGCGTCGCTAATCCTCCACCCGCACCCCGGGTGGGGGTCATTGACACTGACAACAAAACCCAACAAGCCCCATCACGCCTCGCCTACGCTCTCCACATCCCTGACAGCAGATCAAAGCGCCGCACCCTTCAACAATTTCCAAGTCCCTCTTCCACATTCCATCAACTTCGAATGCCATACTTATCTCCGTTCTCGTCCGTTATCCCCACTACTATTAGCTATTACTTACCCCTCATTAATGATTTCCCTCCGAATCGACACCCTGCTGCCAGCGGACTTATTGAGTAAAATCCAGATCCGACATCAAAGAGCATCACCAGCAATAACAACATTATCGTAACAGCTTGGGGATGCTCACGATAATGGTTCTCCAGACACACTAACATCGCACCCGGTCCAATCACATTCCCCACGTATAGCCACTTTCGAAATTATGTGTCTATGTATAGCGAGCCACTATAAGGAAGTAAGGGAGTATAAGGGAGAGGGCTGGTTAACGTTATTCCTCCCCCGATTGCAGCCCGGACCGGGACGACTCGGAGACGTCGCTCTCTGGTGTGCTGCATCTGCGAATCTAACGACTGCGTCTCTGGAGTGCTGCATCTGATTAATGATTCCCTGCAGTCTGAGTGATCACTGATGCTAAACCTTCGTCCTGATCCGCGTTTTCTGCTATTGTTCTTCTAGGCGGGGCGGGGTGTAAGCTTTCGCTGTGTCTTTTTAATTGTTTCTTTTTGTTTGAATTTTTATTCGTTTCATCTGGCTCTGAGTGTGACTTGGATCGGCGAATGTTACCAAAATATCTCTGACTTGTATCAGAGCGGGGAGCGGGTTACAGCAATAATTTTAGCTCAGGCTTCTAAGTTCTGTCTAAGTCTTGTATCAGAGCGGGATGTTTGTATCGCATCGCATCGTATTGTATCGTATCGCAATAATCGTATCTGGTTACTTAAGCTTTCCGAACGTCGTACTTCTCTTCTGACGTCCGAACGGCGGTTTACTACCTCCACCCCCCGAATTCTTCTTCTTCTTCCTCTGACGTCCGATTTCAGGAGGTTAAGCAAGTTGGCCGTGAAAGAGTTGTCCATATGCGTCAAGAGGAATAGGGAATATTAAAGGCGTAAGGAAAGCTCATCCGATCGGATTCAGTTATTCCTCATAGGGATGTCGATGCGCGGAGTTCTTTATTACAGGTTAGCATGCAAGTACAAATATAAATTCTCATTCCTTATCTCGTTTGACCATAGTATTTCACCTCTATTTTGTTTTTATTCCCTGCTATTTCACTTTATTTACTCCCTTGTATTTTCGTTCAGTCGCCGGACCGGTCGTCGATGATTCATAAAAGCGGGTGAAAGGGCGGCGGCGGGCGGGGTCAGGATCGACGTCACCCCAGTCTCGGTCGAAAGCTCAAAGCGGGATCGACTTTCTTCCTGTTAAGGGAATATAGCTGGGTGCATCCTGGGTAGTAAATAGATGTCCGCAAACCTGAGGATGTCCGGAATTGTCAGGTACTAACTTATTTTACCAGTGCCCTGCTCATGAGAGGCTGAAGCGCCTCAAGTTGAGTCATCTTAGTACTACGTCAGAAAATAGCTAGATTGCGAAAAGGTCCAGTAAGCCAGTCAAGCCAGGGAGGGACTCCAGGCTTGATAATACACTCAAGCTGAGAATCAATGATTACGCTATGTACTTAGGGTTAGCGTTTGTTTACTGATCTTAGAATAATTCTAATTCTATTCAGTTTCATCCTATTCAACCCCGGGCCCACTATCGCGAGCGAATTCAAGTGGCACTTCATTCAATTGACTTTGATATTGACAAGAATACTGCCCTGCCATCCGGCTCATCTATGCATCCTCCCTTCAGTCCTACTGATGATAATTGAAAAACTCCTCGCCCTCATCGACAGACTTAGAAATAGCTCGGATCCAGGGTAAAGCACCCTGCCCTGCACCCTTTGACACCGCAGTACCTCAAAATTCCTTTTATTAATACGCTACCCCAACGATCAATGCCAACGCCAGCACCTCACCTCACTCACCGACATTCTTCACCAGTATCCCTAGCACCACTAACAGACTTAAATTTATTATTATTGAACGGTAACTTACTCGGCTACCAACGATCAACGCCAATGCCAGCATCACTCGCCTCCCGCTCGAGTCCCGACATTCACCCACATACATTCACATGAATAAGCGGCACCCTCTCACCTTCTCACCAAAGTCCTCTCATGATGATGATGTCTTCTCCCGCACATCCACTCATGATGGATACATATGTCTTCCCTCGGAATCCCTGACTGACGCTCTCATGTTCATTGAATACATATTGATACTTCTCTCTGGCCACCCACCCTCTCATGATCCTCACACCGTGACTTCTCTCCGACCTACCCATATCCACATGGCAGCTTCCCATGGGGTGGCTCGGCAGGTTACTTGCTACTACCTAATTCATATCCGACGAGAAAGTCCTTTTGTCCTTACACACGGGCTTCGTAGTAAACCCCAGGGGTTCTGGAAGAGTTACGGGCGGAATTCGAGAAGGGGGAGAAGGGAAGGAAGATTCATAGGCGTAAATTTACTTATCAAACTGGAGCATATATTCACACCAGGTGGAATTCTCGAAGCGGCGCATCATTCCGAATGTGTAAATTTATTGATTGGATTAGGAATAGGAGGTGTTGTCACAATGCCAATAGGAAATCTCGAAGAAGCGCATCATCCCGAATTCATGTGCATTTAGGAGGCCCGGCTTACTTACCTATTTCACATCTTACTTCACTTCATAGATACAACGTTCAGGCTGTGGAATCCGAACGGACCACTGGATCCCAAACGCAAATACACACGCATATACAAAGCGGCAGGAAATTCTGGAAGCACGTCCGTCCACTTCTTATAATTTCCGAGCCCGAGTCCACCCCGCGTGGACCAACTTCGAGTCAAAGGTGGTAGCAGTAAACGTACGCACACACGCATATACCGTGACAAAGGTACCAAAAACTCTCGAAGCTGGCACATCAACGCCAATGCGTAAATTAACTTTCATTTGATGCGTGATGTTTCAATGTAAGTAATTTAATCAAGTCCAAGATCGAGGAGTAAATGATAGAATTCGAAGCGTACGCGGGACCGAGGACCCATCACTCTGGAAATGGTGGGAAATGGCGCCGGCAGAGAAGGAGGAAGAATATCGCAAGAATAAAAAGCTAATGATAGTGCGCTCTGCTAAGGAGGAATTTAAGAATCGCTTGATAGTTTTATTTTGCTCTCCAGTTGTCGCGTGCGCCGAGACTGACAGCAATCTTCCGGCCGCGGCGAATCAGACATAAGGAGTCTTAAGTCTTGAATGACTGATAATAGTGATACCTATTGGTGATCAAAGGCTTGGATGATGCTGGACGCAGGTTTGACCGTTAGCAGTAATTAACAGTGGATTTGGCAGAGAATCAGACCAAGTAGACATTAGCATAGAGGACAATAGGGACTCGGAGGGCGCGAAGGAAGCCGGCCGGCTTAAGGCTATGCCTTTTTTACTTCCCTTCTGGAAAGTTCCCCTTTTTGATTTTCCCTATAATAAAGTCGGAAGCAACTCACCCATCTATCCCAAAAAGTCCAAAGGGATCAACAAATTTGAACAGCATAAGCCTCGGAATCTGATGTGCTAGAGCGAGGCGTCAAGATTCAAGAAAGGGACTAGGACGTACACGTGCAAAGCCAGTGTATCGCGTGTATGCCTAGGTCTGCCAAGGGCTGACAGGAATTACGGACATTTGTTTGTGCAGACTTGACTGGTAATAGTAATTGACAGTGGAATTGGGAGTGTTTGATTCGGACAATGGTGCTCCTGTGCGGCTGCCTAGGCCTTCAACTTGCTTCCTTTTCTCTCTACATTTTCCGAAACTCTCCTCGGTCCCTATAGTGAAATCCGAATCAACCCACTCATTCATCCTAAATAGTCCAAAGGCATCAACAATCCAGCCAGTACATAGATAAGCCTCAGAATCCGAGGACCAACCGCGGGGGAAAGGGCTCAGGACGTTCGACTACAAAGCTATATTCGGCCCCGGTGCGCTACTGCATCAACTCTGAACCAACCCATCTATCCATCCCTCCGAAAGAATCCAAGATCAACAAACCGGCCAATACCTAATCCTCCAGAATCTGATGACCTCGGGAAGAAAGGGCTCAGGACGTTCGACGGGGCTGTATTAGGTCACGCCTATATTTCCTGAACCTCCAAGCGACCCAAAAATGACCCAAGATTAAGCCCGAAAGAAACATGTCCCTAGGAGTCGACAGAGTTGAACCGAAATAAGTCATAATATGATGCTTGATCACCTGGACACATCGTTCCTTTCTTGTACGACCCTTTCCAGGTCTCGAAGCTTCGAATTCGTCAACGTCAACATGCGTCAACCACACCCTGTCACGCTAATTTTCCTAATTTCCTAAATTTGCTGATAACGAGCCTCGCTTAGTTGTTGCGAGTCGAGTCGGCTGTACTCGGGTAAATCCCGTGGGACCCGTTGGAATTTGGAAGAGCTGTGATTCGTGGGAGGCGTTACTCACTCATTACTGGTCGACACGCTTTAAAAATAATATTTGCGGTGAAATTGTGACCAATCGAAAGGAAGAATAGGCAGGGGTGTGATTGGTTGGGAATTTTTTCCCAGTTTGGAGATGGATGGATGTCAATGCTAGCCGAGGCAAATTTTCATGGGAGGTGTTTTTTATTTCATTCTTTTCAGCTACGCTTTTAATGTGTGTATGAAGTACTCAACCTAGGTGTATGCGCTTTATGGCATGCCAACAATATTAGAAATACCATATGTGAACGAAGCAAGCTGCAAGAGGACCCTTCTTCATGTGAATTTTTCATCATCCCGCATGCGCATACATATGCGAAAAGATTTCGAAGGAGCCTCCAAAGGAACTTTCTAGACACCCGTTTCACGCACCCTTCCTTTTAAGAATTCCGGTGGAAGGTACGTCAAGGTCGTTAACATTCAACAATAATCCATGTGGCGAAGCGCTACATAAAGACCATAAGTAACTCTGAACCTCCCGCGTACTCTCCCCGGCGCGGCGAGAACCTTCCCTTCCCAATCAATATCATACCAGTGAGACCTGAGTGGTTTCATAGATAGATGAACTTGACATTCGCCGCGAATTCAGGTTCTAACGAGTCCAATGTCTACAGGTAACATTCTACCATCAGAGCAACGTACCAACTCATATCATAGTATCTTAGCACCGCCGTCGGTTTCAGTTTTGGTCTCGGTTTGGGTTTCATTTTTACCTGTACCATGTGTACCAGCCATCGCTTAGTAGTACTGGCCGAGGGCAATCATTAACACTCACCCAATCACAATATTTTTCACTTGTGAACACCATCCGCCGCTGCACTCATAATTTCTCTTAGGCGCATAAGCCGACGTTGTAAACTCAGAATTCTTCTAGCGAGTTCTTTTTTATTCCAAAGTCCGAGGTAAGAAACTTATAATATGATTCCGGCGTATATGCGGACGAAATGCGTCCCTCGGAGGCTGCGTTAATCATTGGACAGCTTAGGCTATTCTACGCGCTTTTCACGCGATAAAATAGTTTTTTTTTAATGGGAGTAGCCGGGGTGGGAGAACTGGAGTTATATTTAATTTGAATATATATTTAGAGTGAGAGGGGGTTTCTGGAATAAGTAATTATAATGGAAGAAGGCAATGAGTGTTTGATCCTATTTTGAAGAGAAGCGGAGGATTTAGGCTTGCGGAGAAGAAGTTCTTTGGCCTGAAGTGTGAAATACAGCCATTTCAATGGTTGAGTTTCCACTGATTGTGATACAGAATATGAGCGGAACTGCGGTCGGCGGAATGTCAGTGAAGGACTAGGCCGTGACATATGGTCGAAATACTATGCCGCGACAGGATGTCGCACATTTGGCAAGTTCCTTTGCCGGTGCCACTCACACGTACTGTACAACTCTGAAATTCGTTAGATGTTATCATTGTATATAAACGAATGAAATAGACAACTTTCCAAGACAAAAATTGAGTGCGGGTGGCTGCCAGACACTTCCTGGTGAATGAGACAGGATGTCGCACGAATGCCGTCGCACGCGGCAACGTAAGCGACCTCTAAGCGGCGGCTTCTCGTCACATATTGTCACGCGTCAAGCCTCGACATGGAGTAAGTGCCGTCACGCTTAGGCAGCCAGAGAGTTATCCTACGGCATCAACGACTGCATCATGGATTTGGCTAATTAATGACTCAATACATCGCTTTTATAGTCGGATAAAATATATGAAAGTATTGTAATAAATTTCTTACTGTGGGTCTCATAAAACCACTCATACACCTCCGGCACACTTTGATGCTCAATTATCTCACTTATAAAGTCCATATTTAAATTCGTTGTTTTAGTACTGTTTTAAGCCATAATATACCACTATAATATTCCGTATCCATAATGGCTCAACGTGGCCGGTAAACATCAGAGGGAGGTGCGACATCCTGTCGCGGCATAGTACAGGACTGCATGAGATAGGAGGTATAGAAAATGGTATATGGTATTCCTAATCTGCATAGCTGCGCTTCGTAAGTAGAGAGCATGGGAATCTAACGATAACATACGCTTAAGGCTGAGCAAATTCTGGCCGGCATCAAGCTCTAAATTATCCGGAGAAACTTTATCAGCATTCTTGCAGCATTCACACCTATTTTCGACGAGTCCGAGGGGTCCTAAGTCAGCAGCACATGTCACCTCTGTCAAAAAGGATATTCAGCCCAGCTTCAGCCATCAACAATCCTCCTTCCCCCGCGGGTCAACGCCACAACGCCACCGTCAACTGCTCAACACGAAATCAAGGTATGATCTTCCCAGGTGTACACTCCATCTCTTTGTCGTTGTATGTATAATCGGGTAGACTGGCGTAGCGCGCAAATATGTCGTCCCCGAAACGCTTAAACACATGCCCCTGATTCGCGGAACCGGGCCACTCACGACGAAAGAGGGGATCAGTGGGATCACGATGCTTTGATAAACGGTTTACTCGTATGTCCACTGTATCCACTGTGATTTTTCTCTGATGAAGATCCAGGTAGATGAAAATTATAAAGCGCCTTTCGGACGTCTATTTCGAAAGATTCTATCTTCCATGAAGCATATTTAATTAGATGGTAAGACTGCTTCTAGTGATGGGCGCCTTTTTGTATGAGATAGGACTTCGTATGTATTGTTGGGCATTTAACCTGTGGCTTCCGAGAATCTTGACAAGCTTCGCAACCTATATCAATGTTAGAAGCGGGGCTAAAAAGGACTAGCGTAAATACGTACTTAGCGCCATAGAAATAGAACAGAAACGGAATTCCAGCTAATCCTACAGCGATGAATCCCAAGAGGTTACATGCCCTATAGCAGTTCTTTGTTCAGTATGGTATGGACTTACTCGATGAATAGATGATTCACCAGCCAACTCCAAGGTTATGGTACAATGGGCGAGCGACAAGAGGAAGTGCGGCTCCAAAAGCGGAGCGCATGAATGTATTAGCCGCTTGTGATGAAAGGTCGTTTAATATTAATAGAATTGACTTGAAAGAAGCTTACCCATTGAACTGGCAGACCACCTAAGACGGGTCAGAAGTGGAATATATTAAAGAATTGATTCTCTACCTACTTGGTGTATGCATCCAGAAGGTAGTTTATACTCGACTACAACATTTAATGTTAAATAAGTTCACCTTCGATTTATAGAGACGCACTTGGAAAATTAGAAGGAAGCTCATGCCTATGAAAAATAACCCGACCAGGGAAGGAAACCAGAAAATATCTCTTTCACTAGTCCATCCCAATATGAAAAAGCCAACAGGAAAGCTAATGCTCCCGATCACTAGATAATGAGATTCAGATATTGTGATATACTATTGCCGTATCGATCATTACTCATTGGAGGAAGACGCTTTTCTGGAGGCAAGTGGCCAAATTTATTTACGTGGGGTAAGAAGACACATTGTGAGTAATACAAGTCTAAGTGGAATTGAGTCAGTAATGAAAAAGTAGACATGATCCTGGAGCTGGAACACTAACTGATAGCGCCAGATGCGATATTTCCAACCATTACTGCTAGAAAGGCTAGACCGCCTTGCAGCGTATTCCAGTGGCGATGCTCTTCATAAACTATTGGTATTGCGGCAAATAGCATATCTGTAATAGGGAACCATGGGCTTTGACGTCATAAATTCCATGATGACGAGATGCTTACACATGATTCCGTCTGTAGCAAGGACAAAAATGAATCAGGATAGGGCTCGATGAATGAAGAAAAGACGTACACGCAAAGCCGCTGTACAATGTCAAACCAAACACCACTGGATCAAGGGCAACCATTCTATAGATGTTTGAGTATCCGAACGATATTGTGGCAAGCACGAGCAGACTTTAATGGACGCAAGATGCTCTTTTCAAAAAAGGCTTCCAACGTGAACTCTTTCATTTCAGCTGAAACAGTTCAGCATTACTGTTTTCAAGGAATATACTATTAACCTACATTTACTATGTAATCCCCATCGTCCCGTTTTTAGGCGTAATTCTCGAGCTTTCCTGACTAACAAAACAGGAGCATATGTTTCAGGAAGGAAGAATATATCGACAAGAATCTTGATAACTAAGAGTAGTAGTAGTAGATTCTGATGAACATAAAATATGCACTTACGACAGTCGAAGTCAAAATGACTATAATGTACTTTAAAAGTCTGAATTAGCCTGGTGGAGGCACTGAAGACCACCACATACTTCTGTCCATCGCCACCCCAAATAGCTTTGAGCAGCCGCACCTCCTATGATAGGACCGAGTGTCGGACCAGATATCACAGAGAGGGAATAAAATACGACGGCTGTGCCTCTCGTCTTTTGGGGGTACATGTCGGCAAGTCCTCCTCCCTATCCAAAGGGTTTGCTTGGTAAATATATTAGGGTGAGATAAATACTCACAATGCATACGACTGGGGATGCACCCATCATGCCAGCGAAAAAACCTAAGTAAATTAATGAAAATTGCCTATGACTATTCAGGCTGATAGCTTACGGGTAAGCATTACGGTTTGGATATCTTTAGCCGTCGCTGTAGCGGCCGAGAGGCAGATAAAGACAAACATGGCAACAATGACAGCATATTTTCGCCCGTACATTTCCGAGAAGGGTCCAAAAATGATCGGACCAGGAACAAACCCTGCGTAAACGTCGATAAATGACGCGAGAACAAATGAGGAGTATCCCATACCAAGCAAAAAGAGAGAGATCCCTAAGGTCATAACTTCCCGGGAAACGCCTGAATATTAATTCTGAATTAACAACAATTCAAATGCAGTGTATTTTAACCGCGTACGGAACTCTTTCGCGGAGTATTTCGACCCGGCATTGAAGCTGCTGCTGGCGAACGTCGCACCTGTGGACTAGACTGAGGACGAGTAATGATGCTCCAAAAACAAAATTAACTTACACATTGTCGTCAAACCCATCATCAACGTCACGATCGCTTTGTACCAGTGTGGCCACTAACGTAGTACAGGGATAACTATTATATTGTGGATATGAATTTGCAATCTTCCACGTACATTTCTTGGATTTTTCGGATCATTGTTTGAGTCCCAAGTAACGATATCATCCGGGAATTGCTGCAGTAGACTCAGATGCAGGTATAAACTTGAAGGATACCAGAATTCTCACCTTATGTTCGTCAGTATGGTGTGTGTTATCTGCGACAATAGTTTGCACCGAGGGTGTAGGAGAAGGAGCTCTGTCCGTTTTAGAATATCTATGAACGTCGTCTGTGCCCGATTCAGGAAACAGAACAGAGTCTGCGTGGCTGTTGCAGGTGTTTGGCATACCAGAGTTGAGGAGCCAATTGCTTGGGGGGAACTTTGAAGTTCAATAGAAGGGTCATCCGTCCGAGACAGGTAGCCCGTCTGTACAACCGCATTACCGCGGTGGTTTGTACACCCTATACGATCTAGGACGTCACGAATTTGGTTCAGCCTTCAGCCGTCCTACGGAAAAGAATCTCTTGGAAACTAGTTTCCGTCGATTCTTGACACCCTGAGGAAGATGTGGGACAGCGAATGTCTTGATTCTAGTTGCTTTGACTTTTCATTAATATAAGTTTAATATCCATGTTCTATGTGACTCGCTGTTGAAGGAATAGGAGAGAAGGTTGAAGCAATCGAAAAGTATGGGTCTCTTAAGTTGAGAGTGCTAAGCGCCTATAAATAGCTAGATATGGCTGGTTCAGTTCCCGCAGCAAGTAATATTCGGGCATGTCCTACTCTCAGCAATACTATCCTCCTCGGCCTCCTCCACTTCCTCCGCGAACTTCAAGGCCAGCAGAATATGGTGTTGAAAGTCCGGGGCATCGCCAGGCCGCCATTGGCCAGAGTCCCCCTCCGTTGCCGGCCCGACATTCAGCGCCGCCGTCTGACGCAGCACCTCAAGAAAGGACTACTCGTCAGTCGCCGCCCGCTGGAGCTCTTTTCCCTCCTGGACAATGGCCTACACCGGAACTACCTTTGAATCCAATCGGTCGATATACTATTCTCAGTACTCCAACGGGACCACTCAATTCGGCAACGATACAAAGTGCGCTGCAAAGTTTAGGTCCTAATGCAACTCTTTTCCTTCCACAAGCTTCTGTGTGGGACTTGGAGAGTCCTATTCAACTTTTAGAATATCAAACACTGGCTACATGGGGATATCCGACCGCAGAAAGGGACATGGCAGCGCTTCTAGCAGGGCGTGATTGTCTGCCCTATGTAATTAAGGCGGCTTCTGTCTCTGGAGCTCGTTTAAGGAATGTCGTTGTGGATGGCGGTCGTGAACAATATGGATATAACGGAGATGCTCAAGTTATGCTGCAGTGAGTAGTTGGTGACACGTTCCACCGTAACTACTTCAGCTTCGTTTCTCTTAGGTTCGGCAATGCTGCCGTAGACCAGGTAATCAATACATTTTTTATAGTTTAAGGAACCAATTTACTGAAACTGCGTTGAAGGCTGTTGATCACTGTATAATCCGCAATCCACGTTCTTGGTATTAACTATCATTTTATTGAGCAAAGTTTGATATAGTTAATTTGATCAATACAGGTCTTGCCTTCAAGGTTTCGAAGGCAGTACCAATTTCCGTATTACTAACAATATCATTGGACCTGCTGGAATCGGGGCCGATAAGTCAAAAGGACAATGGGCAGATGGGGTATGCACTATATGATCGTTTTTAAAATATTCTTTCTGATTAAACATCATTTCATAGATCTCCTTTGCAGGGACCAACGGATTGATTGCAGGAAACCTCATAAAAGATGCAACAGATGGGGGTATAGGTTCGTCTGACCGAGGTATTTCTTTCTCGACTGGATTCACATTCGTTCCCATATAAGTCGTGTTTGGTGCACCTGGAACTTTGGTCATTTCCAATACTGTCATAAGTCAGGACCGTCTTACACTAGGAGGAATTAATATGGTAGACTGGGCTCCAGGTAAGAAATGTCGGCTGATACTTGTTTGGGATACTCATCCCTTTTCCATAGTTTCCGGCAATTACGTTGGAACCCGCGTCATACATAACACTGTTAAAACCTTTGGTTCAAATGGCTACTTCAAGACAGGAATTGGCCAGGGTCCAGGTGTCTGGTGGAACAACAATCCTCCCGAAAAAGTCAATAGAGGAGCAGTGGTCTTTGGTAATTTGATCGACGCAGAAAGCCCACCGCCAGACAGAGGAACCTTTGGCTATGGATATGCTGTGGCTCGGGATGTTAAAGATTGGATATGTGTAGGGAACGTTAGTACAGACAACGTGACTTATGAAGGTGATATAAGTGCCTCCCTTCCTACCCCCAATGCCACTCCGGGACCGTTCGTACATGACGTTCCGCCGGATATTTTGGCCTTTTCTAATACCGCTGAAGTCGGGATTAGAGACCCAGCATATCCTCGTGGCAAGGACGTCATATTGCAGGAAGAGTTCCGGAATAGTCGTGGTCGTATTTCCTCGCTTATTTCTATCGTCCCGGGCGCATCCAGGATATTGTCGTACAACGCCGGACAATTCAACTTACAACGGGGTCGTCAAATTATGCTGAAAAGTATAGATCTGAGATACGATCCTGACAATACGATCCGCATCCAACGAAGGAATCACGGTGGCCAACTTCAATGGCAAGGAGGACCTGGGCCGAGCGTTTCGGGGGATGTACTAACGTATACTGCCGGTGGAAAATTATGCATCACCGCATCGTCTTCTCAAGATGAAAACTATACTCCTGTCATAACTTATGATTTTACTCCCCATTTGCCTTTGGATGCTACTCCGGGAAGGGAAACCGTTCTTATTCTTGCTGATAGCGCACCCCATATCTTAATATCTACACCAGGAGGCTCTTTTCTGTTTGCTAACGAGTATGTGTTTAAGATGAACCAGGCTTTCAGAGTTGGCCAGATAGTCGCGCGTTCCTGCGTTTGTGATGGAGACCCAACCCCTTGGACTTTGATCTATACGCTCAATCCCTATGGTCAATTCGTCGTTCTGCGGAATAAACAAAGAGCGGCCCTTATTCCGTCCATTCCATTTATTTGGCCGGATCCATCGCAAGAGGCTGCATGGGATTGGGAGACCTTGTGGTCTACTCCGAACGATAGGGTCTCACAGAAAGATTCTGACGCTGTGATGTATTTCCAAGGAGATGGAAATCTCGTAAGTGCTTTGGAGCATTTATATCTAATTCGAGCTGAATAGCTTTAGGTTGTTTATACGTCCGGAGGAGCTGTTACCTGGACGTCTGCAACCCACAACAGAGATCCCGCTGCAACGTCTCTGCGTTTCGGCGTTGGGACAGCTGATGCTCCTTGGTTGGAAATAATGGATTCCACCGGAAATCGAGTGTGGAGCAGCTAATGGATTTTGGATTAATCAAGTTGTGCTGTATGTGGGAATATTATTAGGTGTGCTTATTTATTGATATCTTTTGACTCTGTTATATTTCTTGGTGATTACCTGCTTGGCTATCGAATCTGTTGGCGTCTTACTATCGATCTCGTCTTTATGTAACTGATAACTACGCTGGATCTTAGCGAATGTGAGACCATATAGACATATGTTTGCAACTCGTTAGTTTCGCCGGAGAATGCTATTCTCTGGGCCAAGCGTCATCCTAGTGCCTGCGCTGAGAACTTTGCTGGGAATATTGTGTAATGCATATCCACCTGCTGATGGCCGCTACTATGCGGCATCAAATTGGATTCCTACTAACGCCCGCTGGCAGTTGACCGAAACCGGCCCTTCTTCTATAAAGCGCTCTGAAAACTTGAGGGTATATGAGCTCTTTTCCCTGTCTCTGCAGGAAAAACCTAGGAGTAGTAATCCTCGTCATCCAGGCCAGGGGTACATAGAATCAGGACTCTATGGCATGCAAGCTTCTTCGGCATTTGGACAGAAGAGAACGGCTAGAAGACCTAGCAGTACACGTGATGACATGGATTCCAGCTTCGCACTCGTTTGGCTTTGGTTCAATGGTTCGTACTCCACGATGCGGCGAAAGCGGTCCGCCCCTAATGCTTTATCTTGAGGTTGAGGGACCAATATCCAATGCATGGTCACGGGTTCATCTGATAATCGCCCACGGAGATGAATACATAGACGATATGAAAATGTAATTTAATTCAGTCCTTCCCCGCAAAGTGGAAGTGACACTTTTCCTTCCCCTCTTCTCCTCCGAACTCTTTGACGATCACAATGGTTTGGCGTAAGCCGAAGATCACTCACCCTACAACTGGCGAACAGATTGTTGTCCCCACTGAGCTTTCGAGGGGACAATTCATTTATGCCTATTCACTGATAACGAGCCTGTTCTTTGCTTGGGGATTTGCATATGGTTTACTCGACTCGCTCAACAAGTATGTTCTCTGTAGTTCCAGATACGGAATGACATGACACTTCTGCCTTAGACATTTTCAGCAGGTCTTTGGTATCACTAAGACTCAATCCACGTTCATGCAGGTATCTTATTTCGGTATGTTAAATCCAAACTGAAACCATTGGCTTGTTGATCATTCATCTGCTCCATAGGCGCATACTTTCTCTGGGCACCGTAAGTTTTTATCCGTCTTTAAGCGATATTCCACTGATGAATTCCTGACAAGATGGGCGGGAACTTTTATGCGCCGAGTTGGATACAAGGTAAATTGTTACCAAATTTGAGCTGATAATCATGGTCATCGAACATTCGTTCTAGAATGGCATCTATGTCGGTTTGACGATGTATTCTGTGAGCATAATGTTTCCTTATCCTAAGAAAAAATATTTACATATACCCATAGCTAGGGGCGAGTGAGTGGCCGTAAGACGAGGGCGAGTACCTGGGCTCTGATCATTTGTTTTTCATACAGTCTTCTACTGGCCTGGTAGGCGTTTCAAATCTAGTAACCCACAGAAAGCCTAACCAATTAAAATAATTAGTCGCCGTCAAAAAGAGTTATGTTGGCTTCATCGTACGTCTCCGAGTCTCCGTTCGGATTAGTCCAGAAAGTTAATGTCGCTCCTCACAGATCTGCACATTTTTCATTTCGATGGGCCTTTCCACGTTAGAAGTCGCTGCAAATACATACATTACAGGTACGAACCAGTTGTGTTTGCAGAGTGAATCCGGCAATGACATGTCACTATGACTAGTACTCGGAGATCCAAAGTATGGTGCAATGCGGTTAACATTCAGTCAAGCCTGGTAAGTTGCTAATATTTACGTCATTTTGTATTCTTAATGCCAGATCGTCTACCAGGAATGGTATCGGCGCCTTTGGTAAGTCGACCCTGCTGCCCACAAAGCAAGAAGATTCATGGCTAACCGAGTCTTCTTCCTCCATTAAGCTGGACCGTTGATTGCTTCCCAAGAGTTCTTTAAAGGAGAAAATGATACTTCCTTGGCTAATGTACAATGGGTGTACCTGGCGGTTGGTATGTCGTTTTTTTGTCTGGCATTCATATCGGGAGATGATGTTCACCACTTACCCATTCAGCATGCTTTGGAGTCATATTGATCATCCTGTTCAAATTAGCAAAATTACCTGAAGTCGACGAGTCGAAATTGCCTGATACCTTGGATGACCAGAAGGAGGTCGCGCCTTTGCACAAGCAGTACCATTTGATCTTCGGATTCTGGGCTCAGTTCTCGTACGTTCTATTGAAACCCTTTATAACTTTATCCTGAGGATCGAACGTTAAATAGGTATGTTGGAGCCCAAGTCGCAGTCGCAACTGTACGTATTCTAGAAGTTTTTTATTGGGTTCTAAACCGTCTGATTCCATGACTCATTGATAGTTCTGCACCAACTTCTTCGCCGATACCCCTTCGATCGCATTCGCTCCATCGAAAGCATCGTTATGGTACTCATATTGCCAGATGGTATTTGCCCTTGGGCAAGTATTTTAATCTACTCTCCTTATTGAGAATAAATTAAAGAACCATTTCCATATAGACGTTTCACAGGGTCTGTGTTACTGAAGTTTGTTGATCGTGAGTCCAGAAACAAAATGAAGTCTATGACCTAACAATAACGAATCCTCCGCAGCTGCCCATGCCTTGACCTTCTATCTTTTGGTAAAAGTATCCCCTTACCTCGCGATCGGACGAGTCCTAATTCAACCTTCCAGGCGTGTTGCCTCTTTACCCTCGGCGTCATCTTTGGGAACGGAACTTCCTCAGTCGTCTCGATATTCTGTACGTTTCCTTACGAGTCCCTAACAACCGATAATAATCTCTGACCCTTTACCCGCCATCCGATCCGTAGTCCTCTTCTTTTTCGAAAGTATATGCTGGGTCCGTATCGACTGATCACTATTCTTTCACATTAATGACTGACATTTAATTGGGGCCCCTGTATAGCCTACTATTTACGTATGTCGCCTCATCATTTTCTACGGTAACCTATTGGCTCACTCTGAGGCTGAACCTTTTTCTACAGGCATTGGCAATCAGCCGTTTAGGTCATCTTACCAAAATAGGTGGAAGTTTTGTAGTTTCAGGTGTCGGTGGAGGAGCTGTAAGTAGCTCTAAATCATATAATCAGGATCATCTCCACTATCGGAATTTCTCATGACATTTTATTTGGTAGTTATATGCGCCTCTACAAGGAGTATTATCAGACTCGATCAATGTCCAGACTGGATATTGGGTGGCGTTCGCTGGTTATGCCAATGCCTTGGCGTATGGAGTTGGTATGTGTATTGATAAGGAACGGAGGAAGAAGATCGATTCGAAGACGGGGAAGAAGATTAGTGAGTTTGGGCAAAGGGAGCCGTGGGAGACGGAGGAAGGGTCAGAGAAGGGGGAGAAAGTGGATATAGCTACGAAAGAGACGGCACTTCCTGTCTCTCTTTAGATTACCCCCCCTTTCTTTTCCCGGAACAAGCGGGAGGAGCCTTGTAAACTTGCTTTCAATGTATTACAAAACGTCTGATGATATTTTAGTCTGATGGTGAAAGGCATGAAATTAGGGCCCTGCCTTCTGGAATCCATCCGTTAACTATGAATATAGAACCCAGAATCGAATTTTCCCTAGGAAGGGATCAGCTGATCCTCACTGACTAATAAACGAAACAATGCCCCATGATCATTTGCAAAGAGATCTTGTCACTGGTTCCAAATTTGACACTTTCATTAATATACGCGCTATGACTTCTCCGTAGTTACTTACTATTATTTACCCCCTTATTATTTCCTACTAGGATCATATATGAATGTCATTCAAGGTTTCAATAGATTCTGATTTTATTATAATGATTGCTCTAATAGGAACGGTGTTTAGCGGCTCTCCAGAATTGATGTAAAGAATGAACAATAAATAAGGGTTCCCTTCCATTGTATCTAGAAGGAATATACGGAGATATTTGATCCTTAGTGTCCCCTCTCTCCATGATAATTAGGAGAATGTGAGCCAACGAGAAATGGACTCTGGCTCCCAATGCTAAAGGAGTCCAGGATCTTCGTAAAGCCACTAAACACATAGGTGCCCATCGATTAGTGGTTAAATCAGTTCGTTGTGGTCTTAGCACCGAACAGCCCCGTGTTCGACTCACGGTGGGCACATTTTTTATCTCTTTTTGGCATTTAAGCTAAGCGTTGACCGACATAGTGACAGGTTCCCATATTCCATGTAGCGGTTAGGTAGCGGAGACTCAAATTTGCAGTCTTCATTGTTTCAAAAGCAAAATTTAAAAATAATTGTTTCGTTATGTTTTATTTCCCTATTCCTATTAATACTTATTTGTTTCGCTCGAACTCCTTTTTGGTTGTCATCGCCAAAGAGCGCCCGTTTGGTTCACGCGTCGCACAATGGCTTCCGAGTCACTGACACTTTTCATTAGAAGAGGTGGGGTACTGGAGGAACATCCACGGTTATCACACGCGAGCAGCTGCGTTTTCTTGGCAGAAAATAAACTAATTCTTTTTCTTCTTTCGAGTAATGATATCATGCACCAATAACTCGTACATAGCGATTTAATTTTTAGTTTGATAATAATAAAAGGCCGCCGCGTGACCGTAACAGTCACATGCCACCCGCCTTCTTTTCTTTCCCGTCTGCAGCTGTCAAGTAAAGTAACATGAACAGTCAATGTGCTTCATCAAAAAGGGATTCAAGATCGTCTTCCAGAAGGACTCATTAATATCACTCATCTCGAAAAGGCGATGAGTGACCAGCTGGGCCGGTCAAATCAAATGCTGTCAGTTGCCTCGAAACAGAGTGACGGGCGTCATGTATCATGATCAGTCAAAGTATGTTCTATTACCTACTTATTGTGGTTTATTTTTATGAAACTTTATTGTGGTTATTCCATAGATCTCCCGACACTTGCAGTTACCGCACTCTCAGACTATCCCCGGTCGCCTAGCTTCACCAGCATTGGCATCAAAAAATGGGTATCTACCCGCCCGCCCCGTCAGTCACAATCCCCGGCGACCGCGCGGGTACCCCAGATCCTAAGGGTCATCTTCATATCCAATTCAGGTCCGAGAAAGACAAGACATCCTCTTATGTATTGGAGTCCAACTGCGGATATCAACCAACTCCTTGTACGGATGATGATCTTTCCTTCCGTTGCGCTGCGTTTCTACAGTGACGTCGATTCGACAGACCGGCGGCGCGATATCGAAATAGAGATGGCCACACTCTCGCTAAGCCAATTGAACCTAGATTCACTTTTGCCTGCCAAGTTGTAGACTCGGAAGTTGGGCTCCTCCTGCGTGTGTAATAATAATATGTAAGTCCTCATCCTGGTGTGTGGTACCGATATATTAATCATTCATCCGATTCACCCGAAATGGGAGGCGATGCTAGTGTCTTAGAGAATTTAAACCCTGGACTGTCTGTCAATTGGGGCTTGGGTCAACGTGTTTTACAGGTGAACTGTGCCTACTACGCCGAATTTTTAGCCCTTTTATGCTCCGCTCTTCTACTACTGCTTAGCCGGAGTTGGACAAGCATGAACGTAAATATCTGGGATCGATTATATCGCGTTTGGACCATGGAAACTGGTTAATCGATTAATCGATATCATTGAAACCGAATGCTTTCTACTTTCTGCTCACTGGGAACTGCTTCTTATCTTTCTTTCGCGTGGAATACGAGATCGGCGATCCTACTCAATGCTAATCTCAGTTTCATGTGGATTGATCACATCTCCTTTTCGGACCTCTTTACCTTCCGTTCTATTTCAACTATTCGGTGCATTTGAAGATGCGCGCCTGACATCATTATGATATTGACCAGGACTATTAACAATACGGAGAAAGCTCAAGATGGAGAATAAACGAAAATATATCTGCTGCGTTGATTACTTAGCACCTCGGACTGCGTACGAAGTCCATTCTGCGGTCGAATCAAAATCATGGTACCTCTGAATCCGAAATGCTTTTAGACTACGGACTCAGGGCCATTCCTTTAAAACGTGTTCATGGAGTTACCTTGCCCTTCTAGGTGGTCAAACATAAACATACGGAGCCAATGATATCGGGGTGGGATCATGGAAACTGATTAATCTGATATCGTTCAATGAGCCCTATCTCTGCTCATTGCTCACTGAGAATTCTGTGAATGGATGCCACTGGCAGTTCGTCATTGATCATATCCGCCTTAACTTCTTGGCTTTGCCTCCCAATAGGATATTCTATTCTGGGCTCGAACGGAGGGAGCAAAAATTGCACGAATTTACGATAACAAATCTCAGGGTAATCCCCTTTCAACGTGTTTTCAAGGCATCCGAGTACTTCTCTGCTCTCGGGACCTCTACGATTTTAGATTATTTTCGACTCCGGTTGTGATATAAAGTATCCACCCACAACAAAGAAAACCGCACTTCGAACGGCAATAATTAAAATTAAAACATCTTCGTCGCGATGATCAGCTGGTTTGACTTCGATCCCTTGTGGCCCGAAAATTATACCTAACACTGGGCTCTTTTCAACGTGTTTTCAAGACATCCGACTGCGAGTATCTGCTCTCAGGACCTCTACGATTTTATTTTTATTTTTAACGCAGGCTGGAAGATCACTGCAATCGAACAGCGAAAATAGAAATAAAAATAAAAACTTCCATTATTATGGTCAGCTGATCTGCTTTTGGCCCCTTGTGACCCCAAAATTCTTGCTAACGCTGGGCTCTTTTCAACGTGTTTTCAAGGTGTATTTCGGATATTATATTATACTATTCGCCTGAAGTCATTGAATTGCGTCACTGGTTCTGATTGCTGGTTACTGGTTGCTGACCACAGACATTAATTACTAATTAACGGCGGCGATGGGCACACTGCAATTCGGGTTAACACGTCAAGAGACCTGTTTCCTACTCAGTCTAATAAATAATATATTCCTCTCGCGTTCTGTCCTAATTTCCTTGGATCTTTACTGTGCTATGCTTACATCTGTTTTATTTTTATTTGGCGCTTAAAATGTGGGCCGCGAAGACCCTCGCCTGTGGGCTACAGGGTCGTTCGCGCTGGATTTACACTGACAACTTCAGCTTCAAGAACTAACCCCGTCCAACCTTCAGTGAAAATAAATACTTAAAGGTTATCTTCGGAGTCAATCTGGTTTTCTGGGCTCATGTGGCCAGCCTCACCCACTTATTCACTTTGAGACTCAGTAGCGAGGAGCGAAGAACAACGTGTTTACCATACACACTACGGGAATTTGAGACTCAATGCTTCGTTCTTCATTCTTCGCGCTTGACGGATCTTCAAGTTCTTGGTCTTCTCTTCCAAGCAAAGCAAGCATCCACATCCACACTGTCCACATTCACATCTGATGCGAACCCGAATCCGAACTAAGATGGTACTCTTATCAAGTTATTATCAACGCACGCATGTTCGCAGTGGTCCATTGACCGAACGGAATTGACACTGTATTACACATTTATCTGAGCCCGCTGCTCAACTGCGATCTATGGTACTTACAAACAGGATTTTCCGAGGTCGGTCTGTCGGACTATGGACCGACGGATGCTGGTTTTCTTGGTTGCTTTTCTCGTGCCGGTGCCAGTGGCCACACTCATTATCGTTTTCCTGACTCCTCTTAAGCTCAGCCTCAGACTTCACTGGCAGCTAAGCGAAAAAACAACGTGTTTACCATGCCATCAGGCCCGTCATCCCTGTCAATGCGGGGGATTAGAGTGTGTTCGAAACCGATAATTCTATGGGTTGTGTTAGGCACATCAATTCAGTTGCGATTGAGTCGACCCTGAAACCCCCAATAATTATCGGTTTCGAATCCACTCTATTTAGGCTGTATTAACTTTGATTCCCTTACGGCAACGCTTCGTTCTTCCAAGTTCTCGCTATGCGCTTAGATCGACCTTCTATTCCGGGTCTTCTGAACAAACAAGACAAACATCCACAGCTGATCACTGCTCAAGTTCAAATTTATTATCGTGATCAATACCACACGCATGTTCATGCTCATCAGGTGGAGCAATCGACGCACTACATTGACAGTTAGTAATATTACTCAGTTACAACCCCTGCTCTAGATCTATTTATGTTATTCTTGAACTCGCCAAACAGTGCATAGGATTTTCCGAGGTCGGTCTGGACTAGACTATGTACTCTGGACTCTGGGTCAAACGCTTTTCTACGTATTTGCAGGCCGACCTCCCTCACTGGCACCTTTAGATTTTGGACTTGGCAGGACTAAGCGAACGACAACGTGTTTACCCTGCGGTGCCAGGAATCAGGGTGCGGGGGATCATGTGTTCTGTTCTGTTCTTTTCTTTAATTCCCCTGCTTCTCTCTTCCCTTCTTGACTGCCCTTCACGCTTCTAATCAAACATCCCCGTCTACATCTGATGCGAGTTCCTATTCGGATTATCGATATCAGTATCGATATCCTGCATATACTAGGAACGGCATGCAACACTGACATGGTTAATCGGCATTGATCGAGTGGACCACTGCTGCGACTCACGCTGTCAATCAGTTGAACACTGTATTATGCATATTTCTTTACTGACAGCTTCCGCTGTTCCTCCTGTTCTAGGCTGACGCAGCATGCCAGCCACAGTGCAATTGATCCGATTTCCCTCAAATGTCAGGTCGCGATTCTGTCTGCTTTCCTTTCTTTTGACTACCGATCATTTAATTACTAAGGCTTAATACTTATCAATGTCTCTTGTCATGGCATTCTGGAATTTACTACATGATCATTAGGGTCTATCCTGAGTCTGAGGTTTCATTGGGCTGGGCGGGAATATTCGCCCGGCTCACATCTTTCAAATGCTTTTGACTCATCATTCAGGCTTGTTTCTGGTGTTCTGGAATTTCTCTTCGTGATCCAGCCTAAAGTTTTAGATTATAAATGGGCGGGCGGCGGCGCGAGTATTGATGCGACCTCCGAGCCCATGCATCACCTCAGCTAATCATAACTGGAGTAACCTCTGGTTTGATATATTGTAGCTTTACCTATGCTTATTATGACGGACTGTGCTCTGTTCTATTCTATTTATCTCTGGTTCAATCTTGATTTGACTGTAACACCTTTGGTCTGTGTTCGGTCCTGGCGAGGTATCACAGTTCTTCCGATTTTCGACTTAGTGGGCACGCGACCAGTTGCATATATTCGTCGTCGTGGCCATCTATCTGTTATTTCCTACAGCAATATGCCTGATATGGTTATCATCCGTCAGAGTCTGCTCACGCGACCACTTGCATATGCCCGACGCCCATCCCGCCTTCATTTCGCTAATCGTTGTTATTTCCTAGTCCCAGATCTACTGTGGCACAAGCCTTGATATGGCTATAATTCGTGTCTTTCCTCGGATGCTGCTAGACTATATTTGACACGGAAATTTCCCCTTTTCTCATCTTTCTGGAAGAGTATACACGAAGAAGAGAAGAGAGCACTTCAGAAGAGGAAGCGCCATTGTGGTGACCCATTCACTGACCTTATATTCTTACTCGGTATCCCCCGCACTTCCAATACGACCCCCTTTCACCCGACATCTCTCCGTATCGTCCCAACATCCAACATTGTAATATTCTCACTTGCCTTACCTGTCTAATTCTGTCTTCGCTCACGCTCACGGTCGTCGGTCGGGTATGACGAGCTCAAGGACCGTATATGTTGTAATCAGGATTACAATGGTGACATGCGCCATCGTACTCAATCAAGGAATGTATCGCATGCCCTCGACCACACCACTATAAACTTAATGAACCCACCACGTTAATTGGCTCGCGTTGTCCTCTGCATCCTGAATCTGATGCACGTGTTGCTCTGTGCCCTTAGACGACCTAAGGATCTATTAGCATTGACACTGCATTGCATTTGATTTACACTGGGATCTGAGTGGACCTACGAGAGGACCCAGACGTGAATACCGGTTGTACGCTGGGTCTTTTGCCGAGAGCTGGGGGCCAAGTACTCGCGTGACGGACGCCGGACAGCGGCGAGATAGTAGCGCCGTTATATTGCCCTATTTGGGACATTTAGGATTGAGTTTGGGTTGGAAATGAATAGGACTTTTCTGTGCGGAATTGGAATCCGTTGACGGGGCTGATTTATGGCGCATCAGGCGATATTCGCGCATTGCCCACACTGGTGACTGTGGTGCGGAAACCCGTTGAATTAAAGCCCCTAGCGATTGGAGCCAATCTCACTCGGGTATCATGGGCTCTTGGGCGGCGGCTGAGGCTGAGAATTGACTTTGAGCGCGGGAAGATTGTGACAGTCATGATGGCGGCGGGCTGTGACGGGCGTCTCTGTACTATTGTGTTGGGCAAGGATCATACGTCCGGGATCTCGATATCTGGCAATGCAGCCCTTTATAATTACAAGCCACATCTTTCTCTTTCTTTCCTCTTCTCCCTTCGCTCCGCCTCGAGGCCTGTTACCATCAGTGCGACGGGCCTCCCTTTCATCAGTCACCTCACTCCAACCCTCCACCACACCTCCACCACCTGTCCATCTCACCCTGTCCCAAAAAACACTACTTAGGCAGAACATCCACCTCGTCGTACGTCTCCATCCTCTCCTCTCTCCACGCCGTCCTCTCACTGCTTGCTTTCCATCACGTGACAGGCGCGTCCACAGACCGTAGACCCAAAAGCGTGTTCGTCGTGCTCGTTGTCAAAATGGACCGCTACACACCCGCAACGTCCTTCCGCACTGGCCGTCCCCTGACACGCACCCGTCCCCGCACCCGCCTCATGAGCCCCTCCCCGCGTCCCCACCACTCGCACCGCTCCTTCACCGAGTCCAGCACCCTCTTTATCGCCAACCCGGACCCCTCCGACGTAGACTCGGATGTCGACCTCATCTTCACCATGTCCCCCATCCGCACCTGCTTCTACCCACCCCCGTCACCCAACGCCAAGCCCGTCAACGTCATGACTCTCCGCAACAAAACCCCACGAGCACAGACGCGGTCCCCGCCGCTTGCGCCGCTGCTGTATTCGTTCCCGCAGCCGTCGAGGCTTCATACGACGTTTTTGGGGGCCAAGAAGGACTCTACGGGCGGGTTGTCGAGCTTGAGGCCGCTTAGTGCTGTGTCGCAGAATACGAGGTACCCCGTTGATCGACGGGTGCGACGCGCGGTGTCCGACGATGGGGTGGTCATTGAGAATGGGGGGGAAGCAGGAGTCCCGATGTTGAGCAGTTCCCTCCTCGGACGATCACCCAGCCTTTCATCCTCCAAGCAAGGCACAAAAGCCGAGACATCCCCCTCCACTAGATCTCGTCCTCATTCGCCCGCATCTCTTTCCTCCACCTACTCCTCTGCACCCCGCGCATACCCCTCCTCCCCTATCCCCATCCCGCGTCATACACCCCGTGAATCCGATCCCGGTGTCTACGACCTAGACATCGACGTCGATGTGGATGTGGAGAACCCCTCGTCATTCAACGAGCCCCTCTCTCCTCTCTCTCCTCTCCCCCGCGGTAGCCGAAGCCCCAGCCCACTCCCTTCCTCCGGCCTCAATCCCCCCTCCGAATCTCGGTATGCGTATGTATATGGATCCTACACCGCACCACCCACGCAAATCGAATTCGAGTCCCCCCTCCCATCGTCCTCCGAATCCTCCCTATCCATGAATCTCTCACCCACCTCCATAACTGAATTGGATGCCCACCCGATCCCTATCACGCTCCTCGACTCGCCCTCGCCCATCCACGACCATGACGCGTATTACGAGGAGACCAGCATCCGAGATTCCGTCCCTATCGACGCTGAAGTCGAGGTTGAGGTTGACCCTCCTCATAGCAACTACAACACGTTCTCGACGAACGGCTCGCCTTTCCGGTTCTCCCGATTCCTGAGCTCTCGTTCGGCGAGGGTGAGTCCTGAGATGGTAGTTGCTATCCCTGGGAGCGAGTCTGGGTCTAGTTCGGGCTCGGGCTCTGGCTCTGAGTCGTCTAGCTTTAGTTCTGGGTCGGGGAAGGGGTATGGGGGGTATGGATCGAGGGAGAGCGCGATTATGGTTTTGAGGAAGTTTGCTGTGGGGAGGGAGGACAGTCGGGGGAAGGAACGCAAAGGGAATGCTAGGGTTTGATTGGAAAGAGCAAGGTTATTTGTGAGTTCTTTTCTCGTCCGTATGAGGGTCGTGCTAATCGTTGTCGTTCGTTCGTTTTGTAGTTCATTCTTCATCGTCGTATCGTCATGAGCAGCAGTTCAACGCAACTCTCATATCATTCATCGCATCCGCATATCCTTTCTGTGAAACCACTCAATCCCGCATTCCAACGCAATTATCATAAGTATCGCATCAAAATCCCGGGCCATCCCAACGGAAGTCGGTTCAATAAGGTATCAATAATAGATGAAAAGCACCTCGACTAAAATCATTCAAAATCAACGCAATTAAAATATTTCATCCATCCCGGCTCGGTTTCAAGTTCTTTCGACGCAATTCAAGTCAAAATCCAACTATAGATGTCGCTTGCATTTCCCCCACTTTTTCCTTTTTCCTTCTTCACGCATTAGCCCATTTCTCACCCGCATATTCATCCTTCTCGCATTTCTCGCATCATCTTCATCCACTTTCAATCGCTTTGCTATGGTCCATTGCTTTCATGTTTTTCATGCTTCCTCTCCGTGTTCATCGTTGTTTTCGCATCGTGTTCATGCTTTCTTTTCATTCATACCGTTCATCATTGTCCATTGTTTTCACTCCATGTTCATTCATGTTCATGCTTTCTTCCACCCCATCGTTCATTAACCATTGCTTTCACTTCATGTCATCGTCATTGTCATTGCCAAGTCAATACTTACGTAGATTTTCAATCCATGCATGCATGCATTTTTCTCATTCATTTTTCATTTTTCATTTTTCATTGTTATGTTATTATTACGATGTTCGGTTGTTATCATCGTTAGGTCTTGCTATCACTTAGAGTATTCTCAATTATTAGAGGTTTCGGTATCTTGTTTGATTTTTATGGCGTGGGATCGCGGATCGATGTTCCACGTTCAAGTGTTGAGTGCGAGTGAGGGTAGGTGGCGATGCGATCCACGGGCGTTATGTTTATGCGAGATCTGGGCGGCGTTTAGCGGTAAGCCGCGCTGTCGGACTTACAAGTTCTAAATACGGAAACAAGTCATTGAAATACCTTATTTCCTGCGTTCTACATACCGCGAAGCCTATCCTAATGGTCTCACCAGAAGGAATTTTACGTCTTCCTAGTATCGGCCTCCCGAGCGGACAGTTTACTGATGCCCCACAGCCTGAGCACACTGACTCGGGCACATGCATTCCTTCCGAGTCGAGTCGTTTCACTCTAAGCAATGACTGGGCACCAAGCTATCCTTCTGGCTGTAAGACAGAAAGGCAGTTCCTTGATTATTTGAGAACTTTACGGCATCGGGCTATGGATTATCGCCCACACAACGATTAACGCGTACGCAGCATTTTATTATACTTGTGTCCCTGACCCGAGGCTGGGCGTAAAATTAAACTACTTACACTACTATGCCAATAGAAATAGGATGGAGATCGTGGACGGTGCTCCCGCCATGGCGGGACTCCGCCAAGATACCCAATTAGGTTAGCTCTACGGTTCACGATTCAGACTCCTTGTTATGAAGAATTACTGAATAAGATTTAATTCATTGTTTACAATCGTAGTTGGCTGTACAGCCATTATATTTGCGTCAACGCATTTAAACGGGGAGGCCTTGTCGAACATGCAATGGGAATGCGGGCTCTATGTTCCGCATCCGGAAATCAAATGGGGAGAGAATACTGCGAAAGCCCTGTGTATAATGTCTCTAATTGTAAGCGCGTACGCCTCATCCCTCTTCCTTATTTCTCTTCTGGCCAACTGGCTCCATCAATACACCAAGCTGGAATTCAGGGAAAGTCCCTCCATCATCTCGCCAGATACATTACTTTCCGAAATCCTCCGATGCTGCAACGAAAGCAAGACAAGATACGTTGCGATATACGACGGAGCCGATATCATCTTACTCGATAGAACTTACATCGAAGTTGGGGAGAGTAGTAGCATCATTAACTTCATTTGCAAACCTAGAGAGCCTTTGGCTTTATGGGTGGCGTTTTTGATCCTTAGGGATGCGGCTAGATGTAGGGTATGACGCTCTGTCCCTTTCGGATTATCTTTTTCTGGGATGCACGTCCAACCTAGTTCCTCCTGTGCTCCCGTCTCTACTTGAAGACGTCTTACATCGGAAAAGGATGGCAATTTTCGACCAATATGCGATGCAACGGGATAGACGGCTTTTCGATCTGTTTTACGAATGGAAAACACAGAAATCCGAAAGACGTGCTGGCCAATCCTGTTGAAGGCGGTCATGTTTTGAAAGTAGAAGCTAACAGCTTTGAACGAGAGGTCGTTCAGATACGTTCGTCTGTTCGCTTTCTTTTAATACCCACAGAGACTCGGGACAGCATCATACCAGCTCGCCTTCGTGAAAAAGACTGGCCTGCACAAGAGATCATTTCTTCTACTGCGGGTATCTTTTCTTTGCATGTAACAGCTCAGATCCGAAGAGGAAAGGACAATTTCTCTCAGGTCATAGAAGGCTACGTAACTGATGGATACGGCCTCCAGTCTGCGACATCATGTGTTAAGTTATACGATGAACGGCTCTTCAAGGATATGCCATATCGTCCTCAGGACTTCGATGTTGAGGAGTACGGTGAGAAGTACCAGAAGAGCAGCCCCGAACGTGTCGTGTCGTGGGTGACAGCTGAGGATTTGGCTCGGCGCGAAGAATCCATTTATAATCGGTTGAAGGAATATCAAGGGAGTTTATTATCTCATTCGTATGGGTTCCATCATGTATGTGTCGTGTTATAAAGGTTTGTGGATCTCCTGCTTATTATCTTATGGAATTACCTTAGTTTAGCTTGCCAGGCGGCCATAGGCGTATTGGCTTTCTTATGGAAATAATTCATGGAAGTGACTTCCGTGATGCTAGATATCATCCCTCCCAGAAACCATGCAAAAGCACTTTGTGAGTCAATAAGTACCTAGCAAAGTTTCCACACCGATTTGATCTATTAGGTTCTTACGATGCGACATGCCTTTCACATTCAGACGACTGGCACGGCGGATAGATAATAATTAGGCTGAATAGAGAGAACCTGAGGATAGCTATCATATTCATTGACTTCGGCTTTGCCTATCAGTATCTGGATATGCAGTTTGCGCCGCTGAGGCGTGACTGAGTAACTGGTCGGTTAATGGCATTGGGCCATGTGTCTTTGGAGACGGATGTTGTGTGGAATATTTGGTTTCCGCGGATGAAAATGAACATTGAAGAAAGGTAAGTATTGTGTAAATTACGATGGAGCCCATGTATTCTCACTGGATAGGACCTTGATAGAAGTTGGCTGGAATATTAACGATATTATTATTTAATGTCATTTGCAAATCGAAAGAATCTCTGATTTTATGGTTGGCCTTTTTGTACAGTTTAGGTGTAGGTGTGTCTTCTCTTTATGCCCCCTTCCCCTATAAACCACTGGCGAACACCAGTCTTAAAAGCAGAATCTATAAGAGTGGCTATGCTACTTGTTACTGATTTGTTATTGCTCCATTAAAAAAAAAAAAAAAAGAAAAAAATAGTTTAGGTGTAGGTTATGCAAGCTCGACATTTCTCCCCCGGAGTCCTAAAAGTAAAAAGAAAATCTGCATCCATTCTAGTAGTAACCATAGAGAAATTATTAAGAGGGTTTGAAATATGTGTAATTAATAAATCTCTGTTTCGAAGTAATTAGATCAAATAGTATTGGAACCTCTGTTGGTGATCCGCCCTTGTGGATATGGAAAGGGGTCCGGGATCCGGTGACGGGGATGGAGACGGGGACGGGATATGAATAAACTTGGCGGAGATGGATCGAGTTACTTAAGGGATTATCTCTCAAATGTCAAAGCGATTGAAGTCAAAGTTTGTAAAATATCATGGATAACCGATAAAGTTTTTTCTTCTGTGAAGAACCAATCAGAGACCGTTAATGCCAGACTAGAGTCCTTGACTTGAAGGTCTTTCGAGCTCTGCCAATGTAGGTCGTACGTAGAATCCTAAGCCTAATGATACTATAACTGAAAATTTGACACAAATAAATAAATAGATAGATAAATAGCTACTGAACAATGCTCGTAAACCACGAGAGGAACCTTCTAAAAGTTTAAGACTACTATTAGATGGCTTATGCCAATTAAACTGCTCTCTAATGCCGCATCCATACCATAACTTCCTCCCTTTTCCACCAATTTTATTAGAAAGCCCAGCCCGTGCGACCTGGGCAGCTTGAATCGACTCCTCTGAACTTCCGTCCAAATTAAGTTTGCCGATCGACTTGACCAATCCTGTCATTCCCTGAGATTTAATATCAAGAAAGCTTAAGTAGAGACAAATGCAAGGCATTCTCGAATCTCAGCACCGGCACCCTGAACGATATACCAGTTGAACCGTTTCTGGTCCTCCAACTTGCTACTAATAGCAGTAGTCTCCAAGGAGGGTGGAATATCCAGTATCACAGCGTCTTATAGTCTGTAAGACAACTGTACCGCAACCATAATATACTCCATAGCGTAACATTTGTTAAATACATGCTTGCATCTCCGGGTGGAAGTTGGCCGTATTCGCTGAGGTAGACTGATTTAGCCCCACCTGAAATTCAGCAAGAGCCGCGAGATGCGCAGCAGTGTTATCCGAGCGTCTGTATGACTGAATAGAATATTAGAGATAGTCCATAATCTGCTGAGATGATGCATGCTTTTAATTCCACTGGGAGAACTGCCTTAAAAGTGCTCAAATCAGAGCCCTCCTCGGACCACCATTCATCTCTGGGTAAACACTTGTTTCTGTAAGTAATATCGTGTTGTGAAGGCTCTGAATCCGTGGGTGTTCCTATAATTGAAGTCTTTATGAACCTTGTCCACTACTTCACAGTAGGAACCGGGAGTAATGTATAGAGTTTATCTACGCGAACAGCCTCTCCATTGGCCCTTGTATTGTGACATTCTGCCCTTAGTTCCAACCACGGTTTGATACCTATCTTGATTGTTTCTGGAATCCAGCCTGCTTTCTCAGCAACGCGTTTTATAGGCCCCAAGTAATCAGTTTCAACCTGGCTCCTGTGATATTGGAACTGCAAGGAACAAGGTATATCGATGCAGTCATTGAAATGGAACTTACACAATGTCGGCTTCCGTGGTAGGGAAAAGGACTAAAGGAGAAGGCCTACATGCTTCGACTGGTCCCGCGTTGATAAGACTGTCTTCAAACCCTTTCCAACGCAAGAACTCCCTAGGAGGGAACTCGATAGACTGGGTAGGTTCCAAGTATCCACTCGCAAGCTTTAGGGAAGCCCATTTGGAAGAGCTTCCACCTTGGTGGGCCGTTTTCGGTGGTGGTTCAAGCAAAAGCTTGAATTTGACCTTTAGTGTCGCCAATGCATCCCCAGAAATATTTGTTTCTTCTTCAAATGGTCAAAATATAGGAGGAGATCTCAGCAAATCTAGAGGACTGATATTTTTCATGTCTGAAAAAGACGAATAGCTCCGTAATAGCTGGTAAGCTGGTATGATATCACCAACTCTGAAGCATTCCAATTTATACTGTCTCAAAGTCTTTGTGATTCGGTGTTGCAATTAATTTCCGGTTGAATAACTCTCGATTAGAGATGTTACTAAGGAGAGAAACGGTGATTTGTCGAGTAGCCATGAGAGTCGGTCTAGTAAGGATGTCATTCGTCTAAGTATCAGAAGGCGACGGCATAATGGGCATTCTCTATGTCCCCTTCCCTTAGTTTCTTATAATCGATCTTTCATATATAATGTGCACGTAATTATTTTTCCCCTGACTGCCTAAGTAACCGAACATGTGAAACTTTAGCAAGATGTGCAGTATTAGTATTAGTGTATCAAACTTGAATGAAGCACTCAAAATGTCACTGTTAAGGCACATAAAATAACCCGGCGAGAGGCTCTGGGTCATCGATCAACTTGACATCTAGGGAAGGGTACAGCTAGTGTTTCATTTAATCATACATGCATTAGTTATTATTGTTATTATTATTTCTACCTTTTTTCTACTATTTAACCTGAGAAATTTACTAATTCCACTGGTCTCATAGGCTCAGCTGGAAAGATGAATAGAGTGAATAAAGGAGTATATAAATAAAGAAAGCGAACGATAATAAAACAAGTACTTATTGTCCGGGCGAAAGGGAAGGGAATTATATAAAGTGATTACCGATTCAAATATCTCCGCCGCATATTGTATATCAATACTTATAGTAAGTAATTAATAATTGATCGGGTTTTGGCTGAATACCTCCCCAAGGTGCTGCAAGGTACTGTAGCCTCCCATAGGCTCAAAGCGTTAGTTTCGCATCAAACCCGATGGACCCCGACTCAAAGGGTCATGTCACAGCAAACAGAAGGTGCGTCAGTTATTTATTTATTTCAAAAAAGGCAACCCTACCACGATGGAATTTAGAGTGCGACTCCGAAGCGGTGCGGGGGCGAAACGTAATCTGCCGGGATCAGAGACATATATTTTTACCTCAATCTCAACTTTGTCTCAACTCACTTACGAATTATCATCGCTTTCATTTATAAGTTGTCTATATTACCCTGATATTACCATCAAATAATCTGTGAACCCATAGAAACGGAATATGACAGGCTGGCGACAAGGCGGATCAGTGGCGTACGTACGTATGCTTCCGTAGGCAATCGTAGTTGGTATGTACTTTGCAAAACCTAACAATGTCACGCGCAGCTATATTTAGCGTCACTGACCATAACCTTTCGGTCACCAACCCTAATCAACTGGTCGACACTTTAAGCTGGGCCATCTCCACCGCACTGATTTATGCAAATAGGGGCTCTAAATTAGCGCATTGACGAGTAAAGTACGCTAAAATGGTTCGCTCAGTAGTAGCGTTAATACCCCACAAGATATCAGTGTTTTTCCGGTGAGAGTATTCAAATTTGAGGACAATGTTTTATTTTCAACATATTACAGACTTCAGATGAATTGATAACAATTGTAATTATGATTTTGAGTATATATAAACATCTTGAACGCTTTCAAGCCGCAATAAAAGTATACAATTCTGTTCAATCAATAAATGTTTATTTCAACCATATGCTTACCTTAAAGAATTTCTCTCGAGTCCCAAATGGGATATCATAGAGTAATATATAGTTTTTTCATAGTATATCAATGATAATTCATCAGTCTATTACATATGCAACTATGTAGTAGGGAGCTATTATAAAATCCACTAGGTTTTGGGAGGAGGGGAAGGTGTATACACTTATTCAATTTTCAGTGAAGAATATACTTGTTAGAGATCAAATTGTACTTACTGTAGGAGACTCATAGTGATGACTTGTTTCTGATAAATGGAATGGGGTTGCTGATGTGGGACCAAGAGGGCTAAGTGTTGGAATAGTCACCATGCAAAGGGGCCATATTTGGAGTGGAGCAATACCCAAGGTATGATCAGGTATCCGGTGCTTGACTTCAAATGCAAGCACTGCATCAGCACTGACTGGCAAGGAATTCATCACCAACTTCATAATGATGTTCCAGGCTTCTTGTAGGAGTGTTGAGGGCTGATGAAGATGTTCCTGTAGAAATAAAAAGTGGCAGCTAAATCAACAGAAATACCAAGTTCATGTGCATATCCAAAACATGCTAGTACTGCAACTCCTACACTGTGAGCTGCAGCTATTTCTCATAGACCATCAACCCAGACAGGACCCTTCTCCTGATATGATTAAGCAATTCATAAGTAACCTTATGAATTACAAAACAGGTTTCAGCACTCAGCAAATCAAGGAAATGGGTTGGAATATGAAAGTGGCTTGTGATAGGGCATTGTTGTTTTTCTTCACCTTCCAGAAAACTTGCCATTTCTTTGTTATTGCAGAAAAGCAATCATTATAGTCCTCACTTTCAAATCTTAGGATAACCACAGTCATAACCATTCCCATCTTACTTGGGAGCCTGAGCAGCTCTGCTAGCGCCCTATTTTTAGGTGTCAACACTTCTAGTTCCTTCAAAGAGAGGGGAAGACCATCATCCCAATCACTGAAGGTTGTGTCATGTAAGGCTCTCGGCCAACACAAACAAGCCAACTGTTGGTAGTCAGTTAAGAATAATGCATAATTCCAAAATTAAATTATATTTACCAATGATGGAGCTTTTGGCAGTACCATATTCTGACCTTTCATATAATCTTGGTAGAGCATGGAAAAAGTGTACATCAGAGCATGCTGAGTTAACAAACTCATTGCTTCAGGTGACAATGTTAATGTGACTGACAGACTGTTATCATTAACATCTGTCAGCTGAACTGGCTACCATTTCTTCCGCATTCCCTTGAGAATTGGTCTCAATGTCCACTCCCCAATTGCATCAACAAGTAATGAGAGAGGTGTTTCAAGAGGCAAAGGTGCTGAAGTGAGTGATAACTAAGAGTTGCTGCAACTGAACGACAAAATTGTAGGATTCTCTCAGGCCCCATTAATATGGAACTTAATGTCTTCTGGACAGTGCTCTTCCAGTGAGGAGCTCTGTAACAGATATATTCTGTTATATCATTATATATATGTATATATATTAATCATAGTATATACATATTTAATAACTAATACATATATTAGTTATATGCACTACATCAGAGATGTAGCTATTATTAGTGTGGACACCATATGTGTCCACAACTGGCTGTATTTAGCATGCCGGTGCATTAGGCGCCGGCATATATCTTTTAACCACACCCCTGTACTACCTTACTCAATATATAAAGAGTTCAGTTAGTATTGTGTGATAAGTAAGATATACCATCGTTATAAGCTCCTGTGTGAAAAAGATAGTACAAAGTCCACAATCAAGTTCATTGGATTGCAGAGGACAGTCAAAGTGCTAATGAAGTGTCAAAAAATTAAGACACAAAAGATATAATTCTTACCCCAGTATTAGTGTAGGCTTCACAGTTTTTGGTCCATTCATCAGGAAATTCAACACCGCATTGATTGAAATCAAATTCAAAACCTGTCAGGTCTGTGATGTTTAACTATTTATATGTTTCATACCTTTAGGATAGTGCAATGAGTAGCATTCATCAAATATAAACTATCATAGATCCTGATTTTTTGTTCAAGGAAGAACACTCCAATACATATACAATGTGTTAGAAATATTCCAAGGCAGTATGAGACAATCAAGCTCACAGATATTAATCTAAATTGGCCTAGTACGGTGATACTGAATAGCCATGAATGAAGAAATACCTTGGTAATCCATAATTTTCACTTTTCAGCAGAAGGCTGGAAAGGTTGTGATGGCCTCTGTGTATCTATCTGCTTCATGATACCATTATTGACAATATAGTAGCTTTTGGAGGACTGGGCCTGTCCACATCCCCACAGATAACAATCAATGATTTCGTTGTTGAGCCACTCCTCTGGGTTTAGGTGGAAAAGCATATAATGCCTAAACTCGCATTTGTTGTATATAAACTTGAAGTCCGTCAATTTATTCAGATAATTTAATACCCAGTTAGCATTTAGGTCCTAAGAAAATAGTCAGCACTAGTATCTTGCACCTCCTATGGAAATGAGGCCTGAAAGCTAAACTGCACAATATCATTACCTGCCAATCCTAAGTTGAATCTTATAACTTACCCACACCGTGATATTCCTACGTTCAAAGGCGATGTATTATGTAATAATACTTAATATGCATAAAATATTCGAGTATAGACCAAAATATTCGAGAATAAGAATAAAAAGGTAGAAAAAAAGTGAAATTTACTCATGCAAGTGAGAAAAGCTGGCAAAAGATCATCAATTTGTAGACTCACCTAATAATATAAGAATTTCCCTGACCTCTCCTGGTATATCTCTTTCGAATGATCTATGATTTGTCCAAATCGGCGAAGAGGTTGGGGCTGGGCATAAACTGGTGACCGAAAGCCTCCATAAACATGTGAACAACACTGGTGAAAGATTATGAGTTTGCGGACTTACCTTAGCCCTCTACTACTATCTGACAATTTTCCCGAACTCTCCTAGTATGGATCTTTCGCCTGAGCTAGGATTTGGCCAAATCGGCGAAGTGGTTAGGGCTGAGCGTGTCCAAAAGCTTTTGATCGCACAGCCGATCGGTCCCACGTGTGTTACCAAAATGGTACGGTGCATGACCGAAAGGTTACGGCAGGTGACCGTATTAGGTCATGCATGTACTTTGATGGCACATAAGGGAGGCGAGGGACTATATAAGGAGGATAACGCGAGAAACTAACTGTATCTGTATATTAAAGTCTACTCCTATTCAGCTTTAAACGTTAAACAATGTCTCACTCTGAAGAACCTGCGTCAGGTCTCAATGCGAGGCGGGTTGTCACCGGTCTGGGCGAGGATGGTAAAGCGAAGATATTATACGATGATAGGGAAGGGAAGGTAGAGTACGTTTACTTATCGCTTTAATATGGCTTATGCGGGTTCTGACTTCGATGGCGCATATTCAATTAGGACTTTTCTTAGCGACTCAAAGTACGTCCTCCTATCTGTAAAATAAAATGACAATGTCGAGTCTTATTTTGTCTATCAGCTTTCAGACAGTGTGGTGGACTGATAATGTTCCCGCCGATGTGACGAGGGAAACGAATGAGGACCCGACGAAAGGAGAGAAGCCGTTTAGAGGACCTGTGAGTGATGGGTCTGTGAGTATACGTATCAGTTTCAAGTTAGCTTCAAATATAAATCATCCCAGAGTTCTGACCAATATGATATCTTAGACAGGAATGCTCGTGAATTTCCACCCGGGAGCGAGGGTACCCATGCAGGCCACCAAGTCTATTGATTATGCTATTATCATTGAGGGAGAAGTGGAGCTGGAGCTTGAGAATGGAGAGAGGAGTGTACTCAAAGCTGGGTATGTTTAACGTGCCGTGATAACGAGGACGAATTACTCATTTAATTTAATTTAATTTTTATAGCGACGTAGTTGTCCAAAGGCAGACAAAGCACGCGTGGCATAATCGCCATCCAACGAAATGGACGAAGATGTTTTGTGTTTGTGTCGCGACGGCGAATTCGGAGGAGGAGAAGGATTGACTAATGACGGGGGTTCGGATTTCGCCTTTTTGTAAAATCTTCCTGATTTTGGAAGATTGATTCTCGTTGTATTAATATATTCTATTCTATTCATAAGTGAGTCAGATTCGATATTTCTGATCTGGAATAAGTATGTGGAGCATTCCGCCTTTTATTTGGCTCCATTGTCGATACTTAATCCAGGTGCTCGGGCTGCCAAGGACGTGTCAAATTTAGGATTTATTTACGGTGTAGTGGTCTAGAGGTATGATTCTTTCTTAGGGGTTTAATTGTCTGGAGGTCTTAGGTTCAATTCCCGACCATGCCTTTTTACATTTATTTTTGAGGCTAAATGGATCAATATAACTGATGGACGTGGCCTTTAGTCTGTGCCATTATGTGCAAAGCTATATGATGAACGGTTGTTCAAAGATATGTCATATCATCACGATGACTATTATGAGCAGGATTACAAGGAGAGCACCCCTGAGTGTCTGACAGCATGGGTTACGGCTGAAGATTTGGCCCATCGAGAAGAATCCGTCTATCACAGACTGAAGGAATATCAAGGAAGCTTGCTACCTCATTCATATGGGTTTCCATCATGCACGTGTCATTTTATCAAGGAAAGTTGTAGATCTGCAACTTATTATCATTTCATGAAAATTATCTTAGTGTAACTTGCCAGGTGACTATAGGTGTATTGGATTTACTATGGAAAGAATTCACAGAATTGACCTGTATGATGCGAAGCTCTCATCCCTACCGGAGACCACGCAGAAGGATTCCGTGAGTAAATAAATAAATCTACTATGCAAGCCTTCTATCCTCACTTATTACCTTTAGGTTCTTACAATAAGACACGCCTTTCGAGTTCTTTTATACTCACAAGTCAGCCAAAATGACTGGCACAATGGTCAGATCATGGTTATGTCTAATGGCAAGAGAATCGATATCGTACTCATTGATTTCGGTTTCGCCTATCAGTATTTGGATAGGCAATTTGCACCGCTAAGGCGTAACTGGAAAGCTAGTCAGTTTATGGTGGCGGTTGACCCCAATTCAAATGACTGGGATCTCTGGTCTCCACCGGATAAAATGATTACTGAGAAATTCATTGTTTTCTTTTGGTTTCATCCTTACTCTCCTTCATCCATACCTTTTCAACATATCCAGCCATGTCATTCGCGTCGTTCATTCACAATGACCAATTAAGGCCGATCCAATCTTTTGCATGTTTCATTTTCACTTTTCATTTTCTTCAACATCACTGTTGAGTTGATTATTAGGTTTAGTTAATTATGATCAATTATTGAGTTCTATACTAGCCAAGTGGATGGGTGACAATGCCTGGTACTCTGCTTATGCGTGAAGTTTAGAAATGAATTGATATATGCGGTTTAATAGATTCTAAGTAATCGGGGATCAAGGTAAAGCTTGAGAAATTCCAATACACATTTATTGTATTGCGACCACAAAATATACTATTATTTTTCATACTAGATGCGGAGATCATGAGGAAGGACAAGACATGAGAAAAGAAAGCGTGAAAAGAGGAGAAATGAAGAAGAAGAACATGGGAGTAACGACAGGGCAGGGCAGGGCAGGGCAGGATGGCAGAGCAGACAGGGCAGGATGATAGAAGGACAGGAGGACGGGACAGCTGGACAGAAGGACGGGACGGGAAGACAGGACAGGACAGGACAGGACAGGACAGGCAGATCAGCGTTTCAGAGAGAAGGCGGAAGAAAATGATACCGGCGTTCATCAATAAGGACGTCTGAGGCATTTATCCTACCGATGTGATACTACTAGGATGGTGATGGTAATAAGGATGGGGATAGATGCAAGGACGATAGAGATTGTGAAGACGGGATGAGCGGAAGGGCAGGATTACGGGACCTCTCGCCTACTTCTCAGAGCAGGCGACGAGGGTGAGGACGGCGACGACACGCCTAATCCGCTTTGCAACAGCTAGGAATCCAACGACGTAGCAGTCATGATCCGTCACATGTTCTGGGATGGGTGATAAGGAACGTGGATGTGATTCGATAATTCGGGACGCCACCTCTCATCTGCCTCCCTTGAGCAACCTTTGAGAGTAGACCAAGGTGATGACGAGCCGCGGCGGCAGCTCCAAGCTGCTTTGAAACGGGTAGGCCTGAATGGCGGCGGGTCACGATTAGCTGCCGATGAATGTGCGACAAGGAACGGATATGCATCGGGATACGAGCGGGACGAGGACGGAAGGCATTCGAAGATGCGAGAACGGGAAGATACAGCCCCTCTCACATCTGCCAAAGCAGGAAACAGGAACTGAACAAAACGGAGAGTCTAATCGCAGGCAGCGAGGATATAACCTCTCGTCCGCGAGAGCAAACAGGTGAAAGAGACCAACAATCTAGAGAAAGAAGTATGTTGTTAGTACAAATTCAAGAACACAGTAAATTAAAGGGAGGAAGAAGAATCAGAAAATAAGATCGCGTTCATTTCATACACCAAATGGTGTCGTAGTGAGCTGAGTTACGATATTTCATCATAAAATAAAGAAAGTTTTTCTATATAATGGGGAGAACACTCACTTCTTACAATCCTTGACGAACGCCAAAATAAGAACCCCAGGATTATCTGGGGCAGATAAGAGCAATCGTTGTCGTGATCACGATATGTCGTTTGCTGGAGCAGACAATAGGAACGAGGATACAACAGATCATCTGCCAAAGCGGACAAGGTGGCCGATGGTGACAACAAAGCTCTCATCCGCAAACAGGGAAAGAAAACGGCGTTGAGATCATGATCTTCTAGAGCAGGGAACAAGAACGAGGACGTGCCTCTCATCCACCAGAGCAGATGACGGGAACAAGGAAGATGACTACGGGCGTATCTTTTTAAAATAGATAATCGTCATGGTCATCGGGATCACGATCCATCACCTGCTGGATTGGGCCAAAGGTAACGGGGTGAGCAGCCGCCAGCGAAATTTTTGCGTAAAATACAACAGTACGTCAGTCTCGATTTAGATAAAATCGATTCTATGCACGGTAAAGACGTTGTGAGATATTATTTCTAGTCTAAAGGAAAGAAAGTTACCCACCTTTGGATGATACAGCCTCCGTCGTCCACCGTCCTCGCAAAACGTCGGCTCGTAGATTGGCGTCAGCGATGTATATGCTTGTTATCTAAAACCTTGAATGTATATGAAAATACATCGGTCTAGGGTCCACCATGGACACATTTGAAGGAAGTGATGAGAGGAAGTGGTAGTCGAAGGTAGAGTGAAAAATTCACGAAACATTGTGACATAACGCATGTCACGTCGGCATACTTACTCTTGGCGTGCCTCACATAGGGCTTTCAGAAATTATTTGCCCATGCTACCTACGTATATACGCGTCCCAAAATGCGTGGTTTATAAATGGAAGACAAAGAAAGATTAAATAATTAAAGTGAGGAAATACTTACGCGACGGCGCGTCGTTTCTGCATCCGACGGTCTGAGTTTGAACCATATCTATTCCTTGCCTCTTCTTCATCGTCATAAAACGTGTAATTGTATCCTTGAGAAATCGAGAAGCCTTCAAACCTTCAATATTGCTTTAATATGTACTGTATCTCTATCTGGGTTGTGTTGAACACCGAGAACTAATACTTACTCGGAATTCTGATCTTCATCGACATCCTTCAGAGTAGGGACCACATTGGTAGAAACAATCGCAATTTATCTACGCATTTTCAAGATAGCCTTCTACTTTATATCCCTCTTTTTCTTCAAATGAAATCCCCGTCGGAACCTAGAAAGCCTTCTACGCTACCTACTTATTCTTTGGATATTACTATAAGCCGACAGGTCCGCCTACTAACAGTGACCCTCAACCAACCTGGCCACTATCCCAACGCTAAACGATAAAATCATTTCCTTGAATACTTGCAGACTTCCACCGTGTTCAACATGGACTACTAATCACCCACGCAAGAAGTACGTAACGTTCATTTGCCTGTGAGGTTTTCCTGACAATAAGATAAATAGTGATATGCTAAAGATCAAGTTGTATCGCATCAAATATGCTTGTCAGCAACTGCAAATTTTCCGTACATTGTTTTTGCTCGTAAGCATACTGATACTACCGACTTCTTTCTCAGGTTATATCTCAAATTCTAGCCCCTGGTTCTATTGATGTTCCACCTTTATTCCTCATTCATCTCAACCCGATGGTTTCCTTCCCGAGATACTTAGTAGACGTTGCGAAGAGAAGACAAGCTATGCTGCAATCTGTGATAGGTCGATGTAATCCGAGTCCTACTCAATAGGACTTGCATTTTGTATTTATAAGGATGCATGCAAGTATAGGAGCGCGAGACGCTTAGGTTGAGGAGTTGCGAAGGAATTCATTGGCAGCTCATTTCTTATGGCAGTTCTACCTCTACAAGACGATTTACGCTGGGAGAGAATGGCGGACTTCGATCTATACACTTGCGAAAGGACAGACAACTTTTCAATCTGCTTTGTCGAAAACAAAGTAAACTGAAGAAGCATTGGCTAACTCTCTTGAAGCCGGTCGTCTCTTGAAAATACAGGCTAACAACTTTGAACAAGAGGTCGTTTAGATGCGCTCATTCTCCCTTTCTCTTTAATACCCAAGGAGACTATGGATCAAGCTTCATTCTCGTGAATTTTTTTGGCAAATAATCATTTCTTCTACGGCCAGTGTCTTTTCCTTCCATGTAACAGATCAGATTCAGACAGGAAACGGGCAGTTTTCGTAAGTGATAGAGGATAGGTAAGTGATGGTTTTGGTTTTTTGTCTGGGCTATTATGTGCTAAACTGTGTGATGAATGCCTCTTCAAAGATATGAATCTTCTGCAGGACTTTGACGATTTATACTCCCAGGATTGCCAGAAAGGCACTCCCGAACGTCTAACATCATGGATTACAGCTGAAGAATTAGATTGTCGATAAGGACTCATCTATCATCGGTCGAAGAATTATCAAGAAACCTTGCTACCTCAGAGTCGTTCATACGGGTTCCATCAGGTATGTGTCACTTTTCAAGGGATATTTGCTTTTCTCGCGGAATTTAGTTTACCCTACGAGGTGGCCGCAGATGTATTGACTTTATTATTAAAAGGATTTTGGGAAGTGATCTCGATGATACCAAGCTATCCTCTTTACCAGAAACAACGCAAAAGGATTTCGTAGGTTATCACATAATATAGGAAGAAAATTTAGCGTATTAATTTAATTTAATTTTCTGTCAATGAGACACGTCTTTCGAGTTCTCTTATACTCATTCTCATGTTAGCCAGCATGACTGTTACACTGGCAGAGGGCTGATACCAGTTATTTCGAAGGGCACAAGCATCAATATTGTATTCATTGGCCCCGGTTTCGCCACTCTGCATCTAGATAAGCAATTTGCGCCGCAAAGGAATGACTAGATATTAATGGGACAGATAGCAGGTGTCTTTGGACCATGTAATCGTTCCGGATCTTTGGTTTACGCAGGATGAAAATGAATATTGAGATCACGACAACAGAATTTTAGGGGTTTACTCCAGCCGCCGCGTCACTTCTATATCTCAGTTAAGTTTGATTCGAAGTTCTTCTTTTGCCTCATGTTGGTGTTCTCAACGCATGAATCCTAGACTGTTTTGAAAATCTGAATTATGGAAGCTGTAATCTATATCTGAACTACACGCCGCATTCTGATCTTGATTGATATCGACGGCTGTCTTACTTTTTTTCTAACCATCTCAACTGCGTGTTATCACATCCACAAGGCCGAGCCTTATAATGGATACATTTCTCACGATCATGTGTCTATTTTACTCTCAATATACACGCATATATAGAGTCCTACATAAACGAGTTCAATCCGAACATTGCGAGATAGAAGCATCGTCTTGCCACTGAAGTTGTCATCCGTGGACGCGAAGACATGTTATTTTGCCCGTCACCGGTGCAATCCATGCAAATAAACTCCACTGCTCCGTTTTGTCTAGATTCTATCTTTCTCCGCATGGCCTGAATCAGAACTCCAGAACTTCAGAAGTCATTCTCTGCATGCTGGTGATTCCTCGTGATCTCCTCGGGCAGCCTCATCATTGCCCACCGAAAAGGATCTCCTTCTTCCTGTTTAAGTTTGTAACCCCCTCTTAATGAGCATTCTGTCTGAATACTAAGGATTTAGATCAATTTCCGGAAGTGGTAGCAATTTCGTGCGGGTTCGTACTTGAGTACAACGCTTACCGTGAAAGGTAATGTCCTGAGTAAATTCGCACCCTATCGCACCGGCACTGCACGACGCCCGGCAACGCCTGTGAACTGAGAACCGAACGCAAGGCGCAGGAATCATCGCTCAAAATCGAAGCAACAAGGAGCACGCGCTGAATTCTATATAAGCAAGCTCATACACGGCATGTTTTCGTTTTCGAATCTTAACCATGGACGAACACTCTTCTACAAGTTCGAAGCTTGATGGCGAGCCGACATTGAAAGGAGGCTATGGGAATGAAGTGGACCAGGCAAAAAGGTTGGAGGCAGGGATTGCAGCCGAGAAGGAGGAAATCGACTCGGTTCCTGCCGTCGTGATTGTCAACTGGGATGGCCCAGATGACCCCGAGAACCCAAGAAAGTGAGTACTTAGTACTAGCGATGAAATGCTTTGCTTATTTATGTCCTTTTTGCTGTATCTCTTCGTAGCTGGTCAACAGCCAGAAAATGGGCAGCCACTGGCGTAATGGCTTCATATGAATTCATCACTCCCCTAGCATCTTCAATGATGGCCCCAGCAATCCCCGAAATCTCCCGTCAATTTGGTCTAACGGATACAGTGCTTCAATCCATGCTCGTCTCGATATTCGTCCTCGCGTACGGTATGTGCCAAGTTCTCCCCAATCCAGTCATGATGTGCACAAGATCTGACAGATTGATGCAGCGTTTGGACCTCTGTTTCTTGCCCCTTTAAGTGAACTATTCGGTCGCGTCCGCGTCCTCCAAACCGCCAATATCTTCTTCCTCATTTTCAACATCGCATGTGGTGCCGGACAAAATACCGGTGAATTCCTTGCCTTCAGGTTACTAACAGGGATAGGAGCCAGTGCAACCTCATCGGTACGCGTTCCTCTATTATGCAAATGTCTATATTGACATAAATGAAAGATCGGCGGTGGCTTAGTAGGTGACTTATTTGCACCAGCAGATCGGGGTCACGCGGTGGCCGTTTATAGTTTGGCCCCTATCTTGGGTCCAGTTATTGGCACGCCCTTTTCTTCGTCTATTATTTATATCTTTAATTTATGACAATTATTCAGGTCCCGTAACTGGAGCATGGGTAGCCCAACTTACAACATGGCGGTGGATTTTCTGGAGTACGAGCATTGTCTGTGGGGTGGTTCAAGTGTTCGGGCTTATTTTCCTACGCGAAAGTAAGTTCACATTTAAAATTGCATAGATTGTTTATAGTGTTAATATTTCTTCTGAATAGCGTATGCTCCTGTCCTACTAGGGCGACGTGCCAGAAAAATACGAGTGGATATGGGAATAGCACCGAATGACAAAAGTCGTGTTAGGACTGAGTATGATACGGATGATAGGCAGTGAGTATATCTCCCTCCTTTCCCTTTAATATCCTTCTGATAAATGCCTTCCTTAATCATAGCTGGAGAAATATCATTGCCAAATCTTTAACCCGTCCCTTCGTGCTGTTTTACTGCGAGCCTATTATACAGCTCCTGGGCATTTACACGGCTTTTATGTGCGTTACTCTCGTTATCCATTAAGAATTTCGGGGTTGACTATGTTATTAGCTACGGTAATTACACATTACTGAGTGTGTTTGATGATATCTAACAAGCTGATGTTCCTCCCCTCACCTACTAGGTCTCACCTACAGTGCGTCGTTACTTATATCTCACCTAGCCGAAGCCCAGAATCGCTAAACAGCTTTATAGTCGTCCTCGTCACACTACCTGACATCTACGGCCCCAACATATACCACGAAGCACGCGGCATCTCAGGACTGCATTACCTTGCTTTAGGTCTCGGTTTGGTTGGTGCATCCCAGGTATATTTTTTAGATAATGGCTTTAAATTTATCACTGTTAATCAGATCTCGCAAATAAAATAGGTCAATGGTATACTGTTGAAAAGGATTTACCAACATTTCAAGGAAAAGAATGGCGGCGCGGGTAGACCCGAGTACCACTTGCGTAAGTCTATTTCTCTTTCATATTGTCCTCTCAAGAGTCAGGAAATTAACTTATAATCGTCCTTTTGCATAGCGTCAATGTTCATAGGGGCCTTCATATTACCAGTCGGTTTATTGATAAATGGGTGGACGGCTCAGAACCATGTATTTTGGCTTGTCCCTGATATTGTAAGTACCCTCGTGACTCTTCCAACACTATCTTATCCTGATTTCTATAATGTTGCGATAGGGTATTTTGCTCATAGGGTAAGTCTAAACCATCTCATTTTGATAGAATGTCCCAATTGATGAACCCTCCAGAGCGGGAATGATTGTCATCTTCATAAGTGTTCAAGCATACATCATTGATGCATTCACGTTATACGCCGCATCAGGTCAGTCGGTAGCATTTCTCATGAAGCAGGATGCTAAACCGTTTGGTTTTCACAGCCCTCGCAGCCGCCTTTTGCCTCCGCTCACTTGCTGGGTTCTGTTTCCCATTATTCGCTCCAGCAATGTAATAATTTGCTATACCATCAAATCATTCTAACGCTAATGTGATTGGTGATTGGTGCATAGGTATAATGCTTTAGGATACGGTAAAGGCGACACGCTCCTTGCAGGCTGTTTGATCCTTTTGGGATGGCCTGCGTGAGTATCCTTTCTTTCCCAATAAGGTTATATATTGATTATTTTCTTCATTCTATAGGCCATTCATATTCTGGCGTTATGGAGAGCAAATCCGCGCTAAAAGTCGACACGCCGCCGCTCGGAAGTAGCTTGCCACTGCGTTCGGTTTCCTACACGATTTTCTTTTTTTTTTATGACATTTCCGTATGATCTCTTTCACGCTTTCCGGTTTCTCACACTGTCAATGTATTTTCAACATCATGACATCATGGCGCTGTCGCGCAAATACTAATGTTATAGTACTGTACATATTTATTGTATGTAATGAATAAGAGGTTGTTTCTCTCTCTCTCTCTCTCTCTCTCTCTCTCTCTCCCCAAGTAGACTAAGTATTCCGGGTTATCTAAGTGACACCAAACCTGATTCTGGTTTTATCTGAAATTATTCTAATACATACTGTCGTATAAGTAGTACCTGTTCCAGAGGCAGTTAACTCTGTAACAGGACACATTGAAGGACCTACCCTATTACGCTTAGATTTTCCCTTGGGCGACGGAAATAGAATCTCACTAAATACACGAAATGAAGGTATTACTGAGAGGACAACAACACAATTTTAAGGTCTTTACGTTTAGTACTATGGCGATCCATTTGCACAAAAAGTTCCAGGGGTACGCGCGCGCACCGAGGCCATTTTCAAGTATGTGTATGTCTCTTTCACAAATTATTTAAACACCTTATCAGTTGCTTCGAGAACAATCCTCTGTGAGTTTGATTCTTTAAGGGGGAAATAGACAGGTTTGGAGGATTATGCAGACCTACGGGCAGTGAATGGAACTTGTTTCCAAGGATGTATGGGCCGGATGTTTTTAGAACTCTGTGGAACCATTTGATGGGCTTATCTTAGAGCTCTCAGACATTTAAGATAATTTTTGGAAGGTTGCAGGATGGCTGCATGAGCCGTGAGTGCGAAAATCGAAAGTAAATTTGAAAAAAAGTATAGTGTGGAAAGTCCTCGTCAGCAGCGGCTGGGATCCAGTGACCATGCCATCACAGACTACAATAAAAGTTTCCTTTCATCTGAGTACGTTGTCTGCGATATGGAATCCAACGTTGTCTTTATAGAGTCTAACCCTTCCGAAGTGTTCGTCACTGGTAAAGGCTGACAAGCAGTTCCCACGATATGTTTTCCCAAATCCGAATGTGTTTTTTCTTTCTTCCAACTGCTCCTGCCCATGAAACCATCCCGCCTCTCGATAAAAAGTTCTGATCAATATTTTTGTGGTTATTAGTCATCGCTTTGGAATTTTCTGCGAATTTTTCAACATGCGGCGCATACACACCTTCCTGTTTGGGCTTGGTGCCTATGCATATACCTCGGAATCCATCCGTTTCACCTCCTCCAGTGCAGATAAAGATAGAATATTTTTCAAAAACTTAATATACAAGTCAAAAAAAACTTTGTGAAAAAGGCATATACATACATGAAAACGGCCTCGACGCGCGCGTGCACCCTGGGACTTTTTGTGCGAATGGGCCGCCATAGAGCTCTCTGAGTGGAGACTTGGTAGCATACTATGCTAACTGGATAAATAGTTTAAGTCGTGCTGCCAGTGTGGCAAGAACAGGCTAAATAATGTTACATATCGTAACGTTTGTATAAAGTTTTTATCTGAAATAAATGGTACTTACAGGGACAATCTAACTATGGCTATTTTATAATAATTTATTTTTCATAACATGCACGCCATTCTCGAGTTCCTATCCGATTGCACTTACACAATCGCATATATACCAAATAATACTTCGCACTGACTAAATTACTAGTAATGGAAGTAGATAGCAAAGGTGATATATTTAATAAGCCCGCGATACTATGCATGGAGCCCAGAAAAGCTGCAATCATCCAAGGTCAGATTACGCGCACAGTGAGACTAGATTCAGAAGAAGCGAGAACTAGCAAGTGTCATAGCGCTTGCGTAATACGTTATTTATCCGATACATTTCCTTCATCCGTGAAAGTTGACAGTCCAAAATGCGAATATATTAAAAAAATGTTGATGACTTGTTCTAGATCAATGCGGCGTCCATTACCCAAATAAACTGAAAATCGGATCCATTCCATCTCTGCGGACTTGGAACCGCTTACTTGTTTACGAACAATCATGTATGAGCAAGGGACAAAACAGGCACTACACAACTCATGCACATAACGTCGTCCCGAAATTCTGTCAATAACGATGCTTCTCTCAAGCTGGGCTCAAGAGTCAATTCGCCATTTTCCGACTTACATTCCAAATTTCATGCCATTCTCCGTACCTGGAGTCTCTTGACATGTAGGATCCGAGTCTGCTTCTTAGAAGCCTTTACATGTCTGGCAGCGTTCCTGAACGAGCTATGAATGCTCTTCTTAGTATCAGCTAATGCCGTGTCGCCATTCGGAAATATCTTCCCCTGCCAGCACGGTCTTATCGTGATTCGCCGGCAGATAGAAATCAGCTCGTGCTTTTACGAAAAGGTATTGCAGCCTATAACTTAAGGCCCGAAATCGAGTGCCAGATAAGCGGAAGTAGGGTGCCATTCCTTGATTTAAAAATAATGAGTTCGAAATGTTGTCAGATAGTCAAGTAACTTACGTGCGGCCTACGCTACCACGGATGCAGAGGAATCAATTCTAAGGACCTGGTAGATAAGGATATCAGGATACGGCAAGCTAATTGGTACATCGAGTGTAATATCGACCGTCTTTCATGAATCAACATCATGATTTTCGCTTTTGCCTTGTTGGTCGAATCTCGTTGTGTAGTCACCATCAATTGTTATAATGTGTAGAATTTAATGTCGTCGCTTCTTAGCATGCGATTTAGAGAGGATATGGCATGTTGATATAGCCGTCTACTACATAAGTAGTTTCAGTGAGAGATTCTTTGTCGGAGACCCCGCACTGGGAATAGCAAGTAAGTAAACGCCACATCAGATGGAGTTGAAGTGCGTACTGCATTTATGTGGGCAGCGACATCATCGCTTGTGATTGTGACCTGACCTGTCGGGGATATATCTGGCAGAGCGGCTCTCTTTTCTGTAAGAGCTATGCCTGTCCAGTCAATGAGACGGACGATGTGCCGTGTTTCTTTCAGAGTTGAGATCGGTAGCCAATCAATTAAGTTATCCAAATAAATTGAGAAATGAAGACACAAGTGGTCGAATCCTCCTTGCATCGAATATTTAAAAAAAACTCGAATATAAAACATTCACATGAAAATCCTGACGACGTCCATATAGTCGTCTCCTGAGTATTCCAGGATATTGAAATGAGCAACCCAGCTTGACAGATCTTCCACAATACCGCGTGTCTCCATGACATGGTAGGATATTATGCAATTTCCTAATTTAAAACCACTTAAGTTCTAGTTATCACTATATCATAACTCAATTACCGTTAGAAGGTATTTCCGAACTCATAAAGTTATCTTCAATCGCCGGTAGAATGACCAGGGGCAGGTCTCGTGTATCTGCGAGCGAGAAGACGGGATCATTTTCTTGCTTCCTATGTTGATTTCCTGATAGGCATAAGTACCGTAACGAACCAAGCTTCATAGAGTGCGAACTTGATTATCTCTAACCAGGCCTTACGACGAGGATCAAATTATTTCCCCTGGATATCCTCGGATAACAGACATATTGCCCACATATCTGTTCTTGTATACGCATTGATCCTTTCACAAAATCTGTTACAGGGCAGGTGGATCGGATGAAATTACTGGGCCTGATTAAAAATGAATATTAGACCTCTACCGCAGAAGACACGTACTACTTCAAGCAGAGCATGGAATTTCACCGTTTCTCCCTGGTTGAAAGGGGTTAAGGCTTCTCTCTTTAAATATCTTCCTGAGACATAGTCATGTTGTACTGCATTCCAGTCTGATATGAACGTGCCCTGAGCCAGTGTTCTTTAGAATCAGAAGGACCGAGGACGTCTGCTAATGACGATTTCGCAGTTAGCTTCTGTTTCCAGGTAGCAAAACTAAAAATATGAGAGCAAGAAAACTGACAGTTCGATGGCATTCGAAGTTTGAAGACAGGCGAGGAGAGGGGTGAGAGCGGACGGAGCGCAAGTGGCGGCCGATCAGAGAGGAAGAAGCCTCCGATGGCATGTGCATTATTGCTATATTCAGAATGAGAGATCTTTCAGGCTTGGGAAGAAGTGGATTGGAATAAATATCGTGCGCATGGTGCAGGTGTACGACAAGTGTACGTCAGGTTTACGCGAAGTTCCGCGCTAAGCGCTGGTATTGCAGCCGGTATCTGTCAGTAACTGTCAACAAAATCCGAAGAATAGTATTTGGTAAGAATAGTTGGTCTCATTTTGTCTCTCCAGCGGTAGCTAGCTGCCAAGATATGCCACATGCGGTTCCTAACTGCTCCTAAGTGCATCGCAACGCTTAGGATGGTGATGTAATGATGATCCTACCTTTCAGATATTAATTCCCTGTCTTTCCTTGAGAACTTGAGCCTGAACGAGAGGCTCCCTGTCTCACGCTCCCTTGCCGGTTAGGGAAAGCATCTAGGGACAAAGTTGAGAAGCTTAGTGGGGCGCACTCTTGATACTACTAATTGACAAATACGATAAATACGCTTAGGGACGATTCAGTGCCCGTTCAAAGTTTCCGAAACCCCTTCGACCATCATCAGTGGTGGAAGAAGAAGGCTCAGAAAATCTCCGGCATCAAGTCCGTCGTGGACAAAATTCTTGAAGTCAAGGTGCGATACCAACTCTCAAAAAATCTCTCTGCTAGATCCGCGTACTTCGATCTTTGATATACCTCCGAGTCAAGGAGAGGACTAGAAGCTGATGAAGGTGGCGTGACCATCAAGGATTATCCGGGTACTCCTACGTTGAAAGAAGTCAGACTGATCTGTCAACTTGACAATATCCAATCATTTAACGACTGCCACGCAATATTCCCGGGACCACGAATTTAAAATAGAAAATTAGGGCCGATACCGAGACCTAAATGGAAACAGGGGAAACGGCCGCTTGCAAATGACCACCATGCGTTTGGCACTTATTAATCAAAGGTACTTAAACACCCTTCAGGTCTGACGAGCGTTAGGTAGAACGTCAACCTCCCCTTCACAATGCTCTCGAATGACCTCTACGCGTTAATTGGGTTCGCATGTGAATCAACTGTTTGGGGTGAGTTAGCCGTGTATATTCTTCAGGTTGCAAAGTTAATCTCTTTATTTCAGGAGCGTATACTATCCTGTTTATTGCTGCGCTGGTTGTTCTATTCAATCGAAGACATTCGCGCGCTGTCAATCCTATCGTTTTATTCTTCACCTGTATTCTTTATGGCGCGTGTACGACACATTTCGCCATCGAATTCAATCATTTCTACACCACTTTGGTAGGCAATGGATCCAATATTAGATGTTTTCTTAACTTACATATTGGTTTAAAGCAATCAACAGGCGTAACTGGTTATGCAAATGAAAATCAGCCTCTCTGGGTGGCAGATTTGTTCATATCCCTCACCGACTTCCTCGGCGATTTATTCCTTCTTTGGCGCTGCTGGCTTGTCTGGGGCGGAAATTACTACGTGCTTATCCTACCCTTCCTTACTTCAGTAGGAGGACTTGGTAAGTTTTAAATTTATTCCTGTTTTCGACTTTGGACTAATCATCATTACGATCATGCTAGCTTGCCTGACCGAGGTTCTTCATCTCCTCTTAGGTATCAATCCATCTGCACCTGTACCTCCAAGCTCTCTTGTTCCTCTGGGCTTGGCTGGTTATATCCTTCCTTTGTGTACCAATGTCATGATCACTGGGTTAATTGCCGGTCGAATCTATTGGGTAACGCGCGGCGTGTCTGGCCTTGCAGGAATCACCGACACCAAGCCAACCCGCAAAGCCATCAGTATCTTAGTTGAAAGCGGTGCACTCTACCTCCTCGTGCAATTTATTTTCGTCATACTTTTCGGTATCCAACACCCGTCAGAGGCTATCGTGGGCGTAACTGCTGTCCAGATTTATGTGAGTTATAACAATTTAATCTATGAACCATTACGGTGGCTAATAATTTCACAACCGTATTAGGGCATCGCACCCACGTTGATTATTATCCGCGTTGGCCTTGGACAAACTTTCGATCAAACTTCGAAGAGCGCTCATACTACGTCTATATCGTGGGCTAAACCAACATCATACGGAGGATCCACTGCTGGTAATACTACCCGGGCTGCTACGGAAAGTCGACAAAAATACGGAGATGACCTCGAATTGGCAAATAGGAAGAGCTATGAGTTCACTACTAATAGTGAACACACTACTTATACTCTTACGGGAATTGCTGGAGAGGTTTAATTCGACGGACATCATTATACCCAGTATACAGGGCTAGCCTTGGATATAGTTATTTGACTCCTGTACATTACGCTATACAGAAAATGAGTGTTTGTAGATTTTATTTCCCTTTTGCATCGGTCTTCCATTCTGAAAGTGAACGAAGATACAAAGATATAAACTATATCTGTTGGGATGGCAAACGTGCCTCGAATATTGCGTTGATTACCGTGCTGTAACTTGGACTAGACCAGACCAGATTACAGTCTAAAAGTATTATACCTTAGCCCTGTTTCTTTCATTTAATGCCTCTACCCCTTGCAGCATAGTTTCTCATTTATTCGTCCGTTTTAGTATTCGTTCCATTGCTGTGTCTCTGATACATATTTGTTGCTTTGAGTAAAGCCTCCGAGTCCCAGTCGGTACCTCTTGCCGGTCGTTTGGTTAAGTAAACCCGCCCGAACACGGCGCTGGACATTCTATCTTTATCTCCTTATAAGTATATATACTATCTATCCTTTCGTAGTTGCTCTTTATTATAGATGATTATCATTTATGATTTCGCTAAGTAAATCCATGTGGACGCTGTATTATGGTCTGGGCTATTTCTGCAATATGTTGTCCGATGGCGGATTTGAGCATTTTATCCCGAAAAAAGGTTCGGAAGAGTTCCCATAGTAGCAGACAAAGGCCGACACATTAACACTACATCACAGGGGTCATGATTCGCTGAAGGGAAAAATGTAGATTTAGGTCTGGTAAGCGAATTGAAATGATGGTGAATCCAAGTAAACTAAAGATGCAATCAGGGGATATAGGAGGGGGAAAGGGAAACGGCGGGGTTAAGGCCTCCCCCGAGGTAAACACAGAAGGAAAAGAGACGAGGGACATGTGGACAGTTGTGAACGTCTGTGAACGCTCGTGCTACTTCCCACGCTCCCCGAGTCTCGCCGGGTGGCCCGGGTTTAACCCGCGAGTATAATAGTAAATACTAATAGGTCAGAAGTTACGGCAGAATATATTTCTGCGATATCTTCAGATTCTCCTTGTCCTTTTCACTTTCATACCGTCAGACGGTGACCTTCCATTCTAATTAGAAATAACGAAGCTGCAGACACCTTGGGTCTTTTCAACCTTAGAAGGTATCATTCCTAATATGGACATACCTGGTAAGAAGCTACTGCGAACTGCGATCCTGAGGTATTTGTTATTTGGTTAACTATCCGCTGCTTGTTCTCCGCCGGAGTTCTCTTCTGATCATTGTTGAGCACCTTCATGTTCTTTGTGCATTGACTTTCCATTCTAAAACTGAATGCAGATACAGATATCTTCTGTATTTTCAACAATTGATTTACCATACTATACTATGATAGGCTATAGTGGTTCCGTTCACACAAAATGTCAGGACGCGTACAGGCGCGTACTAAGGCCTAAGTATAATATATATACTTAGTGCAAAAATATTTTGAACCTTCTGTTTTGTTTTCGAGAATCAAGGGTAAACGGACGGAGCACACCCAGCGCTGCACGGACGCCGCCACCAGGACGCCATGACGGTTCTAAGATAATGTGGGCCGCATCAGAATTTTGTGGGATCGTCTAATAGACTTGCCGTCTCGGTAGAGCTAAGTTTAGAGCAAATGCGGGATGGACCAGGACTCTGATGGACTCCTGGCTAAGAAAAATAATTAGCGATTGAAGTTGGAAAGCAGAGCGTGGGAAGTCTTCACCGCAAGAGCCGGTACCCATGCCGTGACAAAGCCGTCACGCTGTGTTGGCTGACAAGGAGTTCTCACGTTATGTTTTCCAAATCTCAAATTATATTTTCTGTTCTTAACCGTACGTTCCACGAATGCAGCTCTCTAAAGTACAGAAAACCATGGATATATATTGAACTCTCTTCCAAGTTCCAACCTTAAGGACTGATATTAGCCCACTTTGAAAAATAAGGTACAAACAGACCGTTTACCTCTGAAAAAAAAAAACCTGCGCGGAACACGGGTCGAATTAGGGCATTCTCCTCAAAATATGTTCGTTTAACCCTCTCAGGTACCCAAAGAAATATCAAACAACATAATCAGGAATCCAAGACGACGGTAAAAGAAGCATACATATACATGAAAATGTCTGTGGACTCCGTACATGCCCGTATCATCGGACGTTGTGCAAATGACCCGGCATAAATATCACCCGAATAAGGAAATTCTGTAGTAGAAGTTGGATCCTACGCCCCGATTCAGAAAAGTGAAGTTTGAGTGATTTTTTCAGTGTCGTTACTAACATCGGCAACTTCCGGGATGCATGTATTGTGCTTCAAGTCCCATTAGCAGAGAGCGTTTGTCAACCGCTACTTGTTTTCTATTGGTTCACTCTAATAATCTACATTTTTAATTTCATACTTTGTATCTGAGTTAGATATATAGGGGCACATTCAATTTAGAGGCAAAGCCTGTATATACAGTTCGGAAGATACGAAAATCATGCAGTTTTAGGAGGTCCCATCTTCTCGTTATCAACCAAGTACCGCGTCAACTTCGTCCAGTCTTTGCACCTATGCACTGATCCATCACCCCTCGCGGCATAAAGCATTTCCCCAGTTTTCTCGGAGGGAAGTATGAAGCCGCCATCCAGTGTGGTGTCAGCCGAGCATAGAATGGTTTGTCTTAAAAACCTTAGACAGTGGGTGAGATGCTTCGCAGCATAGGTATCGTTTAAGAGGAAGGCCGTGCGTATGCCGTCCAAGCAATGGAGTTGATGAACGAAGGACACCTGGAATGGGCGCTTGTGGGGGCCGAGTTCGATGAATCCACTGGATGGGAACATCGTACCCCATTCTTCATCATCCCATAGCTCAAAGTGACCAGCGCCAGAGTCGATCTTAAGTCCAACTGTATCAAGTTCAATGGGGAGCTGGGAGGGATGATCTTCCCCCAAGTAAGCTGGAGAGAGTTCCATTTCAGTTCTGCTGTCGAGTATTAGTCAAGGGATAATAGAACATACAATAATTGGTCTTTTTCGGAGGCGGCGGCAGCAGACTTTTTAAGGAATTGACGCTGCGCACCGTCACGACAACATTGCAGGCCGTAAATAATAGAAAGACCGTAAGGAGCGTCCAGGATGTGGAAGAAAGAGTGGTGCCTAGTCTTGCCATAGTCGTGACGTGAAACTCGACTCTGAGGGGAGGACAGATTTTGATATTAAACAGGGGATATGGATCTTATATATGCGCCAAGAATATAAGTCTCCAAAGAGGGTCTGACAAACTCTTCGATCCCAGATTCGGGGAAACCCCTTAAAATAAATCACCTGTCCATAATGATGGTGGAATAGGAAAAGAAGAAGAAGAAGAAGAAGAAGAAGAGAAAAATGAGAAGTTGATGGGATAAGTCTCTTTCCGGCTGAATCAATGATGCAGTGAAATTGGGGCATTGTCTAATTGAGAGAGTATGTGAGGCTACTTATCGCCTTTCTCTCAAACAGGAAGAAGGGAAACTTATAGTTGCGCATGGCGCAACGGTGAACATAGATGACCCTGTAACTGAAAATCCTCTATTGAGCTGGTATCGTCACTGGATTCAGGTTTACTTCTGAGCTGATACGGAACTTCACGCCTCCGAGTCGTGAGTGGAAAGAGAAGTAACTTCCGCTCGAGCACTCGGAGCTCAGGGAAGCAGTCCGAGAAAGATAAGTAGTGTTAATAATGAAATTATCGCCTTACTGACCAATACTGAATACGTGCGGGTTTCTATCGCTACCACAATGGGCATGAAAACAGTGTTTATTGTTATTATTTAGAGTATATTCCATGTCTATTACGCTACATCTGTTCGCCGACGCTCTACAAGAAGGTCATTATTTTGATGGAAGGTCGTCATGCGTCAAATCGGGTGATCTTTAGCGCGCGCACTGGATGACGGGTTTCCTTTTCTGGACCTAGAGCTGCGCGTGAACAATTAATAGCCAATGGTGATCCAAGTATTCGCAAACTCGCCGCTTGTAAAAAGGCATCTCAGGTCGAAGCGAATAAATACTTCTGTTTCCGCTCCTCAGACCGTAGATCGCAACGCTCTATAGTGAGCCTGAGCGAGTATACTCTGTCAGTGAGATTCTGATTAGCGTCCCATCAGTGATGGGGCGCCACCATATATGGGAACTACTCTCCCCCGAATTTCAATAATTCGGCGCCACATTGATGGCAGCGAAAGTAGAGCGCAGGATAAGATAACTTAATTGTAATCTTTACGTATTCCGAGACTGACCCGGACTAACTCCTCGTGCAGTAACAAACCGGAAGTCGCTTCCTAAGAATTATCAAGGATTGAAAGCTCCACATTGGACCATGCAGCTCAGAGCCTGAACAGTATGCCCCACGAGGTCTGACAATTGATTGCCGCGTTATTTTCTGATAAGGTTCATTAGGACTGGCACTTTCGTTCTTGCCTCGTGGCTATCCCTAAGTATGCTTCTAGGTAAGCATACACACATCCTAAGAACAGAAGTCTTCTCTGAAGATGCATCTATCTGCCATTTTGAGTTCGCTTGTTGTTCTCGATGGGGCATATACCCGTTGAACTAAAATCGGATTCATTCATATCATTATTTTCTAGTCAAGGGAAAAAATTACGGAACCTTGAATATTTCGCGCCTTACGCGACTCGATCGAGTCATTCATACCCGGGCAGCCCATTCATACTTCTAATATCACATGAAAGAATCATTCACACATCAAGAGAGAAAGAGAGGATTTCAAGGACAATTTTTATAAAAATACTACAGACTGGTACAGGTAGATACACTTGACAAGCCTAGAAGACGGGGAATCGGAGACGCTTTACAATTTACCATCCAAGAGAAACCTCCAAACAAGCTCTCTGAACCTGAATTTTGTATCCGGACATAGTTATCCTTAGGCTGAGATAAGACAATTAGTTAATAAACAAAGCATATATTTACTATTAAACTAACCAGCGCTGCGTTCCGTTAACTGCATATGTACATGGTCAGCGATGATTGCGGGGGATGCAGAATCTATGTTTCATAAGTAAATGACTTGAAGCTCGCATTCAGATAGAAAGCTAACCATCGCTGCGTTCTGTCAATTGCATGTGGACATGGTCCGCAATGATTGCCGGAGACGCTGAGTCTATCATTCATTAGTAAACAGATTGCTCGCAGATATCCACGTATTGAACTGACCATCGCTACGTTCCGTTAATTGCATGTGTACATGATCAGCAATGATTGCGGGAGATGCTGAATCTGCAATTCGTTAGTAAACAAATTGCTCGCAAATATGTAAGTATTGAACTAACCATCACTGCGTCCGGTTAATTGCATATGTACATGGTCGGCGATAATTGCGGGAGATGCGGAATCTATTATTTTTTTAGTGAGTTCTCTTAAGGTCGCATCTAATAATTGAGCTAACCGTCGCTGCGTTCTGTCAATTGCATGTGTACATGGTCCGCGATGATTGCTGGAGATGCTGAATCTGTGATTCGTTAGTAAACAAATTGCTCGCAGATATTTACACAGAACTGACCATCGCTGCGCTCCGTTAACTGCATGTGTACATGGTCAGCGATGATTGCTGGAGAGGCTGAATCTGCGACCGTTAGTAGATAGCTTGCTCACATCTTATATTGAACTAACCGTCGCTGCGCTCCGTTAATTGCATATGGACATGGTCGGCAATAATTGCTGGAGATGCTTCTATAATTTTCGTCAGTAAAGAACGTGTAGGCCACACTACGATAATTATTGAACTAACCATCGCTGCGTTCCACGAGGGGAGTGCTCTTCACCGAGATGGCAAAGCCAAGGAAAAGGGAACACAGAGTGGAAGCACGCATCGTTGGAGGAAGCTAAGTCTAGAAAAATGGGGATATGCAGTACATACCATTTATAATAAGTCTATATATATATATATACATATATATACAAAATCATTTTGGGATGAGCGTGTAACATATCTGATGTATAAGGAGATGGGTAGGACCGCCGCTAGAGATCCCCGATAATTATTTTACGCTTTCTCCGCTTTCTCGTGATCATGAGTTTACTTAATCAGGTCAGAGAAGGGACTTTCTAGGTGCGCCATGGCCTTCCAGAGTTCTAAGTAGGGTCACATCAAAAAGTGACCAGGGTCAGCAATGCGTGCACTTACCATTGATGGAACTCGTAAATTCCACGAGGTATCCCAATAGCGATGACGGGACGGGAGATACTCCCCTAGAAAAGGTAATGATAAATGACATGTAATCGCCTGTTAGCTCTTCAGTAATTCAGAGCACATCAGAGGCCTATAGGTTATCAGATTGAACCTACTAACCATCAGACCTCATAGAAGGCCGCTCTGTTATCCATTTTCGTGGCAAAAGGAAGATAAGTATCGACGTCGAAGTAACAAGGAAGATACCAGTTGGTTCTCATGATCACATCAATCAACTGGTGTCATAGCTTTTTCTGCACCTTCTTCTCGGAAGTTATTGAAATACACATTTTCAGCTTTTAAGCATCGGAACCAAACTTGGCCTTGACGGTATACTAAGTCTGGAGGGGCCGACACGAAGAAGATGAATTGGACGAAGAGGGTCCCGACATGTGGTTCGGTTCCAGGCTTCCAACGCCAAGCCTTCACTTGATTCGGAAAGGGTCATTTGAGAAGGAACAAATACGGGGTCTTACACTCAGAAGTGTTCTCTCGCCTCAGAAATTAAACCGGCATTTTATAAATTCGAATAACAGATCTTGACAACATTGTAAGTGAGGATGGTGAGGCTGCACGTGGTTTGCCATGGCCTACGGAGTCTTCCGATGCAATGTATGAATTTGATGTAAACCCGATTGCTTTACTGGCTCCACCAAGCCGGACGAGGCTGTGTGATCGTTGAGTTCGGTGGCTGTGATGGGGTGCTGACATGATAAACACCTCCGGTCCCTGACTCCGAACGCCACCCCCACCGCCACCCAATCGGCCAATCTCTGTGGCCAATCGTGTTATTCCGGTCCGCACCAACTAATTTTGAACCTTTGCAAGCGACAGAATATATAGAATGGAAATGCAGACATTATATAACTAGTATCTATATAGGGCTACAAACATCGTTCAAGGGCCATACCAAAATTAATTGCCCATAGAGTATGGTGACCTGCGTCCAGTTAGACTGGCTTTTCAGCACGCCCCAACGTCGTAACGTTCTCATTAAACCTCCGCCAATTCAACTTCGTCGCCGCGCTTGTTAGCGCTGTCAATGCTGGTACCATCGACATGGGTGCTGGAACCTCTACGGCTACCGCGTAGTAAAGGCTTATTGAAGGTTGACTCCCAAGTCTGGCCAAGTCCAACTCGGATAATAATCAGCGTAGGCACGATGCCCTAGTAAGAAGATAGGTTATTAAAATATGTTCCTTTGGAATGGGTTACTATGACTCACATAGACTTGGACAGCAACTACACCCACGATAGCCTCTGATGGATGAGAGATTCCAAAGAGGATAACGAAGATGAATTGAACGACGAGGTAAATCGCACCACTCTCTATTATGATGCTGATGGCTCTGCCTGGCAGGTTCCCGAGTCCAGGGATTCCACCGCGACTATACATGCCAGGATTTTTCCACCAGATGCGGCCTGCAATTAAAGCAGTGACCATGGCGTTGGTACACAAAGGAAGAATATAACCAGCCAACCCTAGAGGAACAAGGGCTGCTGGAGGTACTGGCGCAGACGGATTTATGCCTAAAAGAAGATGAAGAACCTCCATAATGGACGCTAGAATGAGTAAGGATTCTAATTAGTTGATGATCTAGAGGTAGGAGTGATCTTAAACTGACCAAATCCGGCAAGCGAAGTAAGGAAGGGTAATATAAGCACGTAGAAATTACCCTCCCATACAACCCAGCAACGCCAAAGAAGGAACATATCGCCGATGAAGTCGGTGAGGGAAATCAATATGTCTGCTCCGAAGAGAGGTTTGGTCTCATCAGCATAATTAGGTACTCCGTTGGCGATCTATAATAATAATAATAATAAAGTTAGTCGAGGAAATATACAGCCTTAAAATTATTGCATACCAAGTAGGTGTGGAAATGGTTGAATTCAAGAGCATAATGTGCAGTTGCACAGCCGAAAAGCAGGCAATTGAAGAACAAGATGATGGGCGTAACGTTTCCGGAGTTTCGTTGTTTATACAGAACCCGCAGCGAAGAAATAAAGAGGATAGAATATGCTCCTAAAATGGAAGATTAATATCGCAAGTCGAAGAATAGTACAATGGCAACAAACCCCAGACAGTCGCTTCGCATGCGAATCCAATCAAGGCGTAAATGTCGTTCGAAAGTGGCATGATGAGAAAGGGAGGTTTGGGAGCTACCTAAAGAACTTCATCTGTGGGATGGCGGTTTTTAAATACTTAGTAAAGCTGAAGCGGCATGGCACACTAGGGCAGAATTTGGAAGCGACGTCTACTGGCTCTTGCAGGGGCAAATCCAATGCAGGGCTGGGAGTAGTATGTGTATAATTAGCGCCACTAATCTGCCCCTGTTTTTGACTGAGCTTTCTTTTCTGTTTTCCTTGTTTTTTTCCCATATCTTCTTCAAATTTGGCCGGCTTTAGTAAGTCTATATCCTTATAATAACTGGTCTCAAGGATGGAACTGTTAAGGGGAGGAATATGCCCAAGCCCTACCAGGAAAAACCGTACACATTCGAAGCTCATTACAGAAGCAACTCGAGGAAACTCGAGGATCTCCACCGTTCCTGAGTATTGATTTCTTATCATCCCGTATCGGCATAGATACTCAGATGATCATCGCAAACGACTGATATAGGCATCTTCATTCTTATCCGACGAACCATGGATCGAATTCTGACGGCTTCTCAAGTGTCGGCTACAGTGGCTACAGTCTAGTACCTGGCATGAGCATGGAGATCAGGAAGGAGTTTATTGGAGAGTTGATGGACTACCACTGAAGTGCTCATGCTGTCATTTGAATGCCATCAATGTAGACCTGTCGCTACCGTCGCGTGTAATAATTTGAAATGTTTTTTAATACAAATATATGAAGTATATAAGCATATCAAAGCAGACCAAATGAAGGGCGAGCGAACATAAACCGGATCATTCATGTGTCGCGAAAGTTTAGAGTGCCTGAAGAATATTATTCACATTTAACCCTATCAGAAAAACAAAACGGCTACCAGTTACATATAGTCACACTTCGTCTGAAATTAATTAGACATAAACCATATTTGATGAGGTTGCAGCAGGCCGATGCATGGTGGTAGCATTAGCCGTCCTAGCCTCGGGGCCAGGCATATGCTACCTTCCGACCCGAAAGATCAGCCAATGAGCAGTGAGAGTATTGCATGAGACCTCGTCCCGAGGCTAGCCAAAGGGAGTTTTATTATGGGAGCCAAATGCCATTTTTAAGATATAATAGATACCGCAGTATATTTGGGAAGATAGACTCAAGATCCATATATGCTTAGCTGGGAAAAGATTGCGGTTACAGTCATTGAGTTTGGAAATAATCAACAGAAGACCGGAGGTGAGCGCTGCGAGAGAGTGCGAGTCCCATCATGATGTGGCGCCGTCGGAGTCGGGACATACCCCGGTCCTCCCCAAAGCTCGTTTTGGCCTATATCCTAATGGAGAAATTGGTAAGAAATATTAATATTTCATAAATTTCGATTCGAATTATTTCTCGGACTTCGATTCCTTGATGTTCGTACTAAGAACAATGGTAAGTAAGATAGGGAAATAGGGTGCAATATCAACTAGACGCACCACCCTGAAGGCTGAACATCATCCTATATTTTCTTTTCTCTGTCTTTATAAAGACCTTCTAATCAGCCTTACTTCCCCCGCGATTATAGTCCCCTAAATCGTAGGTAAGTAACAAGCTCATAAGCTTTCTACAAAATAAAATCGACCTCTAATTCATCATTACCTCCAGCACATCCCTACTAGTCATGTTCAAATACGCCAAAGTCAGCTCCCATGAACACGACGAGGAGAAAGTCCCCTTTGCAAATGCCTCAGAGGACTCCCTTACGACCCTAAAAGACGAGCCATCACCTGCACCTTCATCCCGCCCATCCATACTCTTTTTCGGGATCATCGCAGTACTACTGATGGTGAACATGGGATGTCTCGTAACTGTTTCGAGGACAACATCCATGGTACACGCAAACTTGCAACACCATCTGAACTTTGTGGATACCCATGACCTGCCGAGGCCTGATACCTACAATATTGTAGGGAGTACCCCGGTTCCGTCCGCATTGTAGTCAAACCAGAGGTGGAAATTCTAGCCCACGACTCTTTCAACATTTTAAAATAAACCCAGATGTATCCAAGATGTACCTACTTGATATACTTTAAACAGTGTGGCGAAGCGCGGAACGGCCGTCGAGGCTGTCGATGAGATTGCTCCTGATTGCTCATGGCACGTGGCTTAACCGACACATGAATACCGCGGGGTAGCCGACACATGAATACCGCGGGGTAGCCGACACATGAATATGCGGGGTAGCCGACATATGAAATATGCGGGGGTTGAACTGGATAATAAAGTTCGGATACCAAAAGCAACGATTATGAATGGTAGGATAATCAGGACTGATACATAGCGGTGGCGTAAATATTGGCGATAGGACTGTCAAGGTATCTAGATGTATGCGCGAGTAAGCGCCGGTATAGTGGTAAGTAAGGGGAGAACATACCATTGTGCAAGGTTATAATCCTTCCATATAGTCCTTTATATAGTGCCTAGTAGGCCTTCTAAAGCTATAGAAGTCTAATAGCACATAGTCTGGGGTAATTACGCTAACACCGCTCCACCTGCGCTGTTTCTGACGTCAATGGTCAACCCGGGACATGCTCAAAATATGCTCCCGTTGACACAACTGACATTTGGCTGACATTTAGCTGTGGCAAAACCCGATATTTGACTGCCCAGGAACTTAATCTTGTCTCGGTATCGTACTGTATACGATCCACCATTTCCGACATCAGAGTCATTTATGGAAAGAATATCTCTGCATATAAATGTGAACAGGTCCATCAAACTCATATATTCAGGTCAAACTTGACCTTTACCATTGGTATCGTACAAGCGTTTATGCATTTTGATTCTGTGCTCTCAAAGCATCGTAGCGGAGTAAGGCCCCGAGAATGACTTGCGCTCCTATCGCGCAATCTTCTGGACTTGTATACTCAACAGGGTTGTGCGAGATACCATCTTTGGACGGTACGAAGACCATAGATGTCGGACAGCGGAAGTTTGTCATGCAGCTAAATAACAAATAACACGTCAGGATACAGAAAAGGTCGGTAAGTAAAGATTATTTACCTATCGTGACCTGCGCCACTAGTAATTTCCATGGCCATATCCTCCCCAACTGTGGCTGCAGCGCTCTCCCTGACACATTGGATGCAATCCGGATGGAAATGTGTCGCCTTAGCGTCCGTATCTAACCTCCATTCGACTTTGCATCCTTTCTCAGAATCCTTATTGGAAATCCTTTCGACCTCTTGATGAAATTCTGCATCCATAGCATCCAGAGTTTCATTTTTCAAATGTCGCATGTCCATGCTCAAAACGACTTTGCCTGGAACAGTATTTGTTGATCCAGGATACGCATGAATTATACCCGTCGACGCAACGCCGTCATGTTTCTTGGCGATACCGTTGGAGGCTACAATTATTTTGGCAGCGCAGAGCATAGCATCTGAACGGGCACTGAAAGGTGTTGAGCCGGTATGACATTCTCGCCCTAGGACAGTGATGGTATACCAGCGAACAGCTTGAGCACCCATAACAATACCGACTTTGCGGTTCGTAGCTTCGAGGATCGGGCCTTGCTCTACCGTGACAGTGTTAGAAACACATTATGAAACAAAGAACGCGGTATTTGTTACCAATGTGGAGCTCAAAATGCGCTGCTAATGGCGTAGCCTCGTAACTACAAGGAATGTCTCCCAAAAAACCGATTCGCTCGAGTTCGGATTTTTGAGTAGCTTCGCCAACGACCTCCTTAAGACTCCAGGCATCTTCCAACGAGACTTTTCCTGCCCACACAGCACTGGAAACAATGGAGTTCGGAAAACGCGCTCCTTCCTCACTAATATATCAGTCAATAATTTGATATATCACGCAACAGCAATTAATCCCACTTACTTAGTCCAATTAATGACCGCAACAGGATAATTCGTCGTAATTTTATTCTCGACGATGGTTCTCAAGGCTTCCAGCCCGGCATTCACGCCTAAAATACCATCATATCTTCCGCCAGAAGGCTGCGTATCCAGATGACTACCAATAGCAGTAGGATGACCCTCCAATCTTCCAGGCAGTACAGCAAATGTGTTGCCCATCTGGTCAATGGTGACCCTACATCCTAGTGCTTTCGTCTCCTCGACAAACCACCTTCGAACTTTGGCATCATCGTCATTAAGAGCTAAACGAGCCATGCCGGTCTGTGTGGACAAAGTCCCCCAACGATGTGCTGCTCCCCATTCACAGGTCGCGTGAATGGTATCGTTTAGTCGCTGTGCGTTGATAGCTGGGATGTGTATGCCTCTGGATGGAGAAGGTCTGTTAGAAATGGGAAAACGAGATATTAGGGGAGCGCGATTCTTCACGAACGGGATCATATTTCGCTCTTGAGTCCTTATTCAAACGCTGGGAATCCCGGGTAAGGTTATCGAGCAATCGAGGGTCGGATACTTGACGGGTTTCGACATTGGAGGTTTTTATATACCATGGAAGTATCGATGGTCATGAGAACAGACTTCTGCGTTATCCTGGGTATCTTCGAAGTACGAGAGTACTAATAGACTGAAGTGGACTGTAACGTAAGAAAGTTCGTGGACGGGCGGCTACACGACTTCCACGAACCCGACTCGTCCTCTTCATTTGCGTCTTCAATGCTGCTACGGACCCTAGTCTCACCCTCTTCGTCTGCTATCCTTCATCATCTATCGCATCTCAAGAACATTAACCCTCAAGAATCCACACTCCTATTCACATTATCCTGTAATGCATCGAACGTCGAAGCCATAATTACGCACCTCCGTCAAACAGCTCGACACACATTAGGATGTCTATCCGCTCCATTCCCAGGAAAACGATCTAGCAATATCGTATGCTCAATAGCCTATCTTCGATCACAAGACTGTATACCCTTCCGTTCTGAAATCCCCGGAAGAGACCCAATCCAAGTTGGGAGATGGCACACGAGAGCTGCTCCAATCAAGCCGTCAAACCTGCCAGACTTTTCCCAGAAGGCGTCGTCTTGGGCTGCGTTTGAAGGAACTGGGAAGGCTCATGAACTGCCTGAGGAGCTGCGTGGTCGGAGGTGCCATATCTTCTTTCAATCCTATTGAAAGGTCAATAATACGGACCACAGTGACTTTAATTCAGTCCTCTATTTCTCGGATAATGCACCAGAAGGCTTAATACGCTCACTATCTCAACCTGATTTCTCGCCCAAACAAGTATGTCTTGTGGGAATACGCATTGTGCTATACTATAACTCTGCTATTGTCAGTTTGGTCTCATAGCTTCTTCAACTCCGTTTATCACCGGTCATCCATATACCCTCTTTTATGGTGATAATGTCTGCGCTTCGGGTGCCGTAGGCGTTGCTCTGAAAACTCCCACTGCCGAACCAACAATAGCTTACCATGGCCTGGTACCCTTATCTTCGCCCATGAGAGTAACAAAGTAAAATCAAAGCTCTTAATAATTACTGTACCTTAACCATATTTCCTTCCAGATCTGAAGGCAATCTCATTTATGAACTCGATCATTCAAACCCTGCCCAATTGCTGATCGACGCCATTGCAAAATCAGATAATCAAATCCGTCAGAAAGATGAGTCGTTCTTTATGGCAGATTTGGCAGCCGAGGCACCATATGTTAGTTTCCGTGTTCATCTGTATGGCACGATACTTATACTTTAGAATAGATTGGCAAAGTATATCGCATTATGGCTGGCGGGCCATCACGCGGTACATTGGCTTTGGAAGGAGAAGATGCTCCTGAGGCAGGCAGGACGGTTCAGGTGAACCCTTTTTCGATCTTTCACTCCAAATATTTGCTGATAATTAATATATGTAGTTCTTCTTGCAAAATCCAGAAGGACCCAAGCTTGCATTAGATTCAATGCCGTCCGCGCCAGCACAACCAGAAAATGCTTTTACGTTCCTATGTTCTCCAGATGCACATGAAATCACACCCAGAGAAAACGCGGAAGAAGAAACTGATTGCGAGGTTATCGATGGATCTTTCGTCACCGCAAGCGAGAATGGGTTCATCTGTTCAAAATGGAATTCTAATTCCAAGTATACTATACCAGGATCTTTAGCAACTCTTAGTCTGTAGAAAATAGCTTCATAAATCTTGCGTAAATAAGTCGACTTTTGCTATTGGCGAGCAACAATAAAAATCATATGAAAGTCCTACAAGAAAGCAGTGGCGGTGTATATGCTGCGATGACAGTATGCGGAGCCGCTGTGACGTCACTCCGAGAGCGCAGCGTAGCTGTCAGTATAAAGGTGCTGTCTGTCTCATCTCAGTATCTGCCATATCCTCACAAAGAAACACTAACTATCATGTCCTACTCTGTCAAAGTCAGTATATCCCTTGCTCATCGTCCTACACGATGCTCACATACTTAATTACCATAGGTCGCCAACCTCAACCCCACCACCGCAAAGGAGAACCTCTCCGATTTCTTCTCGTATGTCATTGAATCACTCGGATTCAGATCATTTCAATAATATCTTTAATTACAGCTTCTGCGGAAAGTATGTCCCCAATCATTCTAACTAGCAATTCCAAATCGATTGAGCAATTATGCCGCAGGATCACTTCCATCGACCATGACGCAGCGTCCAAGACCGCTACGATTAACTTCGAGAAGTCTTCTGCCGCAAAGACCGCATTAATGCTCAACGGTGGAACCCTCGATGGTAACCATCTTGAAGTTACCAGTGATAATGTTGCGGCCGAGTCTGCTGAGCACCATGAAGAGCACGCCGATGGCGCACATTTTGATCAATCCGATAAGCCCAAAGCAGGAAGTGAGTACCTAAGTAATCTCCATATCTGATAAAGGGGATCCTGACGTCGCTTGTTCTTGATCTTCAGTCGCAGCCGAATATCTTGCAAAGGGGTATACGCTTTCAGACAACATCTTACAACGTGCCATTGAGCTCGATGGTATGTTTTACTCTCTTCAATGTACATTTGCTATGGTCTATAACGTTTCATTCCATAGCTCAACAAGGAATTTCGGCCCGCTTCTTGTCGTACATGAGGAGCATTGATACTACCCTTGGATCCAAAGTTGTCGGCCCCGAACAAACCATCTCTGGAAAGGTGCAGCAAACCCTCACCGATGCCCAGAGCAAAGCGAAAGACGTCGACCAACAGAAAGGTATCACCGAGACTGCTCAAAGCGTGAGTCCAAAGCCTTTGTTCTAGGAAATTGCCGTTAACTCCGTCCTCGCTTAGTATTACACCAAGGCGCTGCAACATCCTTTCGGAAAGAAAGTGTAAGTGTTCCTAATTCTCCAACATGTGGCCGACATATAGTTATGCTTACCTTACAGTTTCGAATTCTACACGAGCACCACGAAGCAGATTCAGGACATCCATGAAGAGGCGAAGCGTATTGCGGAGCACCAGAAGGGTGCCACCGGTACAACAGCAACACCGCCAACAGCTACGGCTACGGCCACCGATACGAAGACCGCATGAGAATGTAACCTTTGTTGTTGCTTGAAGGACTTTCCACTTGTAATTTCACCTGAACCAATACTGCAATTGTACCTATCTTTATCCCTAATGAGGCAATAAAATCCACATTTCTAGCTCTTCCCTCGGCTTTACGTGCAATGTCCGTACACCTGCTGGCTTCGCCTATAGACTTGCCTTGTTCAATTGAAGCGTTATCAAAATAGCAATAAGAGCCGGCGCCTAATCTATTGTATTCGATCGCCTGTTATTAGATTAGCTAAAGCCACAAGCGTGTGCACTGTTCCCGCATCCTCCTCAAACTCTTACCACTCCAGAAGCCCAATCTATTCGACCGCAATTACGAAACAATGTCGATCATCCCAGCCCTAACAGAAGAAAAGCTAAGAGAACTCCTCGAAGAAATCGGCGTGACGACAGAGATCGAATGGAGGTGAGTCTGAGGTCCAGCACAATGTTCAAGCAATGTTTCACGGCTACATTTTCGCTTTATCCTCTCTTTCTTTTGGCTCGATGCGGCATCTGATGTTCATCATGTTAGATACGAAATGCGTCGGGAGTGTCAAGAGATCATTAAAGGCCTGTTCTTGGGGCCGTTCTTAGTATCGAAGAATTTGGATTATTTACATGGACTAGGGATTACGCATATGTACGTGCTTTGTTCTCATTCCTTATATGATTGATAGATCTTTGTGCTGTGATCTAAACACGCCTCTCTCAGTGTATGCATACGTGACAAGAAGGAAGCGTTCTCAGTTAAACCCCGTTTCGAAGGCACCTTCCAATATTTAGTCCTCGATGCAGAGGATCAGGATAATCAAAATCTAATCAGGGAGTTCCCAAGGTACGCCTCTTATCCATCTTTATCAGCATAATTTTTCTGAACAGTCGGTGGCAGAGCTAAGCAATTCATATATGGCGCACTGAACAGCGGTGGACGCGTCTTAGTCCATTGTAACGGTGTGTCTTTCCGTCTCCGAGTATGTGCTTTTCGGGTATGTGCTGATGCCCGTTATTTTCTCATTATAGGCGGTATTTCTTTGTCCCCTGCCATCGTGGTTATGTTCGTCATGGAGTATCACAGCCTTAACTTTGAAGAAGCACTGCACTTTGTCCAAAGTAGACGGTACTGTATATCACCGAACGGAGGTTTCATGACCCAGATCAAGGTGCGTAAATATTTCCTTTGTTTACGTATTATGTGGCTCATCGTCACGCGCAGGAATACGAACCCATATATCGTGCCAGCCAAGCGGTTGCATCGTTCGGAGACTCCAAAGGCGAGATCCACAGACGCAAACGAAATGACGAAGAGGACGATGACGAGATAGAAAGGTACGCAAAGTCTATTACACAAATAATTAACAAGAAACAATAAGAATATATAACTAACCAACACTCCGAAATACAGATCAGAAGAACGCAAACGTGCATATATCGATGACCCCAATCCCAGTGGGACTGCGTATGCCGGCGATGTGATGATGGAATATTAACAAGTACCGCTCACCGCCCTCTCTATTTATTCGCTCGCATTGTTTGGTCTCCTAGCCATGGTTTAAGGTGGTAATAGTAATCATGTCGTCTCAATCTCGCATCACGTCCTCCTCAGCTAATCCTGCACCTCTCTTATCCCATTCTCGTCCTTGCATAATAATGTACTTATTACCTGCAGTAACAGTCTGGATTTCCCCACATGACAGTTCGCATCATTATAGTTGTTTAATATTGGCTTTCTCCTTTTCCTGTACAACACGTTTCGCGTGTACTTCTGTAGATAAGAGCCATGTCAGTTGATATAACCTCGTATAAATGTCGTGTAGGTTAAACTCACCTCTACGTTTCACCCAGGCTTCGACACTGATACCTGCAAAGACGGTGGAAGCACCCAGCCATTGGCCGCCTGTCAGCGTGTGGTTGTAAACCACAACGGACAGGATCATGGTGAACATCTTCCGAGTTAATGTAATCATGCTAAAGAAAATTCAAAGATTCAATAAGAAGTTGCCTAGCGGAACTAAAGCACGTACACGAGCGTCAGTGATCCGAAGTGCTGTAGCGTCTCAAAGATGAACAGTTGTCCTAACGCGCCGGTCAATGCAAACTGGATCAATGGCCTTACGACACCGGGATGTGTCTGGATGAAGTTGAGAGCACCCGCCAATTCGGATTCTCGGATCTCGGACGGGTGGATGACGGGGATGTAGGGTAGTGGGACGGCAGCGAGGAACCCAGATATTAACACGCCAAAGACATTGATAAAGAACATCATCTGTTGGCCGGTTACCTTGAATCTTGAAAAGATCTCATCCTGCGTCGAATTAATGGCCCCATCCATAATAAGGTTGATAGTGAGGTATAACAATCCGATGAGATTGGATCCTCCGCCGCCTGACGAAGCTTTGGAAGCATGTTTAGAAGCTGCCTTGGCGGTATCACTTCCAAATAACATGAACATGCTGATCCCAGTCGTGACCATTGCGACGACTATGTATTTGTGCGGGGCAAACTTGCGACGGTATAAAAGGACGTTCATGATAAGGACTGGGACGAGTTTGCAGGATTTGCCAAGGACCATTGTAGGGTAGGAGATGTGCGAAAGAGCGGCGAATCCAAATGGTGCGGCGAAGGTGATGAGGAGGGAAGTACGGAAGTACGCCCAGGCTAGCCTACGGGCGCGACTGACGGTGCTGTGAGTGTGATGATGGTGGTGGTGGTGGGCATGGCCATTCGCTTTTGCGCTACCATTTTCCTTTGCACTACCATTCGGTTTTGCGCTGCCGTTCAGCTCCTTTTCTGATTTGATCTCTTGCGCTGGGACGGCTTCTAGACCAAACGTTTGGGGGATCGTCTGGCCGGGCTTGCGGCGGAACGTAATGTAGATTAAAGAGGAGATTGCACTCAGAATGCTTTGACACATCCCAATTATGAGTGCGGATTTGAATTTTGCGGGTTCAGAGCCATCGGTGGAGGGGAATGGTACAGATACTGGGGAGCACTGAGTTCAGCATGTAGATGCAGCTCGGAGAAGGTTTAGAACATACGTCGTTCTTGGGCGATAGCCCATATCTAATAAGCATGTTAACATGCATTCATAAAACTCCTCAACTCATCCTACTCACCAAGAACATCGAATACACGCCGCCAACGCAGACTGCCAACCTGAATGTGAATATCGATCAGGTTTGGGTCAAATAAATATTGATGGAGTATACCTCAGAATAGCCATGGTATAAAGAGCGGAAAGAGAATCGTCAGAGCTCTGCTAAGAGAGTGACAGTTTATCTATGTAGTCGAGGAGAAATATTAGGTGTACGTGTAAGGAATCTTCTGCAGACACGTATTGTGTCACGTGTTTTGACACGATCGACAACACGTGCTTTTGTCCACGTGCTTCAATTAAGAACGCGTCCAGATGCAGAATCACAGAATAATATTAATAAGGCTTGGTTCAACTCCATGCGATAATATTCATGAGATGACTAACTACTGGTTCAATATATGACATAAGTACACGAATATAGATGATCCTCGGATAGTCCGAGTAAGCATAAGAAAACACAAAGACACAACAACTTGGCAAAGAGAAAGAGAAAGAAAGTAGAAAACATAGAGCAAACCCGACAACAAAAATATGAAACAAAAACAAAAAATCCAACATTGAACATTGAATATTTCAATTACTATATGAATCCACTCTCCTGCAATAACCTCGCCATCTTTTCGTCTTCCCGTTCCCTCGGTTCTCGCTCCAGACTCAAGTTCCACGTGCGGTCGCTGCTATCTGGGGTATTACCCAAGGCACTCAACTGCTCGAGAATGAATTCTTCGACGACGGATACTGGGGTTAGGCTATAAAGCTTGGACTGGTAATGTTGGATTTCCCGAACAACTTCTGCGAATTTTTCACGTTTGCTGAAGTTAATGAGTTCGCCCTGAATGTTGTTCTTGTTTCCGTCCTGGATGAACGTTAAAACACTGAGATATACACCTAAAATTACAGTGCGGTTAATTAATTATTGCCAAATGAAATCATAATACTCTGCACTAACCAAAGAACGGAACACATGGGAGCTGGGCGCTTTTAAGAATAGCGCGGTAATTGGTAAAGTTCTTGTTGGTATCCATAGTCCGTTCAGCTTCTTGCAGCTGAGCCTTACTGCGCTGGTTGACTTGCTCCCACGTTCGTTTCAGACGACGAATGGGCGGTGAATTGAGACCAGCCACAAGAGCTGCCATCGTAGAGAAGTTTTGGAGTAACCGGCACCGCTACAAGATTATTAGTATAATTGGTTCTTTTCGATAATCCAAATACTCACATCGGCGATAGAGATAAAGTGTTTAACAATCGCTGCACGTTTTCGGGCTTCGTCCTTGCTAAGAATAGAGTCCGCAACCCACTCGGCAACCTATGCGAATACAGCAATAAACACATATTCTTTGTTCTGCGCCATCAGCAAATTCACCTTATTACTCGTATCAATGATAGCAGAGATGTTATCCTCATGGTCGGAATTTTTCTTATCGCGACCTCGGTTCAGACATTCCATGGGTCGAATCTTCGCAAACAACCTGCTTTCCATGAGGGTCAATTGTCGTGCCATTTCCAATGGATCAATATCGAGCAGTTTCAGCAATTTGTTAGACTTGGGGATGATCGGCGCCGGTAAATAGGTAGGAGCTGCTGGCGTCCGTTTGATCATGCCATCCGTGCTTCCTTTCCTCTGCATAACAGAATAAGAAGATATCCTCACAAGCATTCAGAAAACTTACCGCTCGGTCCACGGTATCGATGAGTAGCTTAGCTGCTGGGATAGGAGGAGTGATCTCTTTATCAACTGTAGCAGCAAATTCCTTGATCCGGTCCAGGATAAACAAGTCTTCCTTCTCAAGAACGTTCTCATCTGTCACCATCTGCTTCATGATGTTAATAACACTAAACGTAGAACAGAGTCAGCATAATAATAATAATTGTATGCTTGATGTACGAACCGGAATCGAACGACCTGCAGCTTCTTCTCTGTCCATTCTTTCAGCTCATCTGGGCTCAAGCCTTCGGGTGTTGGAAGATAGAATCGTTTCACAAGCCCCTCAAATAGCTCATCCAAGGTTGTGAAACTCTTAAATGTGAGCAAAAATGTGCTATTGAACACGGTATCTGTGCAATATTTTCCATTAGATATTTCCTCCGTGATATAACAATATCCAGGAAACATACCGCGAGTATCATGCATAGTAAGTCTTTCAATGAGCGCAGGTAATGTCCCACCTCTGACGCCTCCTTCCGGATTGAGCCAAATATCTCTGGACCCATGTTCGGGACGCAGATACCATGGTTTGGCATCAGCATTGGCATTCTGAATGTATGCATCCGGTGCATCCTGTCCTAGGATGTTCTTGATCTTGAGCGCGCGGCCTGAAATCTTACCAGCGCGTGCTTTTGAACGAGGCGGTTCTGAAAAAAAAGATGGTCAAATAAAGTTAAAAATGAAAACAAAGCGACTCACCTGGATCAAAATCGTCTTCTTCATCGGAAGTAAAATCCTTTGCGTTACCATTAGGGTGGGGTAAGGGTTCAGTCGGTGGAGATGGCCTTGAAGTGTCGCCGCGGGATATCGTCGCGCCACTAGAACCTCTCGGAGGATCATTTTCGTTATTCTCAGCAGCACTACGTGAACGGGAGGAATTCGACAGCTCCGAGTCAACCGGGCCATATACGCCAGGATTGCGTCTCGCGGGCTGGTTACCCCACGTAGACCCGTCGAGGACTTTTTCCAACTTAACAAGGCTATCCCGATGTTCACCGTTCAAAAGCCCGTCATCAGAATAGTCAACCGTTTTCGTCGATTCTTCAGTTGACGGTTGAGAAGCATTACGGTAGCCCACCAATGCCTGTACACCTGCCTTCGCACAAGCCTCAGCCTGTGACTGCGATATTTGGGTCAGATCCACGATATGCGAGTAAATGTCCGAAATATTGCTGCGCAATGCCGGAACGGTGGTAGCAAGAGCCTTCCAGAGGGGCGAAGGTGAGTTGGCAGACTGGATCATGTTGAGAAGAAGGGCGGCGTCTTCGAAAGCTGCTTGCACGGTGTTTTCCAATGAACGCAAGAGTTCTCGGGATCGTTTGACATTTTCGGTATATGCAGCATCCAAGTTATCCGAATCGACGTCCAATGTGCTGGCAATGTTCATATCCGAAACGAGCCCAAGGTATATCACGAGACGTTGAAGGGCATCTCGGCCAGTTTGAATAATGTCTGGAACTATGAAAAGACCCTTATGAGATATTCGAGCTGGTATCAGATGATTACATACCTTCCCCAGTAGGAATAATAGATTCCAACGTAGCAAGGATCATATCAACGTCATCCTTATGCTGCTGTACAGTTTTGCATGAATCCGCACTAAGGGCCTTCCCAGTTACCGATCCTACAAATCCAAAGCCTTTCCAAGAACCCGCAGTGCCAGCACCAATGAGATTTCGACCGACACCCTGAGACCCGCTTGCACTATGCAGCACTGCACGGACATGCCTTGCGCTTGTTTGATTCGTTCGCCTTTGCAGGACTTCGTCGACGAATGTCGAAATGGCACGACCAAGTTCAGCGGCGTCGTTCTCAAATCGGGCACTCATGTCGCTATTGATAACTTCAGCACCCATGGAAGCACGGATTGCCGTTATGAGTTTGACCATGCATGCTGTGACTTTCCGGTGGAATGCCTTTAATTCCGATATATCCGAAAAACCAGTAGTGGAGGTATAGGGTTGGGGCAATGTGTTCATAGGACCAAGTAATGTCGAACTGGCATACACCAAGTTACGCACAGAATCCGTAGTACGCTTGATAGCATCCTTGATGAGCGAAGTATTGTTACGAGCGAGTGCAATGTCCACCAAATCCGATATAGCAGATCGGGCAGCCTCCGCCAAGTCATCGAGGGAATCGGGTTCCAACGGGAATCGCTCCTGGAGTGCATTTTGCAGCTCTTTGGCAGCATGGATCTCAGGAGACTCTGGAGGTTGAGAGTGTAGAGACGGTGCATTGGCGGGTGCCTTGGACGTAGTGTGAGCGTGAGCTGCTGCACGACCAAGGATCCCAAGCGGATTGACATCCGAATCGTCACTGTATACACTGAGTCGCTCCGGATCTCGTCCAGCAGACGAACCAGCCCGAGATCGTCCATTAGTGTAAGCAAGGCCGACTTCTGATTGATGCGCCAGTTGCGGAGGGGGCGAAGGTGCTGTCCATCGAGTCGTTCCGTCGACAGTATTTTGGTAATAATATGACATCCCATCGTCTGCCAGACGTTTCACCCACGGTTCTGGAGTCCCAGATCGCTTGGGCAACCCAAAGCCTGCTGCTTGAGGTTCCCCCGCAACAGTCGTCGCGGAAGTACTTGCAACCGAATACGCCGTGGATTCTGCTAGTGTTGATACGGATCTGCTACTCATCCCATTAATCAACGGTTCTACATCAGACTCGATTTCTGTCGGTAGTTCATTGGATTGCTCTCCGGTTTGAGTGTTGACGTAGAATATCTAAGAGCAAGCAACAGGTGGTGAATAGAAGTTACAAATGGAACTTGTGGCAACTCACGCGTCCATTAGGAGCTACTGAGGGCACCCAAAAGTCACTCAACTGCCCCGGAACTTCATTCTGAACATCCCGACCCCAATGCTCCTGGTGATCCATATTGGCTACCCGTGAAAGTTCTTCCTGTTCGAGATCCTGCTCGTTCATGATAGAGACGTAATTGCTCGGAAACCATCCACGCTCATCATTCAATAAGCCATCCCACCATCCCGACTCCAGCTGGGTGAGGACTTCTATTATGTCTCCTCTGTGAAATGAAAGCGACGAGGCATCATTGGACTGGTAGTCGTAGAGGGCTCTACAGAAAACGCCAGTAAGATAATGAGTTTGATCATATCCAGCCTGGTCTACGACCCCATTGCTCTGCAACGGTTGTTGGTATAGATTAGTGGCCGCCATGGTCGTCGAAGAGAAGAGTGGCAAGAGGTATACAGAGACAGAGAGGAGCGCCTGTCTCTCCGTTCACTACCGACCCTGAGAAAATGTACTACTTCGTAATGTAAGACAACTTCTATTCGTAATTTTAGGCTTTATGCTTTCAAGCTGATATTCAATTCAATTCCTTATATTTGAAAGATATTGTCTCCAGGATCTTTGTATTTTTCGTGTGATTTCTGAAGGCACTACTGAAGCTAGAGGGCGCCGCCGCCATTAGTCGGATTGTCACTGCCACAAGTGTTATTCCAGTTTAAGACCATTTGAAATTTTTCAAAACTGTCAGTTCAATAGGGCTATCATGGAATAATCGAGAATATGGCATTCAAATGGAAAGGACAAGGGGATTACAATTGACAGCCGCGGACTTGGCCTTGAAGCCGTGTACTTCACCGAAGAAGGGACGAAGTCAATTCCTACAGTCACGGTCACGAGTTGAGTACCATTCTGGCAATAGCAACATTATGAATCCGATGACCTCAGACTTGACGGTATAAGCAAGACGTATTTACCGTTATAAACTTTCCACCCTTATTAAAGAACCACAGCCCTAATGCGCAGATTGCAGAGGTTGAGAGGGGGATCAATCAAAGGTGATGTGATGAAGACTATGGTTGGGTATATAAGAATATATTATTATTATTATTATTACACACCACTTATAAGTGAGGTCTAGAGGGACAGCCTTAAATATGGCACATCGCCGTTGGAAAACACGGATATCTGATCAATCGCAGCTGGCACGGGCGTTGAAAATGAAATTGCAGTGAGTCTGGACAGTTAAAATATGTAAACGAACATCGAACGGTGGTATAGAATTTAGTATTAAACAATAAACTTTACATACTTCACTTTGACTGCTTCGTGCGAGTGGCACTGCCGAGCGGAAATCCACAGTGACTCCTCAAACTCTTCACAGGAACCCAGGGGAAAAGGCGTCAGAGTAATTTGCTGATTTCCTCAAAAGTCACTATCACAGTGTTAATTAATTGAAAAGAAAGCCAGGTTCGATGTGATTTCAAGCCCAGTGCAGTGTTACTTAGACCTTTAAATCCCACACTGTGTTACATATATGCCGCTCGCCTGCTTTCAAAATCCTGATAATTACTTAATGGCAATGGTAATGAGCCTGACACGAGTAGTTGAGGTTGTGTCTCGATAAAGTCGACGAGCCAGAAAGAAGCTACGAGGAGCCTACTGAGATCAACCAGTCACGGACGTAAGGCCACACTAGGTTCCTTGCAAGGGGAGGCAAGAAGATCGGTCATCCTACCTACAAGACTATAAATGCGTCCTACTATAGGTTAAATTTGCTGTACGACTTCAAACACTGAATTTTTGAAAGGACCATCGGATGTAGAATTCTTGTTGGATTGTCTAAATCAGATAAAATACATGCGCCAAATTAACTGGCTTCTTTATGCTCAAAACAAACGCCACCGACGAGCTGAGCCGCACGGCGGTCTTGTCACTAGACCAGACCTCCTCAAAGAGAAGAGGCACCAGGCCCAGAGATAGGAACACCCTGATCAGCAAGTGGGGGTGTTTTTCCATTGCCAAGGAGTAACCTGGTCCCACTGCTAGTTACACCATCAATAGTAACGAAAAGGAAAGCTGAAATTATGAATGAGTTGAGTTCAATACTGCAAGAATCCTAGCAATAATAAAACAGGAAGTACCTGGACCAGGCGGGAAGACTCTGTTGTTCGGTGGACTAGTGATAGTCAATTGCTTGCGAGTGGGAGACAGCTGTGCCTCCAGGAATACCAGACGTTGACTTGAGTGGAAGGCATGGGATGAGAAACCCAAGTCCATAAGGGCGACTAATTTCGAGAGTTAGTCCGAGATTGAAATATACAAGTAAATATATATACCTTGGATGCTAGCTGCCTTCAGATTAGCAGGGACATTTACATTAACGGTAAAGTTGTGGTTGAATGCAAGTACTCCAGGGACACTGCTCATAGTGGGCCTTGCCATAGCCATGAAAGGGGGGTTCAGGTATTCAACCCGGAATTCCCTACGATCGGATATCAATAAATATTTAAATCTGAAGGAAATGGGAATGAATAAACTAACGTTCCAAATCTCGTACCATTAACGACTTCGCCGTTAGGGTTAGATCCCGCAAGCATGATATTACTGGAGAACAGTTAAAGAATATTAAAAACGATGATTGAGGGATAAAGCATACCCAGAAGGTGTCAACGTAGCGGTTGAATGGTACAGACGGGCGATATCCGTAGTTGGCAGTCCTTGGTTACTAAAACGTTTACCAAGAGGAGCCGACGGAGTGTAGAGTGACGGAGTAAATCTGAAGATATTTTTAGAACACACTTAAAGACACAATATAAGATATAGACTTACGTTGGATGATCAGCATTAGATTGGTTGCCTACAGCATCGGGGACTGTTCCGAATGCAGCATATCCGGTCCTTCCACCGTTGACAATCACGATTTGTCCATTGGGAAGCATAATCATTTCGGGCATGATACGAGGCTCTAACATGTGCTCCACTTGCCATCCTTTTTTGATACCCTGAGGGGTGAGCTCAATACGAGTGCATTGATCTGAAGCGGGGTCTTGGGAGGAGAGGTTCGCAGGTTGGATAGAGTCATCTGTGGCACTTCCACCGCAGACGAGGACTTCTGGGATATAATCGGGCGGAGAAAGAGGTAATAAACTTGCAGTTCCGTCAAATGGGTTCGTCACTTTGACGCCATTGGGAAGGGGTGGGAGAGGAGTTTCAACACCAGTCTCGATATCGTAGATGATAGATTGGTTTCGAGCAACCATGAAGACCCTACCGTCTGGGAGGGCAAACACTCTATAGTTGACGAATATGAATAAATTGTGAAGATCCAGGAATGAAACTAAACATACCGAGGGAACAAGTTTGTTGGAATGGTGCGAGCCAAGAACGATGAGTTACGGGGAACGCCGCCGTCTTTCTTCGGGAAAAATTCGAAACTGTTGACAGGATCTGTGTTATAGAAGGGGGTTCGTTCATGGATACCACCAACGACCATCTGAAGAATTCATTAAATTACATTAATATTTAAGTCAGAATTATAATATACTAACCAAGGAGCCATCGAAAATTCTTAACGAAGACGGATACCACCTAGTTTCTGCAAGGTGAAGATTCTCGGGATCTTCGAAGACGGTGCAGCCTACACCGTTCGGGTCCAGACATGGTTCAAACAACCTGATCGCCATACGTCCATCGACAGCTTCCGTTATAACCGGAATATGACCACCAACGCTAACCTATTCCAAGATAAATTATCGATTAGAACATATTATAACAATATCCTACCATCGTGCCGTTACTCAGGAAACCTCCTGAAGCACAGAATGTGTCCGAAATAAGGGCGAGAGGCGAAGCCGTGTTCGTCTCCAAATTCCAGAGAGCACCCCATGCAGTGTGATTATCGACTTGTAGTGGATCATTAGTTGCTCTGTCGAAGAAAATGGCCAAAGTCGGGGAGACGATTATGGCTTCGAGAGCGAGGACGCCAGATGTCCCATTTTGAACGAAATTCCATCCTGGAGCGGGCCCCACTGCATTAACACCGAAGGCCAAGACAAGGGAGAGTAACAACGAAGAAATCCTCATAGTTGGATGATAGGATGCTCAACAGTAACTCTTCCAAGGAGTTGGAGTTAAATAATTCTCAGGAAGACAAAAATGGACGTGGGTATGGCCTTGTCGAAGTTTAGGAGCAGACAGATGCCGGGAGGGATCCATACAATAATATAAGATGTCCGAGAGCCGACACGGACGAATTCCAAAGGGGTGCAAACCGGAAGACAAAGAACTGGGAACCAGTCCTGCGTATCTCATAGAGAATAGATGAGGTAGGATTTGACGACTAAGTCATGACATAGCAAAAGCCATTCCCACTGGCTTAAATTACTTGAGTATTTGAGGCCAGAACAGGTGTGAAGGAAATGGTTGAACATTGCATTCGACGAATCGGCAGGCGTAGAACGATTTGGAACAGCATGGGGTGGCTTGGCGCACGAAGGCTATTAGATTAGAGCTGATCTTCTTTTTCGCTTCTACTGTAGCCAGTGCGAAAGAATTCCAAAAGACATCCGCCTAGACAAGGAAAGGTGTCGTAAATAAACCATGAGAGTGGGACTGCGCAAATGCAGCTTCGTTCAGGGGGTGAACCGGATTTACACTGAAAGCTTTGAAATCGTATGGGGAAGGATGTTCCCCAGTTGGAGGACCAGAAGCAATCTAGTAGAATACGCGGTGAGAGTTTGGAAGCTAAGCGCTAACCTGGCGCTAGCTCGTCAATATACGTATGACGCAAAAATCTCTGAACGCACGGTTCAATATGTATTCACAACGGTATACAACCAGTAAAGTAAGATATGAGGATAAATGGAACACTAGATTAATCCACGTCCGACCAGCTGCTTTTTAGCATCCTTCTTATGAGCACCCTTCTTCTCGGTACCGCCCTCCTTCAACTTCGTCTTTTTCTTCTCCAATTTTGCATCGCCTAAAACCACCTTCTTCTCTTTCAGCTCTTCCCGAGTGATAGTTTCAACCGCTTTCTTGTTCTTCTTGTTCTTTGCGGGCTTCTCTCCATCAGTAGGAGATGCGACGGCAGGCACAGCTGCTGGAGCGGGAGCTGAAGCGGGAGTAGGAGTAGGAGTGAGCACAGACTCAGCCACGGTGCCATTCAAGGCCTCTTGTTCCCTCTTCTTCTGTTTCTTTGTCTTCTTGGTGGGCTTCTCTGCATCGGCAGGAGACACAACGGCAGGCTCAGGTGCTGGTGCTGGTGCTGGAGCAGGAGCAGGAGTGGGCACAGGCTCAGCCACGGAACCATTTGAGGCCTCTTGCTGCTCTTTCTTCTTCTGCTTCTTCGTCTTCTTCGTAGGCTTTTCTGCTTCAGCAGAAGTTACGACGGCAGGCTCAGGTGCTGGAGCTGACGAGGGAGCTGCAGCGGCAGCAGGCTCAGCAGTGGAACCATTTGCCGTCTCTAGCTGTTGCTTCTTCAGCTTCTTCTTCTTCTCTTTCTTTGCCGGTACTTCGGAAGTGGCGTTAACCGCAGGAGTCGTAATTTCGATAGGTTTTATTGACTCGCTGGCTGGAGCATTGGACGGCTCCGCTGCTGCTGCATCGTTAGCGGCTTCCTGTTGCTTCTTTTTCTTTTTCTTCTCCTTTTTCGCTGACGGTACAGGCGCAACAGATACCTCAGATAGTGCTATAGTAACGTCTGTAACAGATTTTTCAGTGGCCTTAGTATCGACGTCCATCACAGAAGCCGAGGGTTTGACAGCCACCGCAACTGGAGATATAGATGTCGAAGCTTCATCAGTCTTTCCCTCCTTCGTCTTCTTCTGCTTCTTCTTCTTCTTTCCTCCGGCGAGAGTCTCTGTATCCTGATCAACCGCCATATCAGCCGTACGTTTCTGTCCAGTTATGGGCTCAGCAGCTGGTGTTGTTGGAGTCGATTGGGATGCAGCAGCTTTCTTTCCTGCCTTTTTGGAAGATACAGCGGCCGTCTTCTCAGTGGGTTCGGAGGGCTTCGTCTTCTTGCCAGCCTTTTCAGCTTCCTTCTCCGGTACTTTATCTTCAGCTCCTTCAGCGCCGCCCCATTCACCAGCATCGGTAGTCTCAGCCTCCTCGGCATCATCGACGTCCATCCCATTCCATCGGCTCTCGGGAGCGTCATGACCAAGAGGACACGTCCAGATAGGTAAGCTGACACTTGTCGAAGTTTTGATATTCAGACTCTGAATATTTTCCCAGCCTCCAACCTTGGACACAACAGCGGGTATAGCGGTTTTCAAATTAGCAAGTACTTCAGACTCTTTATGCGATACGTTAGCGATTTTGACAGAACTATTAATGGTAAGACGTTAAGAAACGAGATGCAGTATGACAGAAAGACAACATACGTGCAGGTGCCCTGGTTTTGAAGGAAATAGGTCGACGAGATAGCCTTTTCGAGCTCTGCCTTGAGGTCTTGCTTAGTCAAAGAGACGGGTATCGGCTGCCTAGCAAAAGAAAGAAAATTTAAGGGAGCTGTAACGCAATTCCTATAAAATACACACTTTTTCGCTTTGAACCATTCTTTGCCCAAAAGCTTAGGCAAAAGAGGAATGACCCTGTCGTCCGCCAAAAAGAGTCCGTTCTCCCTCAAAAGTAATCTCCGTGCATCAAATCCTTTGAATTTCCCCTTCAACTTCTCGACTCCAACGACGCGTGAGATAAAATTGACATTCTTATTGTCAAGCAGATCTTTGTATTCTCGTTGAGGGTCTTTTGTGATGAGACAGACGGCTGTTAATCGCGGGTCGACAAGGGGGTGCTCTAATGAACTGAAAAGAAAAATTAATACAATGTGATAAAAAGTTTAAGCTTGGGTAACACATACATTCTTTGGGGCTTCAGACTCTTAGTCGGTTGCATCTTCTTTACAGTCGTAACGAGCCAGACATGCTGCTCTTTGCCAGGCAAGAGCTCTGTCTCCTCCTCTTTTTCCTGCTTCGACTTGGCATACTTCATAAGAGAAGTAACTGCCTTTTGACATTGTTCGGTAGATACGTGAGCATCGATGAGAGAAGGAGTTTTGTTGCTGACAGCCATGGTCGCAGACGTAGGAGACTCGAGAGAGGAAAATAATGTCACAGCCTTGTCACACCTTCCTGTCGTCTATCTTGAAGCCATGTCGGCGTGCTTGCGGTTTACTCGTCGTGTGAGTATTCCAACTTTCGGTTGGTGATATTTTAGCAGTAATTAAAGTATCTGTAGGTTTGGAAATCTTTTCTAGACAACAAAGGTTCGAGGAACCCATAATGCTCGGTCCGGAGGATTCACTTCTATCTAACTAGGCCATGATGCTACGTGTTTTCCTCAGGTGTTTATGCTGAAATCCTCATTATAAATATTTGCTTAAATCATTTTAGTTGAAAATCGAAAGCGCTGTGCCTGGCACAGTTCACGCTTCTCTTAAGATTGAGGATTATAACTGTCAGTGACCTTATCCCTTGGCATGCTCCTAGCTGGGTCGCTTCAAGGAACTCTTCGTACTTAAAAATATGCTGTATTTTTCGTCAGTAAACAGAGTTAGAGTGAGTAACGCTGAAGCATGTTTTAATGCCGGAATCCTCATTAATTTAGACAGTTCACGGAGGCTTAATTACCTCGCTCACGGATACCCTCGGTTCTCTTGCAGTGGGTGCGTAATATCCATTCGCAAATGTTTAGCCATACCTCTAATATATATATATCGGAATATCTCTCCTGTTACAGCTACGAAGGGCCATTTCATGACAGGTTTGTTCATAGTAGTCATTCGTCCCAGGGGATATATCGTTCAGTCTTATATTCTCAGGTGTTTCGACTGATATCGGAACCTCGTTCGTTAAAGGCGCTGGAACCACCGGAGATACTCTCACTGCTAAGGCGAAGGTGGTGGGCTTAGGTATTATATCCCTTTATTTCCTGCGAAGCATCGGTTGATCATTGTACACCTCAGGAAAATCCCTGGCTTACACACGCGTAGAATTTACAAATTCTAAAGGCCAATTAGTCGCATTTGGTCGTGAGTGATTAATGATATGCTTCTTATCCATGGACCTTCAAGCTAAGCCTAACTGTTAATACAATATAGATCATACGAAGTACGTTGGCAAGAGCCATAATCATACGGTGAGTGTCATTTATTTCGTATATCCTTAAATATCGTGACATAATATCTCTAGAAAAACGTCGTATTTTCGGAGGATGGCGAGAAAGTCATCGAGGGAGAAGATGTGCCCGAGTGATATCTTAGTCTCTGTCATATCCCCTGACCTTTTAGTTCTGGAATTACACTGCTAGAATAGAAATGCAACATGATACCTCTCTCTTTATATATCAATATGCTTTCCAGTCTTTTCACGAGCATTTGATGGTGAATATTGAATCCATTGAACTGGCGAATTACAGCAGTTTCCCAAAAGGGGGATGTACTTATATTGCGGAAGCTAAACGCGCGTGAATGACCGACAATCTTGCCACGGACTCCTCCAAACGTGTCGCGCAACGTTAACCAGGCTGGCCCTTGTACAGGTCCCTCCATAAGAGCGTAACATCAATATGTTCGACTTCCCTGAATCCCAAGAACCCTCACTCTTCTTTGGCCAGAGCCAGCGAAGATCGAGCTTGAGGGCATCGGATTCTGCACCTGGCACACCACTTGTTTCATACGCAAGACAGCGAATTCCGTCTCGAAACTCAACTATCAGCGTACAAAGTCGCGCAGAGTGAGGACATATGTTCCTATTAATTGTACCTTGTATTAACGTGCCCTTGCATGCAGGTCTGAGACGTCTGAAATTCACGCACCTGTACCTAGACGGCATCACCTCCTACAGCGAAACGGTCCAGAATGGTTACTTACTCCAGATATATCGCCAGCATCTTCTAGGCCCGTCTCACCTATTCCGTCGCGTAGCAGCTTTGGCTCTTTGCACCACACCCAAACTGTCAGTTTCTCGGCCCTCATGGAAGACAGCAGAGAACATAAGGGGGAAGAAGAAGTGAAAGGATGGGCGCGAAGGTGGGTACGCTGGATGCACCGTAATTCTATGCGAGGATACGTTGTACCAGTGACTATACTTGCGGCTGCATGGCTTAAGTGGGTTGTTGGACTGGGGGGATACTCAGGTTCATACGCTCGGTATTTGCATGTTTTAGAGGAAACTAATTTCGAATTTATTAGGCTACGGCATACCTCCAATGCATGGTGACTTTGAGGCCCAACGGCACTGGTTGGAGATCACAACTCATCTTCCGACTCGCAAATGGTATACATACGACCTCCAATATTGGGGATTGGACTACCCTCCTTTGACCGCGTATCATTCTTGGCTGTGTGGTAGAATGTACGTTCCATGTTCTGTATCCATATCATTTCTTCTTATAATTATATGCAGTGGATCATGGATAGAACCCTCGTGGTTTGCTTTGGACTCATCTCGAGGTATTGAAACCCCTGGCAGCAAAGTTTTCATGCGGGCCACTGTTCTAGCATCGGATCTGCTGATATACTTCCCCGCTGTATTCATGTTTGCTAGACGATGTCTAGAGCACAGATCTGGGCGAACACAAGTATGTCAAATTCCACCGTCACTATTTAGCTCCTCATAACCATTATTCCCAGCACGCCTCTCTTATAAGTATATTATTACAACCTGCACTCATCCTCGTCGATTCAGGTCATTTCCAGTACAACTCCGTTATGTTGGGCTTCACCCTATTATGCCTAGATAATTTAACAATTTCTTCTGACCTTGCGGCCGCTATCTTTTTTGTCTTGAGTCTCGGATTCAAACAGATGGCGCTGTATTATGCACCTGCTATTGGAGCCTATTTATTAAGCAAATGCATTTTCCTTGGCCCAATTCAAGGGTAAGGAATCCACTTTCATGAAAACAATCTAGTTGATAACTGATGCATTCCTAGGTGGAAGCTATTCTTTAGACTCGCGCTGGTCACTATTGCCAGCTTCCTATTCCTATTCCTTCCATGGTTGACACCCTCTGCCATCAAGGAACCCTTTATTCGCATATTTCCTTTCAACCGTGGTCTCTTCGAAGATAAAGTCGCGAATTTCTGGTGCGCAAGTGATGTCGTAATGAAATGGCGACGATGGATTTCCCCGACGATTCTTGTTCGTCTGTCTGCCATCCTTACCGCTATTGGATTCGCGCCAGCTGTATGGGGCTTGCTTTATGGAGCATGGAAAACCAGCAAATGGGCTACCGGAAAGTCTACGTCGGCCAAATCGCCAAGTCCAACCCTTGCATTACTTCCCTATGCTCTACTCACATCTTCGCTCTCCTTCTTTCTCTTTTCTTTCCAAGTCCACGAAAAATCCATCCTGCTGTCATTACTCCCTGCTACCTTGCTCCTATCTGGTGCAGAAAGTGTAGGGGCCGGCGAGGACCGGGAATGGGGTATCCTCTTTAACAACGTTGCTGTCTTCAGGTACGTCGGCCGAGCTTCACTACGATTAATTAATTAAAATTAAAATCACACATCTCTTAGTATGTGGCCTTTGCTCAAGAAGGATGGATTAGGATTGCAGTATGTCTGCCTTACACTACTATGGAACCGCGCCCTCGGATACAATCCGCTTGAATTGAAATCCGGGTTTATAATCCACGCTTTATCTCTTGTGCGCCATTTTGTTTGGTTCTACTTGCATTCGCTGACAGTTCATTCAGTATGCATATGCAACTATACTGATTCTCCATATCGCGGAAGCGCTCATTTCGCCGCCAGCTCGCTATCCAGACCTATTCCCGGTTCTTAATGTTCTCGTCAGCGCAAGTGTCTTCGTGTCGGTATGGCTATGGAGTATTAAGAGAGGAGTGGAAATCGGATGGACATTATCCGGACCTCCACGCATCAAGTCAAAAGACTCCCAAGAGAAGAAGAGTCTGAAGACACCCATCGGCGAGAGCACCCGTGCACGGAGGAGGATATCCCATTTGCGGACGACGAGCGAGGCTATAGACAAAACATGAAGGGTCTGCAAGGAGATTTACTTTAGTTAAAAAAATGCATATATTATTCCGTTTTGTGTCAATAATAGGACTGATCTGTTATGTACTATTTGCTTCCGCCCCGGCGCTTACCACACCGTTCTTCTGTTGGTCAACCTCCTAATTCGCGCGTGTTGGTTTCTGAGCAACCAGTAGAGGCTTGATCTCTTCTAATTTGGAGGCGATATAGGCCTCTACAGTGCCCGAGGGAGTTCTGACACTATGGCAGCACTCACCGCTAATCCTCAATCTGCCTTTAGCCCACCATCTTGGGATGAGTCTATTGTGCCGACCTTGAGGAAGCGTATGTCCTACTGCACCTTTGCTGAATTACTCTAATGGTGCCATTATTTCAATAGGTTTGGAGAACGAATCGCGCATTCTGAGCAAACGGTTATCCACGATATCCGTATCGGACGATAATGCTCGCGCCGACCCGGCTCAGAATGGTCACCGTGCAGTTTCACCTGCCTCGAATTCTACCGGCGAGTATCATATACCCACCCAAGCCTCTGTCCAGCGACCTAGTGCGATACCCCGGCCCAGTTATTCGCGAGAACGATCCAATGGAAGCACTTCCACCCAAGGACGCAATGGTGATTCAAGTAGGAAGCCCGGGGCCAAGAGACAACGAACTCTTTCGACGCCTTTTCCATTTGAAGACATTGCGACATCATCTGAGCCTCCCCTTCCTAGCGGCGGTTCTGTACTGGCTGCCTCCACTTCGGCCTCAGCTCAAAGAGTTCAAAGTCCACCCTTAGGACGCACTACTCCTACACCCAGCCGCATCCCAACAGTGGCTTCTCGAGCAAGGAGTGCTAGTCAGTCAAGCCAAAGTCAACGCGTCTTGAATAATGGCAAAGCCAGCCTTCCTGCCAGTTATAAGACCGCACATGAGAAGGCCTCACAATCCACGGAGACGCTACCGCCCAGTCTGAAGGGAAAGGTGTCAGCAATCAGTCTGTCTCGGCAACGAATAGCAGACGAGCAAAGACCGTTTCCCAGCGAGTCTAGTGCGAAGTCTATCGATGAGGGGCGTCTTTCGTCGGACGAGGAACAGCCATTCCAGCATTGGTACCGGGGAGACGTAGCGAGAAGCGGCGGCGTTGGGGAATATAAAGTCGGAAAGCGGGTAGAGATGCTAGATATCGCTAATTATGGGCACGCGTTGGGCACGAGTCGTAGGAAACGCGCTTACGAGGAGCCCATCATTCGTTCAGAGAATGTGGTTCAACCACATGCACGGAAACGGGCAGAGAGCTTTTCAAGCATTGAAAGGACAAGCATTTATATGGAACCTCAGGACGCTGATCGGGTTTTGGATGAGACCCCCCTTACCGATATCGACGACGAGACAGATTACGAGCATGCTCGATATCTTAGTGATCCATATGCGAGGTTCATTGCGGCATCCAATGGTCATCAGTCAGATATACCACAATCTCATTACAAGTCAGACTCACAAGATACAACAAACCAATATCCTCCTTCATCCCGGATACCCTCACCTACCGCACAACTGCCCACCTCTCAAATACCGCAACCCTCCCGTATACCACAGTCCGGCAGACTACGACAATCCTCAATCTCTCAACCTCGATCACGATCAACCTCCATTAGCCAGAAACCGCTGTCGTCAACCACCCCCACCTCGACGCCTGCCGGCCCGTCGAATGGGACCCAAGCCGCTAATCAGCGTGGACGAACGAAGCCGGCTGGAAATCCTTCCAAGACTCCAGTTAAAAGTAAGAGTCAAAAACGTTCCAAGAGCACAGGGGATGCGTTACGATCCTCGACTACAACTCCTCAACCTCTTAATACCAAGGACTTTGATGGTCTAGCAGACGCTGTTCCCGATACACGTACTCCGATTGCGAAAAATGGTAACTGGGACGACGTAAGCGATTTCTTTCCTATGCTTGCACATTAGATGACCGACCGGTGTCCTTCCAGGTTATTCTCCCGACTGTTGCTCGACGAATGGGCATTGAATATGAGATGGAGAACCCTGAGACTGCGCAAAAGAGACGACAAGCTGAAGCCCCTATCGAACCGGTCCGTGTTTTGGATCTTTGCTACCTATATTCTATGTTATTAAACTAATTCCATGGCTAGGCTCCTGGTACATTTGGCTTCGATCACTCGAAATACAGACCTCCTAGGCCATCAGAAGATATTCCAATGGCAGAATTTGGGCAGCTTCCCGAGCCTCCGAAAGAGACAGAAGAAGAAAAACCCGAACCGTCTTTGCCGCAACCAGAACAACCCAAACTCCACCGTCCGCGTCGGGACACTTTACCTTCTACACCTCCTTTTTCAGATTACGTTGCGCCGCCAGCAGTACCTGTTTTACGAGAGCGAACGGATATTCCTCAGGTTGTTCAGACTGGGATGCGTATTCCTGTAGCACCGCAATCCTCAGTGGTCGTCGAAGATGAGCGCGGCGCAGGATGTTGCAAGTGTGTTATTATGTGACGCGCTCCTTGTCGGTCTTTTATCTCATGTTATCTCTATCATTTAAGCCTCACATTCCTTAGCTTCATCTTTCCTATCCATTTTCTGTTCGTTTTCAATCTCTATCTCTCTCCTCTCTCTATCGCTCATTTGATGTGGATCTTACTTGTCGGCGTCCTCTCCTTCCATCCTTTGCTTTGGTATTTCTCTTTCATCTTGGTTTCCTCTCATCTCTAGCAATGTAGTATTGTCAATTTGAACACGATGGTTTGATCTGTTATCTACCACAGCACGTCTTTCTGATTCGCAACGTTAGACTAAACTCAAATAATAATGTACACTAGGCTACTACGGAACGGACTTCTTTTATTACTTAATGATTGGTATACATAACATTATGGGTATTAATCATCATCAACTTCTTATCTGCCTAGAATGCGTCACTAAATATCACATATACCACAACCAGAGGTTAGATCTATGAATTTAAGTTGTTGCTGTGGTTTCTTCCCTCGGCACTATTACACCCAGATCGACTACGGTATAGAACGAAAAAGTCTTCATTTCTGGTCCAGAATTTTTCGAAGGCGTTCTCTGAGTAGCGTTGCCCTCCTCTTGAGCACCAGGGTCATCCGATCGATACGTATACGAAACCAACATGTTAAACTATGTGTTATGGTATGGTTAGCTTAAAGTCGGTTTATTGTGAAATTCGAGAAAACCCCACCTTAATTTCTCCACCGGCATCTCTCCCAACTACAACTTCGCCACCTACAACTGTCGTGTTTGCTTTCTTCTCCAGGACACCCACAGTTTTGGTCTTCCCTTTGCCCCTCGCCTCGCGCTCAGCACCCGAAAGACCACGCATTTCTAGCAATTCATCGATATCCTCCACCTCATCAGCGAACATTTCGTCGTCGTCTTCATATTCCCATGCTTCTGCGTACGCAGCAATGGGGAATGCTGTGGTTGGTAAAGAAATGGCGAACGTGGGCCGCTTGTTGGCAGGATTGACAGTGCGTTGCATAGAAAGTTTAACGGTGATTGGGTCATATAATGGATTGGTCAATACGATATGGAAAGGGTATGTCTTTCCGGCTTGCATTTGGGGAGGAGCTTGCTTGTCATCGTCCTGTGTTGGACGGGTCGACGCGGAACGCTTGAGGGACGCAAGTGTTACTGGTGGTGGTGCGAAAGTAGGAAGATTTACAGATATAGCAGGCAAATAATTTGCAGCTACCAACTTGATCTTGTAGCGAACTGACTGAGCCTTTTGCTCCGGTTTAATGAGGATATGTCGACATGTAGGACAACGCTTCGACTTCTTGGATTGCAGGGGAATCCGCAGAGGTTTCAAATCCCTATATAAGGAAAAACACTTAGTACAAGAGATGGAATCTTCATGAGAGGAAGGCTTACTCGGAATGTAAGGACGTTGTCCAGCTACTGACCCATCGCTGCTCCACGCTAGCGACTTCACCAATATCTTCTATCTTTTCCAAGAATTCAACATCCTCCTCTCCCCCTCCATAACCCAATCCACCGTCTCCTCCAACTTGAAACTTGCTCTTATAAGGAGCGACTTCGTCTTTGTTGTGTTTCTCAGACCTTGACCGACCGTGACGCGCAGAATATTTGCCAACGCCAGGAATATCGCGGGAAAGAGCAGAGGATGCTGCTGCTGTGATAGGATTTACATGATGCGAAGCATTTAGAGGGGCATTAACAGAAGCAGCCAATGTCGATGCTCGAATAAATGGCTCGAAATGCTCCTTTAGGCGGTCGAATTCTAAAGAGTCTGGAGCAGAGTCTTCATATTTCTGTAATTGTACTATCACAGACAGTCAAAATATAGCGAGTCTTCATGTATTACTAACACGCACCAGCAAGACCTGTAGGTTTGTCAAATACGATGCCTACGTCTGCGGAATCCCACCGACAAGAATTGCAGTACAGAAAGAAGGGAGGTTCCCCTATAGCGCTTACTTGGATCTTGAGACGGGGGTCCTCAGGTTCTGGAGGATCAGATGGCACAACAGATAGCGTATTCCGGCAGTGAGGACAAAGAAAGCAGTTTCGCGCACATCTGTGGTCTTCTGAGCAAAATGCCTTTCAAACAAAATATATTTCACAGACGTACCTATTCTTTTCTGCTCTTACGCTAGCACTGGGAACTTCGAATAGACAGTTTGGGCAATAATATCCGCTAACTTCAACAAATACACATCGGTTACACCGTATGGCGTCGCATTCTTCACAAAAGTATAAAGTATTCAGTGGGTGAAAGACATGTGAGGACGACGGGAGATGTGGGGGTGGAGGAGTTGCTGTAGGTGATATACAAGGGCAATGGTAAAGAACTGAAGGAGGTGGAGGGAGAACAGGCATCTATAGTGGCTTCACGCAAGCTCCGATCAAGATTGGTAGTAAGCGCGGAAAATTGGGCGTCTACTTTGCGTTCTTCTTCTACTCATGTCCAAAAAATCAGGAAGGCTTTCAATCTCAAAAGAAAAGGGCAAATCGCCTGAAAAATCTTCAAAAATAGCAGCTGAAACTGCTGTCAAAGAGAAGAAGGTCCCTCAACCAAAATCAGCATCAGAGCCAGAGGACAGCGAAGACGATGAGGAGGACGACGGTGTTAACGAGCATGGGATGGAGAGGTTAATGAAGGCATTGGGGCAAGATGGTTTAGATGATATTGCACAACATCAACTGCAATCCTTAGACGGGGATAAGGAAGACGAAGAAGACGAGGAAGAGAGCGACGAAGATACCACAGAGGTTCAAGCTGGCGCGGAGGAAGATGACGACGACGACGACGACGTAGATGAGGACTACGAAGATGTGGAAGAAAAAGAGGAAAATGAAGCTGCAGAAGGTTCGGACGGAGAAGAGGAGGGCATAGATTTGGACCAGGTCTCCTCAGTTGACGAAGACGTCGTTCCGCGCCAGAAGATTATTATCAACAATACCGTATGCCTTTTTGCCTTTTTTATATTTGTAATAGTATGCTAATGTTTAGTTTCAGGAGGCCTTGGACCGCATACGGGAAACCATCCAACTAGATCCCTCACTTCCATGGACGGAAACGCTCTCAACAACATATCCTCATACCCACGAAGTTGAGATCGCAAATGACCTCGATCGTGAACTGTCATTCTACAAACAAGCTCTGTATTCCGCCGAGAAAGCGAAAGAGCTTGCTGAAAAAGTCGACTTCCCTTTTACTCGACCAACCGACTACTTTGCAGAGATGGTGAAGTCTGATGCCCATATGGAGCGGATACGCCAAAGACTACTTGACGAAGGTGCTGGCATTAGAAAAAGTGAGGAAAAGAAGAGAGAACGTGAAGGCAAGAAGTTCGGCAAGCAGGTGCAGATCGAGAAACTGAAGGAAAGAGAACGGGGAAAGAAGGATTTGGACGAGAAGCTCAAAAGCCTCAAACGAAGTAAGTCTTTCTGCATGATTACAGTACCTGCTCGTTCTAACCAGGTCGATAGAGCGGAAATCTGGCGGTATGGAGGGTGACGAAGAATTCGATGTCGCAGTTGAAGACGCCGTTAGCGATCATCCAAATAAGAAAGCCAAGATGCCCCGTGGAAAGCGAGATTCGAAGTACGGCTTCGGTGGACAGGGCACAAAGGGTTGGCGTGGAAAGCAAAATGACCGCGAGTCTACCGACCAGATTTACGATAAAGGTCCTAGCAAAAGCGGTGGTAGGGGAGGCCGGGGTGGTCGAGGTGGCAGAGGTGGTGGCAGAGGTGGCAGCAGTAGCAGAGGTGGCAGCGGTGGTAGTAGAGGTGGATCGAAGAGACTGGGCAAATCTCGCCGTGTGGCTTCTCGCGGAAAGTGATAATACATCAATAATAGAGGGTTATTACAGGCAAAAGTACATCGTTATGTTCTACGGTAATGTTATATATCTTGCTAGCCTCCAGGGCCAGAAAGGATCCCTCTGACCCATTCACCGTCATTCATAAGTCTTTGTGCAAAGAAATCACCAAATGTTTCCCGTAGACGTTCTATGTATGGCATGTCCTCTTCCGAGGCTGGATTTAGAGGAACTGGTTGCTCATCAGAAGCTGGTCTCAGAGATAGTAAGGCATCCTAGAGTGAACGTGGGTCAGTACGAAGTAAGCTTCAGAAAAGAATATACGAACAAAGACGGCCTTCATCAAACTTTCATTAACTGACTCCGATTCACCTGCAATCTCGTCCCCGATAACCTTAACACCTCCACTCTCCACCAAACCCTTTCTTGTCGCCTCCTTACCGACACCCATCAGCCCTCGCACCGCTCCTTCTCGAGTACCTCTGCTCTTTCCTGGGGAAATAAGAGCGAGTAACAACGTCTTCATTATTCGTGGCGATAGTGATGGGTACGTCGTGGAATGAGCTGTTAACAATCGAGATAGCGTTTGAGCTGCTAGTGTTCGGAGATGCGTGGCATGTGAAGGAGGTAGAGAGGCGATGAGAAGGATAGAAAGTAGTGGAGGGAGCATTTGATGGAGGTACGGTTCAATAAAGAAGTTGGGATTTTCAAGAAGTGAGCCAAGGACTTCCAACCATACTTCGATCGTTCGGCCTTCTGCCTCTGTATCGAGTCCTGATCTTAGAGAATGAACAACTCCTTCTGCGACCCAACGAACAAGATATGGCAGCAATCCTTGCAATCCAGCATCTACACGGAGACTGGCGAGCGCTGCATCTCGTTTGGCACGATCTGCGGACGGAGGTATGAGCGATCCTGTTAAGCGATTATAGTATAGTTGAAGTTCTCGAGATAATACGTGTTTGACGAGGGGTTGTTTGGTACCGGTGCGTTTTACAGCTTGCGCGCGTGATTGAGATGCAAAGACATCGCCAGTGGTACCGTTTTGCGTTGGAGCCGCTGCTGCTTGCAATTCGGCATCTGGATCCGTTTTGGGTATAGATGGTGGATTTTCAGGTATGAGAGGCTGTACGCCTTCTACTGCGAGCCAGTGTGCCGTCCAGCTGACACCCTTGGGTAAAAAGACCTTCTCCTCTTTAAGGACTTTGTCAAAGTCAAGTTCCTCATCTTCGACATAGTAGATTGGTGCAGAATTGGGTACTTGAACTTTCCTAAACTTTGGAGGATTTGCTGGGGAATGTCCATATAAAGGTTCAATGTTCAAGACGCGTAGTGCATGGTCAATATCTGAAGGTGTTAAGGTCGTGCGACGAGCATGGCGCATGAAGCGAGCAGCTTCCTAGGAGAAGTCAACTTGGTGAATGCACGTAGATAACCTTTGAGCTCACCTCTACGACCTGATGAATCCTATATTCGACGTCACTGGCCAACGCTGAGGCCACATCTTCTTGCAAGTTATTTATTCCCAAAGACTCGGCCACATCCTAATGCTATTAGCAAAATCAGAATCCTGCTTCAAAGATATATAATACCTTTATCGATTCTGGCTTGTAAATACCAGTCTGGATGCGGGCCTTCTGCTTGCCGTTCATGAACTTCACTGACCGTGGCCTGGGCGAACTGCAGTGTGACAGTGCGTGACATGCATACTTCGGATCTGCAGTCTGTACGCTGAGGCTCCCTCCGGTGGTTTGTAAGTCTCTCAGCTGCTTGAATATCACTTGTCAAACTTACCAATGGAGTAGCACATATTCTTTCCGCAAAGCCTGGGCCAGATACTTTCTAACCAGCCAGCTGCCCGAGCTCACAATGAATTTCGAAGATGAAATCGTGGATATTGACGGAGAAAATGAAGAAGCAATCGATATCGAAACTCCAATGGCAGAAACCCCAACCTTCCCGATGGAGACCACACCAGCTCCCGAAATCAAGGCGGAACAAGTACAGGAAATATTGCCACCACCTCCCGAGCCAGCCCCACCACCTGCAGGACTGCCAGGAGGTCCTCCAGCGGCAACTGCTCAAGGAGTAGGGTCAAGTGGAATGATTACGCGTCGCTCAACTCGTGCAAATCTTACCCAACCGAATGTTGAAGGCTCGGAACGCACCACGCGCAGTGCAGCAATGGGTGCACGACCGCGTCTGAACTTCCAGCCTAAGCTGAAGTTGAAAGTCAATGAGCGGCAAGCTGGAGGAATGTCCTTCCTCGGACCTTACGATAGGGAGCTGGATTCGGATGATGAAGATTTGGCGTTTGAAGAGCAGTTCATTCTGAGGATGCCACCGGGAGAGGATTGCGATAAACTGAGAGAGATGGTTGAGAAGAGGGAGATGTCTAAAGATGTTTACTTTAAATTCAAAGGCAAGTTCGTCTTTTATGCTCCTACTTTTTATATTAACATAGCATACTTACTATAGATTCTCGTCGAGGAATATTCCACATAGGAAACAACACATATTCCGCGAAACTAGTCGATTTACCCTGTGTCGTGGAATCCAATAAAACGCTTGACAATAAGAATCTGTTTAAAGTCGCAGATATCTGCCAAGTATGATTCGCATTCTCTGGGACGACCTACTTGGACTGACGCATTATGCATAGATGCTTGTGGTAGAAGATAAGATCCAGAATGAGGATGAAGTTCTGAAACGGTCATTTAATCTAGACGACTTTATCTATCCTCATGGCATCACACCTCCACTACATTGGGTTCGAAAACGACGGTTTAGGAAACGCGTAAATAGACGAGTATGTCCTGAACAATATTCCGGCATATCACAATTACTTACAAACATTCTTATTGCACAGACAATCGAGACAGTCGAACAAGAGGTAGAACGTTTACTTGCCGAGGATTCACAATCTCAAAGAGTAGAATATGGTACGTGCTGTAACTACTTGCGCGCTACCTCTTCTTAACTCTTCTTTAGTTGTTCTAGATAACGTCAACCCTGATCTCTCCGACTCCGAATTCATAGAACCGGAAGGAACCGGAATGGAAGAAGAAGAAGAGATGCGCGATGAAATGGAGCCCGCAACTCCAGCGCAAGTAGCGGGCGAGGAAGGCGAAGAAGGCGAGGATGAAGGGGATGAGGAAGACGAAGACGAAGAAGAGGGCGATATTGACGAAGAATTGGCAGCAGAACTTGCACGTGAGATGGGTGAAGATATGGAGGAACAAGAAGAGGAAGAGGAAGAAGGCTCTGAAAGTGAATCAGACGAAGACGACGACGAGGAAGAAGATGAAGAGGCTGCTGAGGCGCGCAAGTTGCTTCTAGAAGAAATTAGGGATCTTGAGGCTGCTATTTCAAGGAAGGAGAGTGAAATCAGCGCATCGGTCAACCCTATTATTAAGGTTAGTAAATGGAATATTGTTGTCCTAACCACTCTAACCGCTCTTTCTATGCAGAAACGTTTTGAAGATCAACTCCGTAAGATGAAGACTGACTTGGAACAGAAGCAAGCGCAACGAGGGCAATTGATGGCAGAAAAGCAGCGAAAGAAGATGGTGGAAGAAAAGGGGGCAGTGCAACCTGTTATTGAAGAAGAGCCAGAAGAAGCAGACGAAGACGGTGGTGGACTGTTTGGCTCGGACGAAGATGAGGATATGGAGGAAGTCACTGAGAACATTGGTTAAGCAGTAAGTGAGGATAACTTATAAGAAATTGGAAATGGTCTTTTGTCAGTGGTTCATATTCAGAGTTTATGACCTTTTCTTTTTCTTTTCTTCGTTCTTTATTTCTTTGGGGCGTAGTTTCTGATCATTGCTGACCATTGGACATTAATACCTTACCTTTGTACTGTCGAGTCGCATCCCGTGTAGCATAGTGTAATTCTTAAGTAGTAAGTTCAAAAACTCAGAAAAATTAGAATAAATTCCCGAATAGTTTACATAGTTTTGCCATGTACTCGCGAAATTAGCCTTCAAAATTATCGAGATGTCGGTCATTCCCTGCCCTTCATCACCCGAAAAGGAAGTGAGGTTGCTGACTAAGCCAAATTTGCAGCTCCTTTACCGCGGGACTGCACAACTTCAGGTATGCAGCTCTGCGTCTTTCGTTCGCGTATAACGTTCTCATTTCGTGTAACATGTTTCATATAGTCATGCCTCGCCCAGCCAGATTTCGTTGGAACCAGGGAAAGCCCATATACAAGATCCCTGGTCCTCATATCAACTTTCAGCTCCGGAGTATGCACCCCTCGCGTCTAGCAGATTACTATCGCACAACTCTCCAGGACGATGTCATGTACATGACATACCACCATGAATTTCGTCCACGAGCACCGAAGAGGGAACCTAACATGGTATACGACCCGGAAGATCCCTACGTCAAGCATAGACGAAATGTCCCTAGGGGAGGTAGTCAAGTAGGGAAGGCGCCCCCTGCTGTAACCACGGCGGAGAATGTTATTAAACTGGAGAGGATTGCACTACATTGTTACGTGAAGGAGGCGCTCTCGAATAAGAGTCAGCTCGTCCCGGTTATAATGGCTATGCGTGCTTTATCTGGCGAAACACTCCAAGGAGGAGGGAACAGACATCGTGAAGGCGTACAAATCATAAAAGGTCGTAAAACCGAAGGACCATGGAAAGTTCGTCCAGGAGTACCCTCCGGTTGCAAAGTCGAGATGACGGGCGATAGAATGTATGAGTTCTTGGAGACTTTGGTCAACTTCGTTCTGCCGCGGTTGAGGGAGTTCCGTGGAGTGCCGTTACCATATCCGAAAAAGAATCAACAGACGCCTGGTGGTGTTTCCGGAGTGGTGTCGTTTGGATTGCCTCCACAGGCGATGCCACTGTTCCCGCAAATCGAGGTGAATGTGGATGCGTATCCGAGACTGTATGGATTCCATATGCACTTTATAACGAATGCGACAGGACAAGATGCGCAGATGAAAGCGAGGACGTTGCTCTCTGGGTTCCATATACCATTCATCAGGACTCCTTATTAACTGAGGGGGGTTGAGGGAGAATAGGGGATGGAACTGAAGTTTATATCCTGTAAGTACAAACTGTCCTTGTTTCTTAAAAATCCATCATTTATATGACGAAAATCTCTGCAGGATCCCAGTGTGCATTAAAAGCTTTCTGTATAGGTGGCAAGTAGACACCTAATTGGGTCCTCGAACCTACTCATTACTCTCTTAAGAGCGTATATTCAGGCATTCATTTGTAGTAATAGAATATTGTATGAAATTATCATATACATCGATCTAGTCTCTGTAAGCATGTGAGGATGTCGCGTTAACTGCATAAACGCTTGCGCATTATACTATTTCTGTAAAAATAATGACATATCTACATGTCAAGATTATCCTACCAGAATCAGCACCGGGGAGGAGGCCAAGGATTAAGGGGGCTTCTTAGGCTAATGTCGCGGGAGCCCGAGCGAGGGGAGGAGCGGATGCGATCTTTTAAATGAGATAATAATATGCCAGAGGTCATACAGAAAATGAAAGCTTGGCCTTAAACTAAGATGTATGCAATCAATAAATTAACGTTATATCACATATACGCACTAATTATACACATTTACATAAATATTATCCCGTTATCCCGTTGAGTGCCCTTTGTCCTTTTGTAAATATTATACTTCCCAAACTCTTACGTCTTCCTCTGTTCTGGACATGATGCCAATAAACTGAGGTTTCTCTCCGTGAATCAAGCGGAAAATAGCAGAAGTCCCAGCAAAGAGTGTGTCTGCATTCAGTCAACTTTAAGACCTTCCTTATGAATGTTGCCAAGTACGTACCGTCTTCGGAGCCGCATCTATTACACACAACAACAATAGTTTCCTTTTCGGATGTTGTTCCGTTCTTAGCATACCACAAAGGAAGCAGCCTTGTCAGCCAATAATCGGCTGTCCGGAGATCCCACCTTTTGGCAGGGTCGTCTTTAGAATCTAGCCATGCACACAAGATCACCAATAGACGAGTATCTTGTTCTTTAACATATGCTGCAAGTTCATATGGTCCGTCGTCTAATGAAGTCCAGACAGCAGACGGAAAGGGGTTTAGATCCATGCATATCCCTAACGAGATGCGCCCCAGTATGTCTCCTAGATTATATATCTGGAAGCCATCGCCTAAGGATTGGTTGAATTAAATTAGGGGTGCTGTACATTTCTTGTGAACATACCAGCACGGGCCCAAGGCATGTCTGTGTTGAAGAGATTCGTCTTGCGATACCCTCCCAAATATTTCCCGTCAGGTCCATAGATAAGTGCACTATTATAACCCACTAAATTATCAGAAGAGTCAGAGTCAGAGTCAGAGTCTGGTATTGCTTCGGGATATCCAGCCATGACATGACATCGAAGTCGTTTCGCAAGGTCTCTGCAGCATATTGAGGTCGGGCCAGTCTCAGGATGCTCTAGGTAAGGCCTGATGGCTTCAGCGGAAGGGAATGTGTATCCTAGTGATCGTTGGTATGTGATTTCAACCATGCGGACTACGCGGAGAGTTACCGGTGAGGACCATCTCTGGCATACAGAGCAGATCCAGAGAACCAGGACGAAGTCTGTCAATTCGGTGAATAAATAATGTATAGAAATTCACAAGGAAAGGAACATTACTTTGAAGTTACATCGATTACTTTCTGTGTGTTTTTCTCGACTTGACCGAGCTGCTTATGGTGAACAATAATCCCGCACGAAACAAAAAACGTACCTCCGGTGCAACCTGCACAACTCCAATCCTCCACCGTGCCATAGGTTTGCTACGTACAAGACGCAAAGACCGTTGTCGTTGTAGAAAGTATATGGTTACAGAGCTCGCGTCGCAGATCACTATGACGGGTAGCGGAACCGAACGCGCTTGCCCCGCATATGTGGGAGCGCGCCTTACGCTCAGCTTGAGAACCAAGCCTCGAAGATTGTTACATTCCTCCACCGCACACTCCTTTCTTTATTCAGCCTGGCTTCCACTGCCTTAGGGACCGCTTGGTCCTGTCCCTCTCCTATTATCAACACTTCCACAGGACATTGTCGCTCGTGATCGCGGTCAACCAACATAGTTCCCTCGGTTTCACGTAGATACCATGTCGACTTCAAGTCCTCTAGACTCTGGGAGTGGCCTAGCGCAATACGTGAGGAGCATTAGCGCGTGTTCAACCCATTCTTCTGACCTATATATTGTTTCGGAACGATGTAGCAACTAGGCGACTCCCTGGGCAAAGGCGCGTTCGGTCAGGTCTATCGTGAGTGGCATATTTGCTGGCTCCTCAAAGGATCACTTTGTTTATCAAATTTATTCGTCCTTGGCAGGTGCTCTTAACTGGGCGACGGGAGAGACAGTAGCTGTCAAGCAGATCGATCTCAAGAACATACCACGAAGCGAATTAGGAGAGATTATGGTTAGTTGCTATGAGATAGCTTCGAGAACGAGATTATGACCTCCCATGCAGTCAGAAATTGATCTTTTGAAGAATCTGAACGTACGTTATTATTGCTGAAGCTCTACATCCCTCAAGCTAATGTCTCTGGCAGCACCCTAATATCGTCAAATATAAGGGGTTCGTCAAGACACGAGAATACTTGAATATAATCCTCGAGTATGTTATACACATCGGAACCAAGTAACTGTACATTAACAGTTCATAGGTACTGCGAGAACGGGTCCCTGCACAACATCTGCAAACGCTTCGGCAAGTTCCCGGAGAACCTCGTCGCTGTATATATCTCCCAAGTCCTTGAGGGACTCGTATACCTCCATGACCAAGGTGTAATCCATAGAGATATCAAAGGCGCGAATATCCTCACGAATAAGGATGGATGTGTCAAGCTGGCCGATTTTGGTGTTGCGAGTACCACAACGGCTGTAGTAAATGATCAGGCCGTGGTTGGAAGTCCTTATTGGAGTACGCTTGTAATGATTCATCTTATGAGATAGCTGCTGATGATAGTACAGTGGCACCAGAGGTGATCGAACAATCTGGTGCAACGACAGCGTCTGACATCTGGTATGCAATATGCGCTCAAATCATTTTACACAGTTGACTGACTTCTGTCATTTCCTCAGGAGTGTGGGATGTGTTGTGATCGAACTACTAGAGGGAAAGCCGCCATACCACTTCCTCGACCCCATGCCAGCCCTCTTCCGAATTGTCCAAGACGACTGTCCCCCTATTCCGGAAGGTGCCTCTCCCGTACGTCGTACTCCCTCACTGATTACCATATGCATAATAATATTTATAACTCTTTATTTCAGATTGTCAAGGACTTCCTATATCACTGTTTCCAAAAGGACTGTAACCTTCGTATATCAGCCAAAAAGCTCTTACGACACCCTTGGATGATGGTCGCCCGAAGACAAGTACAAGGAAAAGTGAAATCGGGCGTCGAAAGACCGCTGCCAAATACTAATTATGATGAGGCAGTGTTGAGGGTTCAAGAATGGAATGAAGCGCTCAAGTGTAAGTATTTGCGGTTTGAAAGGAGGTATATGCAAATAATCTTACTTCGATTTGGTTTCCAGCTCCACCTCGCAATAAACCCACTCCTTCCACGAACTCGCAGGTGGTGCCTAAATCTCGTGGAATACATTTATCACCTGTTCATATACCTATTGATGCTATTCCATCTTTCACCTCCAATCCATCGTTATTACCCGGATGGAAACATGGGCATAATGCATTACAGGGTAACATGAAACCTGCTGTCGTGGGTGTTGCCGCGTTGGTGGAGAAGATACAGCCTTTAGCGTTAGCTAGTCCAGAAGAACAGACGGATAATTGGGATGATGATTTCGAAGAGGGTATTTCACTAAGCAAGTTACAAGGTATTTTATCCTTTCTCTATCACTATCCCGTTGAATGAGGTCTAAAGTGGTTATAGCCCTCGAGAAGCCCGACCCCGAAAAGACCGAACCAGAAAGACTGGAAGAGAATGCCCAAACGATTCGACCAACGCGTAGTCCCGGATCTGTTACGAGCGCGCTTGCGAGGCCCCCTCCACCGAAGATCAACCCCATTATTGAGGATTATTCCGACATTGGGGATGATGAAGAATTGGAGGTGAAGGTGGCTGATTTCAAGGTATGCATTTCCTTCCTCTGCAATCCATGCACCCCGAACTAATCGATTTCCAGAATAAGAACTCCGTCCGAAAAGGTCTTTACCACCCGAAGGACATAAAAACCTTCGGACTTGATATCAAAACCTTCGGCCTTGGGACCGTCGAACCTTCTCCTACTTCTGCTCCTCTGCCTAAATCCAACGCGCCGAGCACACCTGCTTCTGCCTCTTCTTCGCCACCCTCGAGTATAGTGAATAATAAACGACCGAGTCCGACGCCACTGACAGGACATTCGCGGTCGTCGTCAATGAGCGGTTCGCTTGGAAGGAGGACAATTAGTAGCGGAAGTGATCTGGAGAGGTATACAGAGCCTGATGAGGAAGACTATGATGATATGTTTGCGGTTGGAAAGGTGAATGGAGCTGGTAAGTGTCTTAAATTATACTTCTCTTGGGACCGTGAATTTAACGGTAAATTATAGTCGCGGAACAACCTGCTACACTCCAACTCACGACTCGTCTATCCAATAAATCATGGGTATGTAAATTTTTTTAATAATCATCCGTGCTCTGACTAACGATCGTCGTCTTTAGTTGGGAGATGAACTATCAGATGAAGAAGACCCCTTCGCTGAGATCGACGAAGGCTTTGACGAAGACGACCTCGAAGCTAACCTTGTCCGTGATAAACACGCACGACTATGTGCCATGGTCAATAAATTAATCGAGGAATTGGTACCGAATGCACCGGATTATGCGCTCAGAGAGGCTTGTGATCAGCTGGTACGTGCTTTGCTTTGCTTTTCAGTTTCGTGGTTAGAGGCTTATGTGTGGTGGGGTGGATGTAGCTGTCAACTATGATCGAAGCACCAGAGATGCAGTTACAAATGGTTTCATCGCATGGGATGTTGGCAATTTTGGAAGTGCTGGAGGCTAAGCCGTCGAGAGACGTTATTTTGAGATTGCTGCAGATTGTTAATTTGGTGAGTCTTTTCTTAATTGAATTCTCTTCTTGAGGACACGGGAGTAATTGATCATTGGATAGCTGGTTACTTCGGATCTTGGAATCTTGGAAAGTTTCTGTTTGATTGGGTTGGTTTTGTCCTTCGTGTGTTAGATATATTTGCTGATGACAGTGTTACAGTGGAATTCCGGTGCTTATGGGTACATTCCCTTTGCTCTTCCTTTGCCTTCTTTCCTAATATGTTTAATTAGGTTTCACATCGAAAAAGTTCTCTTCAGAATGCCGGTTAGAGGCTTCCAACTTTATCCAGTTATTATGTCACTCCTCCGTCCTAACACTGCAAATGTTCATTTCGTAAGTTAAATCGCACCACCGTACCGTCCATAACTAAACACCTTTCAGCTGCCGTGGTCTCCGCGTCCTAGTCGACCTCCTCGATGAAGACTACGCCGAGCAAACGGACCTGGTCGTACACGCTCTCAACGGGATCGGCTCCGTCTTCGATCTTCATTCTCCCACACCGAAGAATGACTTCTGTCGCATGTTCATTCGTGAAGGCTTATTGGATCCTTTATCATCTGCGCTATTAAGTGCTATTGGGAGTCGAAGTGATGCCAGTGGGGATATGAAGTTCAAGATTATACAGATTCTATTGGTGTTTTCTCAGGTATCGCAACAGGATTTTCATGTGAGGAATGCCCTTGGGACGAGAAAGGTTGTAAGACGTGAGTGTCTTTTTCTTTATGGCCCGCACCTCGTATGCTGACAGATTTGGTACGCATGTAGGACTGCTACGGGCATGTGAATTGCTCGAGCCTGAGTACTTGGTGTTGATATTGAAGGCCATTAAGCATCTCTCAATGAATGCTACGCTCTTAGATGTCCTACAGAATGCCAATGCGATTGAAATTCTGGTTAAGATTCTCGATGAGCAATCCGGGGGACTGCATGGCACGGTACGTTATCGCTACTCCTTTCATATATGCTTGATCCTCATTTTCTAATAGGAAGTTTCAAATCACGTCTTCCAAACGTGCTATAACCTTTGTCGACTCAATAAATCTCGACAAGAAGAAGCCGCACAAGCAGGAATCATTCCCAGTCTCAAGCGCATCATCGAGACGAGTTCGCCACTCAAACAATTTGCGCTGCCGATTCTCTGCGATTTGGCGAGTGCAGGAAAAAGCTGTCGCGCATTACTTTGGAAACACGATGGGCTTTCGATGTATCTGAAACTGCTACAAGATCCGTATTTCCAGGTTAGCGCGTTGGAGGCTATCCTTTCATGGTAAGTGTCTGTATTTTTAATGTCATTAATATGTTCCTGAAAGGTTATTCTAGGCTTCAAGATGAGACTGCACGCGTGGAAGATGTTCTAGTGCAGTCATCAGCATTACAAACCTTGCTGAAGGCCTTCGTGAGCGCCAAAGCGAACTCCTTCGAAAACCTGCTCGACCCCTTCCTTAAGATCTGTCGTATCTCGCCCACTATCGGTCTTGGTATCGCAAAAGCCGAATTCTTCCGCCGCATTATCGACCGTTTAAGCCATAGCAAAGCCGTTGTCCGTCTCAATCTCCTTCGTATCCTCCGCGCCGTCTGCGACGTCCACCCAGATCGTTCAAGCCTTGTTGAACGTTATAACATATTTGAGATCGTGCAGAAGCTGAGCAGGGAAGATGGTGCAGTACTGGTACGCGAATTGGCAAGGGAGATGTTACCCGTGTTGGCCCCACCCACATCACTGAGAGCCGCTGCTACTCCGAAAAGCAATGTTGCGCCTAAAAAGAAATCAAGGCGAACGGCTTCGGAGACGAATGTTGGTGATCCTATGCCAATTGCAGGGTTCACATCGTCGAAAGCAAAAATACGGCCGAGGCAGAAATTAGGCGATATTCCATGGCAGGCGTATGCTGGTGAGGAGACAGGCCCGCCGCATGGGCAGAGTCATGGGCCTAATTCTAGTTGGCGTCGATAAATAGACGCAGTACACTCTCTTTCTTCTTTCTCTTTTGGTTATTTCATTCTTATCTGATCCGGTCTGATTTAATATTAATATTCTTTTGCATATTTCCTACGCTCTCTGGTTTTGCATTGTACTGCTGGTTCACCATACCTTTTCGCACTCATTTACTCATATTCATCACTGTTTTGTGTGTAGATATACACGTATATATTGTATTATCTGACAATCGCGAATTCTGTTATTCGTGAGTGCGTGAGCTTGGTGGCTGAAACTCGGGGACTAAGTGACACTTTTTGGGTCACACGTCCACATGCAGGCCCTTCGCACAATGTTCTCTTCTCGACGGCTGGGCCTCTTTGACGGTGTTCCGTGCCCCAACCTTACTGCTTGCTCAAGGAAACCATGCTTATTTTCTCACAGACGAGAACTTTCTGACAGTGCCCCAATCAAAGTCCCGGTCACAGTCATGTCCACCGTGTCCTCACCAGCCAACTCAGGGCCTTCACCAATAAAACCCATTCTGAAGTCTTCTACGTCTGGTCCTAGCTCTTCTTCGTCTTCATCCATTCCAGCCAAGCGTCCCATGCTAGCAAATCCGGCTTCTCCGCTTCGTGCCTCCCCTCTTGCCTCAGTAGAACCGCCCCGCAAACTACAACGAGTAAGCACAGTCAAAAGAGCCGTCCCCACAGCCGTTGCTCCCTCAACCCAATCTGTATGTCTCTCTTATTATCTGTCCAAGCTCCCTCGCTCACTCAACGTCCTTCCCGTGTCCTATTCTCTCGGGTGCATCTCGTCGCACAGTCTGACACAGGTGTTCCTACTGTCGATGTATCGGCTGGTAGCAAGATCCCCGCTGCTTCGCGACAAGCATGCTTGAAGCCTTTATATGAAGCATATGTGTGCGTTGCTTCATAATACATGTTGATGCTGGTATTCATGATTCATTTCAGTACATTATACTCATCCTTCCATTCCTATTTCCCTCATTTGGCAAGAGAGCATGCGCTTGCCGAAGAAATCGAAGTATATACCAAGACGAACAAATTAACCTATCGTCAAGGAATGGTCAATACCCTCATTGCTGTCAAGAAGCGCGAACAACCAACCTCGCCGGACCACAAGAACGTAGGCACGGAGTCCGAGATCAGGGCGAAGGAGAAGGCACAGAAGAAGAAAGTGGAGGCTGCTGATCTTGAGGATATCATCATGACAAGAGAACAGTTGATTCTATGGGGATATATCGTGGATGTTCCTGATGGGCCAGGTGGAGATTTGCCAACCTCCGAAGGAGCTGAACAAGTGTGCGAGAGATGCCAACAAAATTTCGTTGTTAAGGCGTTGGGAGACGGCGCCGATGAGGCATGCACGTATCACTGGGCGAGGCCATATACGATGATGGCTAATGGTGAGTCTATGTCCTCATTAAACTTGGTTATATGCTCATTATTCAATAGGGGAAAAGATTAGAACCTATAGATGTTGCGCCATGTTGCACCCCAGTCCAGGTTGTACGCAAGGACCCCATGTCTTCTATGAGAAAAAGCCCGAGGAACTGCACAGACGGCATGCTTTCTCGCCATCATCTGAACCACCATCTACCCTTTCTGAAGATGCAGTTCTGGACGTCGCGGCAATAGATTGTGAAATGATATATACCACAGGAGGTATGCATGTCGCACGGGTATCTGTGGTCGATGGAGAAGGGAAAAAGGTGCTCGACGAATTTGTCAGATTACCAGATGGCGTGAAGGTAATTGATTATATTACGAGGTTGGTTTCTACGGTTTCATACTCTTCAGAAACAAGTATTGATCCATCTTCGATAGATTTTCGGGTGTCACGCCTGACCTCCTTAAATCCGCTGTGCTTGATCTTCATGGCATTCGACAAGCTTTACGTTCCTACATTGGTCCTAGTACCATTATTGTAGGACATGCACTCGAAAACGATCTGAAGACGCTCCGTATGATCCATCATCGCGTCGTGGATACCTGCATTCTCTTCCCTCATAAGGGCGGAGCACCATATCGACGTGCATTAAGAGATCTGTAAGTTAATCTGTCATTCTTCTCTCACATCCCAGTGCTCAATGAAAAATTATTTTACAGTGTTAGTGAAAAACTACAAAAGATGATCCAGGCAAACAGCGACTCCGGGCACTCTTCTGTCGAAGATGCAATAGCCACTCTTGATCTCGTTCGATATTGGATCGCGAATGTGAAATCCAGAAGGAAGAGAAAGGTGCAGACACCGGAGACACCACCCCTTTCAGAATCTCCATTCAAAATCGTCAAGCTTTGAGTGCCCTTTGTCCTTCATCCGCTCGAGAGAGGTCGTTCTCGTAGCTTTCATCTTTTACCATGGGCATCTTCCCAAACGGATCAGTATCCCATATACACTACATTCCTTGTATGCCAGATATTCCCACCGCAACATCATTACTCCTTCCTACATATGTACTCATATCATTCATGCACATAGTAGACACGCATCGCCTTACTCTCCATGATCACCCCAAACCATAATTTATATGTCTCGATATGTATAGATAAACAACATAATAACGAGAAAACATTTCATATTCGCACTCCAAGGTGAGGTCATGTGTAATATATTCCAAATGATGCTCTTTCGGGAGAACGGCCTAAACATAATTTTAGCCTCAACCTCGCAATCCGCGTAGGCGAGTCAGATGCGGCGGCCCTGACGCTGTTTTGGCACACAGCACATGGACAAGCTTGGAACAAGAACATATTTAAGTTGTGATCCCTAGCAGCTCTACTTCGCTCTGAGACGATAGAATGTGGAAGCTATCCTTGTCCTTCCTGGACATCCTAGGCCTTTCGGTCTCTGTACTAGGGGCGTTGCCTGTATACGGTTCTCCCACTGATTCCAAAACTGGCCGAGCTACCACATACAGCATCCCAAACACGGGCTTTCAGAAACCTACATTCCAATTAACCGTCCTTCGAAACCTGACCAGCGAAGAATGCACCCCAGCTTCATTCGGGCAGACGCAGCAACATCGTTTGCTATCTGTTACCGGAGACGAAGTCATCGTGGAACAACGTATATTTGAAGATCGAGCTGGGCCATATGGATTCATCAAAGTATTTGGCCATGAAGAGGAGAAGATGTGGGATAAGGCAGAGGAATTGTGTTCGAGCGCTCTGCGACGATTCGGCCATGAAACTGGATTAAACTATTCTGACCATTCTAACCAAGCACCTCTCCAAGTTCATCTGGGTCCTCCCAGTGGCCCGCTTCCATCACCTCCTCCATTGGAGGTGTTTCCTCTCTTGGTTACTGGACGGTCCGGGAATAGGGTTGATTTTGTGTTCTTTGCGGATGGATGTGAGTACTTTTTCATGGGTCAATTGTGTCTTCTGTCATCTTTATCCATTCATTCGTGAACCTTTACTTTGAATGCAGACACTGCCAAAGAGAAAAACAAATTCCTTTACGATGCAGCAAGCCTCGCGTTGGAAATGACGCAATATCAATCGTTCTATACAGTCCAGTATATGATTAACTTCTGGGCTGCGTTTACCCCTAGTGCAGAGGTGAGGATTTGCGTTTCTGTGCATTTATTCAATAATGAAGTTTAACGCTTTTTATTATTCATTTATCAAAGAGCGGAATAGGCGTTGGTGGAAAGCCCAAAAAGTATTATTCATGCATACACGGTACTTTTTACACTAGCTCATCAGATTTAATCGTTTAGCACAACTTTCGGCCTATACCGCGACGGAACCGAACTGAGAGGGGTTTACACCAGCAAACCAGAAGTGGCCAGACGGGCATGTCAATCTCTTTGGATGCAATGTGATTATCCCATTTTGCTGGGGAACGATCCTTACTATGGAGGTATTCTTAATTGTTTTCAGTTCTTATCACAGTGAATTAATGTCTCATGTTCCCATATCACAAGGATTGGGAGGAGAATTTGTGTACGTGTTTATTTATCTGTGATTTGTTATGCTGGAATTCATGATGATATTTAGTATATCCACCGCCTCAGAAGTCAACGGCCCACTCGTCCTCCGACATGAACTTGGTCACTCCGTAATCGACGTCGGCGAAGAATACGATGGCGGTTTTGCTTACTTTGGTGTAAATGCCGCTCGGGATCCCGGCGAGAGCTATGAATTCCCTTGGTATCACTGGCTTAGCGACCCTTCCGCTGCACCCCGTGCTGAACGTGCTATCATGCCCTTCCAAGTTTATCCCTGGACGCTCCTAAATAAATCCGAGTCTTGGTCCGGCAAATTTACATCGGCTGGCACATATTCAAGGCATCTTGTTCGGTTTTCCCTTAGTGGACTTCCAGATGCAGATAATTTGAAAGTGTATTTGGATGGAAAAGATTTGGGATGGGAGCCTAAACCAGGTGTTGAGATGGATAGGTGGCATTATGATATTTATAGTGAGGAAGCTTTGAAAGGCGGGGAGCATGAGTTGACGTTTGAATTGGGGGACAGCGCGGAAGAGGGGAAAGCACAGCTGTGTAGCGCAGAGATCATCGAATACGGAGATGAGAATGAGTAGGGATCTTTTCTGTTGACGTCAATTAAACCCTGGACTGATTTCATTAATTTTCAGATTCAACACAACTGTAGGGAATTACGGCGCATACCCGACATTCTCTTATGCCAATACTACTACATACCGACCAACGAATGAACAATGTCTCATGCGCGATGTGACGTCGCCCAAATTTTGCAATGTCTGCAAAGAGGGTCTTTGGATGTCCATCATGAAGAGAGTCTCTGTAATTGACTCACTAACAGTCTTCATCAGGGATAAACCAGGGAAGGGTGGCTGGCCGCCAAAATACTTATTAATTGTCTGGTTAACTGCCCTTCCTCCCTTGCCAGGTGCATCATATTCTGTGTATTGGCAAAAGGATGGAGTCTACCTTGCGCAGTACGCAAACCAGACCAAAATTGAACTTACCAGCGAACCGGAAGTTATAGGAAATTGGACTGTAACTATCGAGTTCTCCCTCGCTGAGGTCAAGAAGGACCCTTATCACCTATTACGCTCCTCGGCACATATCGAAGTCTGGGAAGCGGATTCGCAGCCGATTGTAACATTTGTATGATAACAGGATGTTTCAACGTTGGAGCATATATGTTGCTGAATGCGGAGAATATCATGGGAGCAGTTTTAAAAAAATCCCTTTTATGTAACAGTACAAGAGTATTATTGTCGGCATATTCGCAGAAGCAATATAAGTAGTTGATTACTTGATGATGCAAGGAACTACTGAAGCCTGCCTGGCAGAGCGGCCGCGAGAAGATGTTCACAAGTACAAACTAAATACTTGACAATAGCGCGACGGATCAATATCAAGAAAGCTAATATTACTACAGGAAATACCAAAAAATCAAAAACTGACTTGGACCCTCTCAGAAAGACTCAGAAACCATGACTGTTCCCACAGCATAATATTCCGACTTCCATAGAAAAAATGGAATAATCATTTGGGGACAGAAGCTGTCGTCTACCCACTGAGAGGGACCAAGGGAACGAGACGCCAATGTACATGTGAGGTGTCGTCGGTCAATATCAGCAAAATATAAGTAAGAAAATGCCAAGCTTCAAGCTCTAGCTTAGACCCTCTCATTCTTCAGAGTATTCAGAGTGGCCGTTCTCCCCAACAGTATAAAATGCCTCAATGACTAATTACCTGCGGGGAAAGGGCGAAACTGAGGAAGGAATGAGAGGGACTAAGGAAGAGAGGACAGTGAAACGCTGCAGTTGGAAAGTCCAAGTTGTGGTTTATATTGTATGTAAACGTGGATCGTGCGCTATTCAGCGCTCAGTCTTTAGGTAGTTGCGCCTTAGACTGCCTTCGAAATCTGTGACTGGTTAGAAAGAGGCGCATGTTGTTTGCAGCCGGGACAGGCGGCATCGTGGACCAAGGTCAAGATGCCTTGAGACCCGCTAGAGCCTTAACTTGGAGACGTCAATATGAGTAATAACATGAAAAGCTTCAGTGAACGCCGATCATTATAACTTGATGCGTCGTATCCGAAAGCCATCCTCCATGGCAATAATCGACATGTCAGTGTATACTCAGATACTGGAATAATTGTTATAAATTATAATATCATTGAAAGATAACGAGGTGATACGTATACTGTGGGAACGTATTTTAGCAAAATATATCTGGATACACATAAGGCAAAGGCCTATTCGTCCCAAATCAACAGATTTCTTCCTCATAAGTACGTCAGAAATTAGGACCTCAATGAGTTAGTAAGCGAAATCCTCATCCGTCGCTAGCCTTACATCCAGTGGCACTTGCGGTGTCGAAAAGTCTCCAGCAGGGGGACGAACTACGGGAACTTGTAACCCATTAATCTTCCAGTAAATATCCTTCTTGTTTCCATTCTCATCCACAGAGCTTGGAAGTGAGAAATGCAAATGCGTCAGGAAAGTAGTGACAATTTGTTCTAAATTGGATATGATGCCATGAGTGAGTGTATTCTTAAATAATCGAGAAACATACTCAGTTCCATCTCTGCAAACTTGAAACCACTACATTTTATGGGCATATATGTGAGTAAGAATAAAATAAAATAAGAACTATGAACTCACATGCATGCACGACCACCTCCAAGGAAAGTCATCCTATAGGAATGTGAATCACAGCGTTTCCCGGAGTGAAAAGGTTACCCACATTGTTCCATATACGCCCGGATATTTTGTGACATGCTTGGCGTTAGTGCCAGTAGTATTCTCAGTTTCTCCCAAGACCTGGTCAAGCTTCCCCGAACGAACAATACTCTCGCCAGAAGACGTGAGCCAACGTTCGGGTTTCCACTCAGAGGCATCCTCTCCCCAGATAGCCTTGTTATGATTAGAAGCCAAGATTGAAATCAAAATACCGGTGCCTGCAGGAACAGCAATTGAAGATAATTCGACGCCTGAAGCGGATCGGATGGGATATTGCAGTGGGAGTATGGTATCTTTCCTTACTCTAAAGAACGATAAATGTGGTTAATGCTTTTCATTAGATAATAATTAGCTGCTTACGTGCGAGCCAACACCGATGTAGGGGGATGAACCCGAAGTGTCTCCCGACTGACGGCGTCAAGATACGGTAAACCCGTCAATATATCGTATGGCAGATCGACCTCCTTCCATGAAGTCGGAGACTCAGGATCATCAGCATATTTCCGCTTTGCTGCTCGAATCTCGCTGCGTAAGCGCGCCTGCACGTCGGGATTCTGGGCCAAAATATACAGGACACGACAAATTGCAGTTCTTGTAGTGTCAAATCCACCAAAAATAATTGTACTGACATAATCAAATTAGATGAACATCGGTATTTAGAATAAGTAGAAAGAGTTGACGTACTTCATTTGTCCAAGTAGCTCGGTTTCCGTCATGGATTCCCTAGGAGAGGTAGACATGTTAGCCCGTACTATGTACAGTCAGCAAATGTTTCGATAGCCTAGAAAGGCATAAAAAGACATACAAAGGATACTCATAATATCCCTGCCTTTCATGCGTGCACCGAGGTCTCCTTTGGTTCTCTTCTGACCGCCGATTTCTCCATATGTAGGATCATCCAGAGCGGCCCTCTTTTCTGCAAGAATTTGTTTGCTCGTCTTGTCCAGGACATGAACTATGCTCCGCATGTCTCTGAGACCCTGGATGGGCGCCCAATCGACTATCTTATTTCTCCAGTAAAGTGAGAAGTTTTTTACGAAGAAAGGAATGAATGGTCGAAGTAGAATAATTCTGAGTGCCACATCTCTGAAATGAGAATATCAAATGAGAAAGAAACATTATGTTTTATTCAGCAAAACGCTTACGAAAGCCTCCTGATGGCTTCGAAATATTCGTTTCCTTCCGGGTGCTCCAAAATATCGAATGAATATCCCAATCCGGCTTGACAGATGTATTCCAGAGCACCTCGCGTCATCCAAGGGAGCATATCAATTTCTTTGGAACCTAAATGCCATGTAAGCAATGTTCTCTGAAGAAATGTAAGTGAATTACCGTCTTCAGAAAGGACTTCCGACCGGAATATTTCGCATAGCTTATCTGCAATGGGTTGGATAATCGGAAGCAAGTCCCGCATATTCGCAAGAGAGAAGACGGGGTTTAGCATTTTGCGCTGTTTCCTATGTTGTTCGTCTAACCCAAAAGGTGAATTGACGATTAACATGATATGCGGATACATTCATACCCAGCGTCGCAATCAACCCTTCTCCAAAGATGAGCTTATTTCCCCTAAACATTCTCAGGTAAGCGTGCAATTATTCGTAGATTTTCAGAATATTCACTGACATTATGAACATATCTGTTTCTGTGTATACGTCTTGTTCCCTGACAGCGATGTGATGCAATGCAAGTGGGTCAGATATAAATAATTGTTCACTCTTGATACCGGAGACGATCAGCTTTCCGGTGGTGCTTTAGTAATAATAATATGTACATACACCCAATAGACCATGGATCTTCACCGCTCCTCCATATTTCTCTGCAAGCTTGAGAGAGTATTCTCTACTATCTTGGAAGAGCCTATGATAGTTTCCTATTGAAGAATCAGTATGTGTTCCGTTTATGCCAACAGACTTTGTGCCTACCTTTCAGCCAATGTTCTTTAGTAGGACCTGGCAGATCGGCCAGTGGCGACGTCGCCGTAAGCCTCTTCACAAGTCTCCACACTGCATACCCGAGGAGCAAAGGACCAAATAACTGCAATAGAACCATTGATAAACAACCTGGAAGAAGATAAGTTGTCAACACAACACGTCGTGCGAGTACTTCGTACAAGTCCTGGCTATCAAGCAGCCTGAGAATTAAGGCAGCATGCCTGAATTATAAAAGGGTGACTCAGCCTCTTACTATTAGCCCATGGGAAGTTCACCACATGGTTACTTCGAAAAATATACTAGGAACGGGATCACCTACGATAACTCCAGCGCACGCGCCCAAAATCAGACAAACTCAGGGGTTCGAAGAAGCATCGAATGTCGACATTGACATATTGACAGACAAAGTTACTCCTTACCTTAGCGGAGGAATCTAGTTTAGATATCCATGTTAGCCCATAATAATACATCCATAATAAGAAACGAAATGGCTTGTTGATCCAGATTGATCCACGCCACAGGTACAATTCCTCGGAGCTTCCGAGCAAAGATCATCATTCTGAGTCCTGAGAGTACCAGGGTTACTTGTCATTAATTGGTCCGTAGCCCGACGGAAGATTCAGCTGTTGGTGTCGTCGCTCAATCGTTACTAGACCGTATCTTCTCCAAGATGACCCTTCCATCCAAAACAAAGACATACAGGTCAAATTCGTATTCTGTGCTGACATGTCCGTTCGCCTTCGGAGGTGTCTGGGGGGCTGTCAAGACTCAATTTGACTTCTCTGCGATTTTTGTAATCAACCGTATCGCCGAGTCATAGGCTATCATAGGATAGAGCCGAGTTGGGTTTGAAGACGTAGAAACAGCATGCCAATTAGAACGAATTTGGAGGCAGAGGGTTGTCATCTGTAATTTCGGTTTCTTGATTGCGTCAGAGGATCCATCTTAGATATAACATTTGAACACTTTCGATAGCAGTCGACAGGATTGAATGTTAAGCTGCTGCGATTCGGGTTATCCAACCCGATGTATTGATGGAAGACTCCGTGAAGAGTGCTATTTTCGTAGCTCCAGTGACTTAAAGTACGATCTCACGAGGATAACAAGGGCGAAATCATACGGAGGCTATCGCGTACTTACGAATTTTCTTACAACTAACCCCTCCCACATTTGTTAAAAAAACGCTGAGCAAGGACTCTCCGAGTTTGCTGTCACGACCCTTCCCGATTTCGGCCTTTTTTAACCACAGAAACACCGCGACATAATTGTCATATCATGACCTTCAAGAGAGTGAAATAATTAGAGGTATTGAGCGAAGCGGACGATTCTCTCAAAGACGCAGCGGTTAAAGAACCTTTACACCGCGGGCGCCTATACGAGATATTTCGGGAGATGCAGCACCACTGAACTTGTCGCTAACACGGGGTGCAACGCGTATCTCTTACTCCTCTACACTCAGACAAATCATTATCTGTACGACTATATCTCATAAGCAGACGCGAAATTACCATCTTAATTGACACGAATTGAGACCTACTCTTAGGCTATCGACATCATGGCGTACGAAGGAGAATCTCTAACAACTTTCGAGAAAGCCCCGGAATTCTTCGATGCACTTGAACAATTTCTAACCGCTAGTCTGAGAGATGACCCTACAGTGGAAGAGAACCAGAAGGAGCTTGGGCTAATGGACAAACTGATTATGATTGTGCGTCGAACTCTCCAAACAACCGTGACCGCGTTTCTAACCCTTAACCGCCCTAGCTAGAGGAATATCATGAACAATCTTATCTTCTAGATCCATTCCTTGAACGAATGGTTATCCCTGTCGTGGAAGCTCTAAAGGAACATGTGGCTGAGTTTGCAACTGCCGGAGACGAAGCTCGATGTTCCTCGGCTCGCATCTTACGGATTTCAACCCTGATATATACGTTCATTAAATGTCGTGGACGCAAGACAATAGGTATGCCTATTATTGAACTTTCCTGTTACAGATTATTGTTGACTGTAATATTTAACAGTCAACTTCTTCCCTCACCAAGTTCCCGATTTACCTATCGCCCTCGACTATCTCAGCAATCCCAAAAGCCCGTGTCAATCGCATCCCCAATGGTCATTGCGTTATACCGTTCTATTATGGTTATCCTTAATCTGCATGATACCCTTTGATCTTGCACGATTCGACGATACAGACGTACCGACTGGTTCTGAAACTTCGCGTACGGCACAAAGAATACAGCAAATAGCGACGGAAAATCTGTCTCGTGCTGGTGTCGAAAGAGAAGGAGCGGCTATTCTTCTTTCCAGACTCTATGTAAGGTATAATAGTCATGACATATATTTTGATTCATTGAAATAATACATTTTATACAGAGAAGACACTTGCTCCTTGCTGGGAGGTTTCATCCAAGATTCTTCAGAACGACTAGGAAAGAATCCTGATTTCTTTAGGGTGAGTAAAATACAATTCATGGACTTTTCTGTTGTTAATTTCCAAACAAGACAATAGGCATACTTCAAGCCTTGTGTGAAATCACCAAATCGGGCGTTCCTGACTTGGTCATGCCGTACGTTCCTTCTATGAGAGAAATTTTAGCCAAAGTAGAGGCCAGCGAATTCCTTTTGAACAACTCTCTGGTCAGGAAGTATAAAATCAAGCTCGAAGGTCGCCTGTCTGCAGGATCTCTTCCGGCGGGCACCTCGAAGCTGATGCGGAAAGCGCGTAAGGACTTTATTTCTCATACTTGTATCTGCATTTTTATATATTTATGTACTTCATATAGGGAAAGCTCTTAAGGTCGATAATAACTATTCGGAACAAGATCCAGACTCGATGACCATTGACGAGGACATCGAGATACCTGATGAACTCGAGAATACCATCACGGTACTCCTCACGGGGATTCAAGACAGGGTAAGTTTTACTATACTCGACTTATCCCATCCTAACCTTTCAAAGGATACCTCCGTCCGCTACTCATCCGCCAAATACCTAGCACGCGTATCAGAACGATTACCTTCTTTCCTGACCGAACAAGTATTAGACAACGTCACTGAGCTATTCTCTATCCATCTACCAGCATCTCAACGAATGGAGGATTTACCAACAGTTGCAGAATCAACATGGCAGGGTGCATGTCTAGCATGTGCCGAGATGGCTAGGAGGGGATTAATCACGGGAAATCGGCTGGAGGAGTTATTGGAGTGGTTGAAGAAGGTTAGTAGGCTTTCTGAGTATGTTCTCTCAAGCTAGTATTAAATGTGAATTTTAGGCTTTACTCTTTGATGTACGTCAAGGATCCCATTCAATAGGTTCAAGCGTCAGAGACGCAGCAGCGTACGTCCTTTGGGCATTAGCGAGGGCGCAAACGTTTGCAGCGATGGAACCGTTTGCTATTCCGCTGGCGCAACGACTTGTATCTGTTTCGTTATTCGATAGGGACATTCAGATTCGGAGAGCGGCTAGTGCTGCATTCCAGGAGATTGTTGGACGATTAGTGAGTACAATTTACTTCGCCCTGTTAATTATAAGATTTATAAATATTTTAGAGCCTTTTCCCGCATGGGATTGACGTAATTTTAAAGGCAGACTTTTTCGCTGTTGGAGTACGCAAGAATTCCTTCCTCGTTGCTGCACCTCAGGTGGCACAGTGAGTGGTCTCTGCAATCTTAAGATTATATTTTCGTTCATTTATAATATTTATCTAGGCACCCGGAGTATCGACAAGCTTTATTAGACCATCTGTTAAACAGGTCATTGGTACATTGGGACGTTTCCATGAGAATTTTAGGCTCACAATCATTACGGGCGATTTGCGAGTTGGACCTTGCGAATTTGGCGCCGAATATCGAGGAGAAATTGGTAAATAAATTCCAAGAGCATTACAACGGATTCCATATTCACACCTTATGCAGTTGAAACTCGTGAACTCTTTTGACTCTAACGAAGTTCATGGCGCACTCCTTAGCTTAGCCGAGCTAGCAGCGTTATATAGAGGTGATAAAGAATCTGAAAGATTAAATGTAAGAGTCACCAACTCCAGAGGCATACTATGTTCGCTCATATAAAATTATTTCTGTCAGCTTTTCACGCAGGTCACGAAAATGTTCCCCGGTCTGCTCCAAAAGCGGAGCAACGAACTAGCCGTCTCCGCTGCTTGTCTATTCATTTCTAATGCATTATCGCTTTCTGCAATCGAAGTAGATCCATCTCCTACTTCACCATGGAGGAAAGTCATCGATGTTGGATTACGATACCGGACGACAGATGTACAGGAGGCGGCGACGATGGCGTGGCAGGCTATGAGTGAGTTGGTTGATTGTACAGAGGAAGTTATGAGATGAGTTTTTCTTCTCGTTGTTTGAGATCTCCAAGGCTTATCGTTTTTTTACATATGTGAAAGAATTCCCAAAGGCGTCGCCTATTTTCCAACAAAGCTTTGCGCATGCATTTGGGATGCTTGCATATGACAAGTATGATCATGCTGTGACGGAAGTACTGGACTGTCTATTGTCTGCTGTTGATTCCGCCGTAAGATCGTTGCTCTCCTCCTAAATAATTCATTCTAATCCTGCTTTCGATAGTCTCCCAACTATTCATCAAACGTAGAAGCCCGTCGAAACTGCTTCCTCTCCCTCCCTGATATCCCCCGCACTCTCAGGTCCAAAGCTCTCCTGCTCAAACAGGATGGCTCCCCTATAACCGTCCAAATCCTTCATGCGTTCCTGAAAGGCCTGCAAGACTACACATTCGACGAAAGAGGTGACGTCGGCTCTTGGATCCGTATGGCATCTATCCGCGGTCTCGCTTTGACAATTATTTTCCTCTTCGACATCGCAGAGTCAAAGGAAACGACGACGTTTAATCTGGCGGAATGGCTCCCTTTGGATACGTATCATGAAGCGATAGGAGGAATCCTGAAGCAAGGTGTGGAGCGCCTGGATAATGTTAGGAAACATGCAGGGGAGCATTTCGTGGATCTGCTTAAACGGGGTGGACCTAAAGTTGAGAATGGGAGCCAATGGACTATGGATGGGGAGGAGCTTGTTAAGGGGGTGTTTAATGGGTAAGTGGATTGCCTTGTCTCCTCTGGTTCTGTAGGGCTATTTTGACTTATTTTATTTATTTATTTTATTTATAGAGAGGACATTGGATGGAACGATGGACAGTGGTTATTCCCTCGTGCGGTGCAGTTCCTGGAAATTCGGACGTACAGAAAGAGCATTTTAAACGGGCTAGTCTTAAGTGTGGGATCGAAGACTGACGGAACGGTAAGCTTTTCATGTAATAAGCTTGTATGATGTCGCACTCCTATTGACGTACGTCACTGTAGCAACGCCCCGTATCAAAACATCTTACTTCCTATGCGGAGTCTCTCCCAGTTGAATCATCGGCCGGGAAACTGACATTAATAGACCTGACGAAAGACCTCCTAGACTTTGCGAAGAAAGCCCCGACACAAAATCAGACGGTCATTCCTGTTTTGCAGACGTTGGATATTTTATTAGATGGAGGTGTATTGGATAAGTTGGGCGATGACGAGGCTGGGAGAAATGTGTATGTCATGATTTTCCTTTTGCGCCTTTCCCCCTTTACTATTTGGGTCCCATTTTGCGGGATTTATTTCCTTTTTGTTCCGTCATGTGTTTTGGGAATATGGATAAGGAAGGATGCTGACTGGATTCGTTTTTGATTTCTTTTCCCGTTCTCGTTTCGTAGGCTGCAGGAAATCTTGAATATTTCGACGAGGAATGTGGCGCGACTGAAGAATGTACAGAGAATCGGGTGCTCGATGAAGATGTGCGTGCTTTCGTGCATCGTATGTCATTGGCATGGTTGACTTGCTAACCACATGATCTCTTTCAGTGTAAATGGTCTTTTACCCATCCGCTCTATATCAAGTCAGGCGGTGTCCGCGATCCCGAATTTCCTTTTGCACGCCTTTCCAAGGGTGCGTGTCTCAGCTGATTCAAATAGTGCTTGCTTCGAGATGGTTTATCTATTGCTTTCTTTCGTAACAGATACGGTCCGAAACCGCAGAACATCTGTACATAGTGACACAAGCAAAGGATCTAGGGTTCGAAACGGAGGAAGTTGAGAACATTCTGTTAGAGACGGATTGGTGAGTTAATTTCTTATATCCTCATAGCCTTTCTGTCAGGGTTTGATTCGATCTGCGTATGCTGACATGTATTTTGATTGCAGGTCTGTTTCGGTGGCTGATCTTCAGGATAGAGTTACCCAATTGGTGACGTTGATGAGGCCTGAAAGCTGAGCGGAATTTAAATGGTAATTGCGAGTTGGATTGGGAAGAGTGGCGGATGGACCCTGTATCCTGTGTTAATGGAGGAGGTCGTTTGCGGTCATATTCCGCAGCGATTGCGGGATTGCTTGGATTTGTGCTTGAGACGAGTCATGGCAGAATAGTTTAACAGGAATGTTTTAAAAAGAAAAGAACGGCATGGTGTTTGTATGCACTCTTCTTCATTAATCTTATCTGAAGGTCACGTATTTCCGAAATTAACCGACAGAATATACCTATTTATACAGGCCCCCTAGTTGCTGTATGCCCTTCCGAAGATAGTAAGACCGTTTTGGCAATATATCTGCATGTGATGTGGCGCCAATATCGCTACGATCGTGCTCTTGGGATCGAGCATCGACGTGATATCATTCGCTATGACCTCAAGGTGTTACGCGGAAATGGGGTCAATTGGATACAGGAAGGATGACGATGTCAAGAACGAACTGAAGTATTCTCGGGGATGGGAGGAATACTTAGACCTGGACAGCGTATCTCCTAGCAGATCGGTTGGAGTAATTTCTGGAATATTCGTTCGCCTTCCGCAGAGGGCCTATTGAATGTGCCCGCCAGATACGTAACGGGTAGCCAGGCGGGGATGATGCCAAAAGATAAAATAAAAACATTTTGAGCTAAAGGATGGAAAAATTAGGGTGGTGGAGTGGATATTGATGCTGTGTGCGAAAGGAGCAGTGGGAGCCAGTTTGTATTCCCAAAGCAGCTATGTACCGAATGAAAGTCCAGTAACGTAACAGGCTGCTTTATCGCACGACGAAAGCACCGTGACCGGGCGTGGACACTGCAACCGTACCAAAGTATTCGGCTTCAGACCTTGAGTAACTAAAGCGTACGTATCGTATAGACGCTGCCAGCAAACTGAACTAGAAATCAGATTCATTCAAGTTGGAAGGAATAGAGACATCGGGATCACGTGACTGTCGAGGGACACATGAGGGCGAGCTCTGACTTTTGAGAACAAGCAATTGTCATGCCCAAGGAGCAGGAGACTCACACCCCGTCGTCGAGCTCATACGTCTATCCAGTCCGCTCCTTACTCACTGGCATCCACGCCCCTGTCCCCACATCCCCCGATACCAATGTCCACGGTCCAAGTTACATGGACAAACGCTTCGGTCTAGCTGACCAGAATGACCCTAATGACCCCCCTGCTACCTCGCCTCGCACAGAGAAATCTGCCCCCAACTTTCGCCACTATCCTGGTGAAGATGAGGAAGGACATTCGTTCGCCAGCGCCCCCCAGAAAGACCCAGATGCTCCCCCGCCAGCCACCGAACGCAAGCCGAAGACAATTCCGGGCCCAACAGGCGAACCTGTACCTGTCCCAGACAGCAGCTCAGATAGCGTTGGGGATACTAGACGTGCTCCCCTTTCCACCGCAGGAGCCCTTGCAATTGCAGATGGCTATCCAGGCTCAGACTCGGAATCGACTCGCTCAAGTCTCGCCTCCGCAGGGCTGGTCCACCTCGCGCCTATACGCTCCGAATCCCAGTTGTTGAGCAGCCCATTGCTATCGGCCATGAGGCGACGCCAGCGAGGCAGCTACACCGACTCTCAGTCTTCTGCAAGTGGCCCCAGTGGACCCCGGAGCAGCCTGAGCGCAGGTGTTTCCTCCCCTCGCGATTCGGTTAGCCGCGGAACTCATTCAAGTGCACGATCTCGCCAAAGCGATGGACCCCTTATGACGATGAGATTTGAACATGTACAGCAGGAGGACGGAGAACACCATGTGATCATTGGACGAGAAGGCAAATTAACGCAATGTGAAGATGAGGTCCGTCAATCGATTTCTTTTATCAATATATTCTAAGCTTTCCATAGCCCATTCGCGTACCCGGTGCTGTACAAGGATTTGGTGTGCTGGTCGCTCTCAAACAAGAGGAGGACGTATTGTCAGTCCGGCAAGTATCCGAAGTAAGATACCTCATTTTTGCTCGCTTTGCTTTCTAACTTTTTTTTAGAACTGTACTGAGCTACTAGGCTTCTCCCCAAGATACATATTCTCCCTAGAATGCTTCACCTATACCCTCCCCGATTCCCAAGCTGATATCCTCTGGGACAACGTCCAGTTCCTCAATGATCCTGATAACGAAGAGCTCGAAGGACCCATTGAAGGACCGCAAGTGTTTTTGCTCAGCGGATACGGCGAGCCAGGCTCTGCAGCGATAGACCCAGATGCGCCTCCCTCGTCACGAAATACCGACCGACGGGTCTGGACATGTTGGTGTGCCGCACACCGGTCGCCATCAGGCTTGGTCATCTTGGAATTCGAGTTAGAACGAGACATGTTTAATCCACTTTATCCACCGTATCAGTCGGAAAGTGGAGGTTCGGGATCGTCATCGCGCGGCTCAGGAGGATCGGGCGAGACAAGCGAGGGAATGACGGCGATGAATAGTTCGTCGGGTGGTACCTCAACAACTTCTTTAACGCCTGGAAGTGAACAGCAGACTCCATTGGGAGAAACGCCGTTCCCAGAGGTGATGATTGCTTCGCCGAAGGGATTGGCAGGCGATGAGGATTGGTATCCTAGTCCGGAGGACATCTTAGAAAGCACGACGAGCTTCTCAAGACCGCTTCGAGCATTGGAGCGGATGCGTCGGATGAGTCGCATGCCTGGTGGCGGTATTGAATCTACTAAAAGCGGGAAACGGCGGCGCAGTGCACGAGGAGCTGGGATAGGCACGATGGATGTCTTCAGCGTCCTTGCCCAGGTGAACGACCAGTTCGCCGCGGCACCAGATCTCGAAGCGTTCTTGAAAGTGGTGGTCGGTGTCATCAAGGATCTGTGTCAGTTTCATCGGGTGCTGGTGTACCAGTTTGACGAATCGTGGAATGGGCAGGTTGTTGCGGAGTTGGTGGACTGGAATCAGACGCATGATTTGTATAAGAATTTACATTTTCCTGCGTCTGATATTCCTGCGCAGGTGAGATGAATTTGTACTTTTGGACTAGGGTGGATTGTGCTGACTTGACTATTTGGTTTAGGCGAGAGAGCTGTATCGATTGAGTTCGTGTTTTTTTTTTTGCCTCAGGCATCTTTGCTGGGGTTGCTTTTGCTGATGATTTGATTTTGATTTTTGTAGACAAGGTTCGGTTATTGTATAATCGGTCACAGCCTACGGCGCGGTTGGTGGTGAAGACTAAGGATGATCTGGAACCACCATTGGTAATTGAACGCAATGGAGGGCTACGATGACCGCTAATTTTTGTTTCATTTTCTAAGGATATGACACACGGTTATCTACGAGCCATGAGTCCGATTCATGTAAAATGTGAGTTCTTTGCATTTCATATGTTCTTCCACTGATGCTCTCCAGACCTGGGCAATATGGGAGTTCGAGCGTCGATGTCGATTGTACGTTCTTCGGTATTTCATTCTTTATAACTATTTATTCATTTGTCTTAGTCCATTATTGCGTTCGGACAACTATGGGGACTCATTGCCTGTCATTCTGTGTGTATAATCCAATTGAGTCTTCTTTTATTACTGAAAATTGAGCTATGTAGTACGGTGACCACGGCATGCGAGTATCTTTCCCCGTCCGACAAATGCTCCGCCTGCTCAGCGATTCGATATCCCGCAATGTGGAACGTCTAAGTTATGCTCAGAGGCTACATACACGCAAGCTTGTTCGTAACGAATTTATTTCCTTCCAACGGCTTCGTCTCATGCCTACCTACAGATAAGCACGCTACCGACGGATTCCCACCCGACAGGGTACATCGTCTCGAACGCAGAGGATTTATTGTCGTTGTTTGATGCAGACTTTGGAGTGTTGGTCGTAGGCGAAGGCGCCAAAATCCTGGGGGCGAATCAACATGGTACAACAACCGCATGGCCTACAGAGGAAGAAGAGCTTACGTACTTGCCATCAGGACAAGAAATTCTTATTCTTGCTGAGTATTTGCGATTGAAGCAATTTGAGTGAGTCCTTTGCCGCGCGGTGGTGGGTGTATGCTGATGATGGTGGATTAGGATGTTGCAAGTTTCGCAAGCCGTGACGGTGGATTATCCGGATTTGGTGTTGCCGACAGGGCTGGAGGTTATAGCGGGCTTGCTTTATGTGCCTCTGTCGAGTGGCGGTAAGGACTTTATTGCTTTGTTACGGAAGGGACAGATGCGCGATGTGCATTGGGCTGGGAGGCCGCATAAGGTGCGTTTGGGTTATGGTGTGAGTCATGTATCTGATGCTGTTCGGGATAGGATACTGGACCTGGGGTTAATTTGGAGCCGCGGAAGTCCTTCAAAGTGCGTTTTTGTTTGAAGATTTTTGTTGTTGTGCCGGATCTGATTTTTGGGTATAGCTATGGTCCGAGAGGATCGTTGGAAGATGTCGCGCGTGGACGGATGAACAGCTGGAGACGGCGGGTGTGCTTGCCCTCGTTTATGGCAAGGTAAGCGGATGGGACGACGCCTTGGCATTTGATGTTGATATATGCTATACCAGTTCATCGAAGTGTGGCGGCAGAAGGAATCGGCGCTGCAAACTACCCAGCTCACCAATCTGTTACTGTCTAATGCTAGCCATGAAGGTATGTTATCATGACATGTCACCCTGCATTACATGATTATTCACTCAATCACTCTCCTTAGTCCGTACCCCTCTCAATCATATTATCAAGTACGTCTCCTACCCTGCACGCCAAATATCTCCAAGCCCTTAACAACTTCTCTCAGCTATTTGGAGCTCGCCCTTAATGGTCCGCTGGACGGAGAAACGCGAGAGAACCTACGCCGGTCACACACTGCATCAAAGGCTTGTCGTTTTCCTAGGGGTGTGACTGTTACTAACGTAACAGTCTTGCTTTTCTGCTTTACCCTATTTAGAGTTTGCTATTCACAATTAATGACTTACTCGATCTTACCCGGTTGGAAAGCGGCAACGAGACGTCGTTCAATGAGCCGTTCGATTTGCATGCTACGGTTGATGAGGCCGTACATCTGTACAGGTGCGTTTAACTTGTATATGGATGTGGAGTGGAGGTGAACTGACGAACTGTGTAGAATCGAAGCTAATCGAAGAGGGTTGGCGTTTGAAGTGAACAATACGGATAGTCCGCGGTTCGTGGTGGGAGATGCGAAAAAAATTCGAACAGTACTCGGTAACCTCGTTGCTAATGCCAGTAAGTCTAATACACTCAGGGTAAGTACCGCCATTTTCTGACAATTACATAGTCAAATACACGTCAGAAGGCAAGATCAGTGTGGAAAGCCGCAAGTACCCCGAGCCACAGGGCTTGAGGAATTCGCAGCAAATTGCTGTGGAAATTATCGTTTCCGATACGGGCTGCGGTATGTCTGAGGCGAAATTGGAGAGCATGTTCCGTGAATTTGAGCAGGTGGAGTCGGCGGCACCGAGACCACCGGGTCAACCGGGTTTAGGTATGTATGGCGAAGAGATATGTTTAGGAATTCGAATGCTGATGGCGTTCTTTAGGCTTAGGTCTGGCAGTCGTCGCACGAATCATCGAGCAGCTCGGAGGACAGCTTCGGGTGGATTCAAAGTCTGGAAAAGGATCGACGTTCTCGTTCCTTATCCCGTTTGGTCTTTATGATCCGTCGCAGGATTCGCGTACGCATAGTGTTGGCTCCTCATTCACGACAGGTAGCCAGGACTCGAGGCAACGAAGCGACATGTCTATTGTCAGTGAGATTGATGGGCTGGTTCAGGTTTTATCCAATGCGCAGTTGTCGTCTAAACCGCCGTCTACCTCGAACCAGAGCCATCAGAGCCACCCGAGTTTGACCCAGGTTCCTCGACCTAAAGAGAGACCGCAGGCTGGTCCAAGCTCTGATAATGTTAAACTGCGTGTGATGGTTGTCGATGTATGTTGAGAGAATTTGTTTCTTTTTCGTATTGCGCCTGTATGCTTATGATACTTTTAGGACGATCCGATCAACCGTACAATTCTCAGGAAGCGGTTGGTTCTTGATGGTCACGAAGTTTTGGCGACAACAAACGGACAAGAGGTCGTTCGAGCAGTCGAAGCTGACCGGGCATTCGATTGTGTGCTTATGGATATCCAGTGAGTCTTTTTTTCTTGCGAATATTTGGATCGTAGTTAATCCAGCGCAGAATGCCCATTCTCGACGGTTTCGAAGCCACAAAGGCCATCCGGGAATTGGAGAAAAATTCGTCGCCTCGGACAACTGAATCGGAAGCAATGCGCCTTTCGTTACGGCTAAATGGTCGAATCCCGATTTTTGCGGTTTCGGCATCGCTGGTGGAACACCAACGAGAAGCAATGTCAAATCTTGGGTTAGATGGGTGGATCCTCAAGCCCATCGACTTCAAGCGACTAAGTACAATACTACACGGCATTACGAATATGGCAGAGCGACGGGACTGTCTATACCATCCGGGCTGTAATTGGGAAGCAGGAGGTTGGCTCCAAGCCCCGGGTATGCCGTTACCGACACAACCATGAACGGCAGCGACAAGGACTACAACATAAATCACGATAACTGAGAAAGAGAGTTGATACCTACGTTAATATTTTCTAGGGATTTTTGGGAGCTTATACAGTAATACCATGGTTGTCATATTGTCTTGTGTGTGGGCGCATTTCATGTTCTATGTTTCTTACTTTGCCTTTTTTATACCTGTAGCATTAGTTCCAGTTGGATATGGATCCTAGCATTACATTGGATGCTATTCAAGTTTGATTCAGTTATTGTTGTTGCTTTCATTTTCAGTTTAGTTTTCGCTGTTACTTCATTCTTCATTATAAAAGTCATACAGTGTGTACCATTTATCCACAGCAGCTTTGAAAATTCTGACCTGATATACATGCAGCGTCGGTTAAAGTAATATTCCGTAGATCTGCCCACTCCCCGAAATCATGATGGGGACATGAAAATCTTTAAATTAAGCTGATTTTTGAAGCTAAAAAATACTTAAAGATCTGTATTAATATACTCAGGCCTCAGGCGGAGTCAGATACTGATTTGAGAGGTTTAATGTGTATCACCCAAAAAGGGAAATATTCTCCAGGCTTACTAAGGCGTCTCTGCAAATTGCCACCACACGCTCGAGAACATCCTCGATTGAGGGTCGAATTTCTATTGTTTTACAGGTCATACTGCTATTATACCATGGATACCACAGCTGTAGCCGGAAAGAAAAGAAAACGTCCAGCACCTCCAGAGGTAAGTCGCTTTACATACCTAAGCTCTTCCAGACTATGCTCAGTTTTGGAGGTTTAGGTGGACCCTACTAAGAAGCTTGTAGGGAAATTGGTGTGACAGAATTTTCAGTGTACTTAAATTGCCATTAATATGGTTCGAATAGCATCATTATCAAAAGGAAGTTCATCAAGCTGCCAAAAAGGCCAAGGCCTTCGAAATCCAAAGGCTGGTTAAGCGTCTTAAGGACTTAAGGTACGTGGTGTACCATTTCTAATGCTTTAGATGTCCTCAATGTTGGATATAGGAAACCTGGAAAAGATGAGGCTTCCAATGAAATTAAGGAATTAGAATTACAGATGGAAATTCTCAAAGTGCGTCTCAGTCATCTATTTGTGCTTTCAGCCCGATCTGACTCTACTTTAGAAATTTGATCTGGATATCATTTCTCGACGTGCTCTTGCAACAAAGATCCGTAAAGATAAAGGATTGTCTCGTAATGAAGTTATGATTGTTGCAATTGCTGCTTCCTCCTTAGCGTCGGCGAACCTCCCTGAGAGCAAGGATTCGGCGCATGAAAAGGTTGCCAGTCGGCTACTCAGTTCTAAGATCTTGGCAGCAGAAGTTCAGGACGCCATTCAGCTCTTAAAGGCTGCACTAGATCCTTCATTAAAAGCCAAAGGTCGTGGCGCGGCTGAACCTGAAGCGGATTTGGAGAAGGACGGCGGTGAGAGCCTTACTGGAGATGAGGAGCTGGATATTGCTGGTTCTGAGGACGAAGGGGAGGATAAATTAGAGATGGGAGATCGTATTCTGGATGAAGCTGATGACCATGTTGACGATGCTGGATGGGAATCTGGCTCTGTGGGTGGTAGCGAAGAAGAGGAAGGCGAATCAGACGATGAAGAGGGTAGTTCTGACGTTGAGGGAGAAGAATCTGAGGAGGATGAAGACATTTCAGAAGATGATGTCCCTGAACCTCCACGTAAAAAGGCGAAAGAGGCGTCGTCTAAAACTAAGCCCAAGCCCAAACCTGCGGCGTCCACTTCTGGGGTTACTTCAACGTTCCTTCCATCTCTTTCTATGGGTTATATCAGAGGAGACTCAGATTCAGATTATGAATCTGATGGTGTCCAATCTGATACTGACAAGCGGAAGAACAGGCGAGGTCAGCGAGCCCGACAAGCGTACGTTGACACTTCGGGACCCTTTATACTTGCTGATAATTTTCTTCTTTTAGCATATGGGCAAAGAAGTATGGCAAAGGTGCCAAACATATCCAGCAGCAAGGAGAAGAAGAGAAAGCGAAGGCTACGGCAAAGAGCTTGGGCAAGTGGCAGGACAAAGGCTGGAAGGGCCGTGGAGGTCAAGATGAAGATACTTCTAATAAGAAGTCAGACACCCAGAGGCATACTGGATATCAGAAATCATCCAAACCCAAACATGCACCCGTCGACGACAAGCCTATGCATCCATCTTGGGAGGCCAAGAAGAAGCTGAAGGAGAAACAAAATATCTTGCCGCCACAAGGCAAGAAGATAAAATTTACATAGCTTGTAATTTGTGCATCGGATATTAGTTATTTTCAGTACTATTAGCTTATTTTCTTTCTTCTTGTTATCATATTTACCTCCGTGTGGCTGAGGTTCCTCGCGCGTGCGTCCCGACGCGTAAGTGATCTCAGGCAAGGTGCAAGGCCTCCCGTTCAACCACACCACTGTGAAGCTATGGATAATCAACTTGACCATGCTACGTTTATTCGTAGAGCTCATCGTTTCTTCATCTATTTCGGAGGAATATATGCATGTTTCATGGTGCTCCTCACTATTCCGACTTTCCAAGCACAGTATGTTTGAGACAGTCACCACGTTCAGTGCAGACACTAATGCTCTATTCAGTTTGATTTATCTACATAAACTGAAATGGCCCTTGTTTCCTGACTTCTCACATCCCGAGAAGTACGGCCTTGCGCGTGAGGATGTTTGCTACTGCCAGATGCCAATGACGACTCACGCGACCTTTTTATCTTACAGCTCACAGAGTAGCGAACTTGAATATCACGACATCAGATAACGTCAACCTTGGAGCTTGGTTCCTGCTCTCAGATACCTATTATTCGTCGTCCTATGCATCCCCAGCTGCCCCAAGCCAAAAGCCGTCTAATCCCTTATCTGACGCGTCTATCTCGTCTGCCTTACGCTTATTCCCAACTATACTCTATCTCCACGGCAATGCTGGAACTCGAGCGGTTGGTTTCCGTATTGATACATACGCAGCTTACACGACTCGCCTGGGTGCAAATGTTCTTGCGATAGACTACAGAGGATATGCAGACTCTGAAGGATCTCCAACCGAGGAAGGGCTGAACCTTGACGCACATGCTGCCTGGAAATGGCTTGTAAACCACGGTGCAGATCCTGAAGATATCGTGATATTTGGTCAAAGTCTAGGAACTGGTGTAGCTTCGAAGTTAGCGGAAGATCTTTCTGCTCAAGGTGCATATTAACATCTTCGATACTAGTCGCTACAGCTGACTGTCGTTCTTAGGCGTGAAATCTAGAGGACTCGTTCTTGTGGCTCCTTTTAGTTCTTTGGCAAAGCTTCTTGAGACGTACAACTTTGGCGGTTGGCTGCCTCTTCTTAAACCACTCCAAGGGGTTCCTTTCCTCCAGCGTAAGTCGCAACGCATCTTAAAATCCGGTCTTGCTAACAGCCTCTATCAGAATTTGTTTTGAAATTTTTAAAATCAAAATTTGATACTCTGAATACCCTTCCGGTAATCTCTCTGCATACTCAAATGTATCCGTTTTAACCACTGGTCTTCTAGAGTGTCAATACCAACATCGTGCTTATTCATGCTGAAAATGATCTCGATATCATACCTAGTCATTCTACGGCGCTGTTTGACAATTTGCTAGAGCCCTCTCTTCCTCCTCCCACCATAACCATCGAAGAATTCAAGAACCCGTTGGCACTCACTCCAGAGCGATGGGAAGAATTCAGAGATACTCAAGCGATGCGCCAGCGTGTCCGTGAGGATATAGTGCACATAGAAGAGATTAAAGATTTTGGCAAGGTCAGCCAGTTCAAACGAAGCGAAACGGGATCTAAGGTTGTCTTCGTGGAAACTAAATGGGGCGGACATGATTCAGTTGGACGCGCGGAAGGTGTTGTAGACATTATGGGAAATGTACTCGGAATCAAGAGAGTGTGCTAATTAAAATTTCGAATATAAATCTTGTACTTATAATTTTCTGTAGATTCTATTATAATTTCTTGGTCACTACTTGGTCTTGGCTTGGTCACTGACAGTAACTACCTAATATAGATATCAGTTAGGAGGTTATATCCGTGAGAAAAACATGTCTGTACTCAAGCGCTCGTCACGATTGCGCATCCGCACCGCCTTCAAATCCTACTCTAAGCTGAACTGAAGGACGGTCCTAATATGTCAAGTCCACGATTAAGTGATAAAGAGCTGGCGCATATTAATGCTGCAGCTGTTACTCGTGAATATAGCGTCAAGCCACATCTCGGTGAGCAAGTGCTCACTATCAGCAATTAGCAGATTTCTGACGGAATTGCCCTTCACAGATTACAGAACTGTATCAGCAATCAATGGGTATAGTACTCTTTCAAATTTGTGAATATACGAACTCATCGTGTTTAGGCCATTAGTCGTACTCGACAATGTCAAGGTATGCGGTCATACAAATACTACACCTATGGCACCTAGCTTACGCTGCTCTTCTTAGTTCCCATCTTATAACGAAATCGTTACTCTCACATTGCCTGATGGAACCAAGCGTGGTGGACAGGTTCTTGAAGTTCAGGGGAAAAAGGCTATCGTTCAGGTCTTTGAGGGAACATCCGGGGTAGACGTTAAGTCTACGCATGTTGAATTCACGGGCAGCAGCATGAAGCTGCCTGTGGCAGAGGATATGCTTGGACGTATTTTCAACGGTTCGGGAAACCCTATTGATAATGGACCCAAGGTGTTTGCGGAGGATTACCTGGACATCAACGGTGCGCAACCTCGGCCTGCTTGTAGACTCCTAAAGACTGACTCTTGTTTAGGATCTCCCATCAACCCTTATTCTCGTATATATCCTGAAGAAATGATTCAGACCGGTATCTCCACTATTGATACCATGAACTCCATTGCTCGTGGACAGAAGATCCCTATCTTCTCGGCCGCCGGTCTTCCCCACAATGAAGTCAGTATTTTATCGGAAGATCTGCCTAGAAACACAATCTTACGTATTGATCATCCAGATTGCCGCTCAAATTTGCAGACAGGCTGGTTTGGTCAAGCGACCCACCAAGGACGTTCACGATGGTCACGAAGAGAACTTCTCCATCGTCTTCGCCGCTATGGGTGTCAATATGGAAACTGCGCGTTTCTTCAAGCAAGACTTCGAAGAAAACGGTAGTCTCGACCGAGTAACACTATTCTTGAACTTGGCCAACGATCCCACCATCGAGCGTATCATCACCCCTCGCTTGGCATTGACAACTGCAGAATACTACGCTTATCAATTAGAGAAGCATGTGCTGGTTATCCTGACGGACATGAGTTCTTATGCCGATGCTTTGCGTGAAGTAAGCTATCTAGTCTTGGCATCTCATTTCAAGTTCTGAACGTTTGTATAGGTCTCTGCTGCACGAGAAGAAGTACCAGGTCGTCGTGGTTACCCCGGTTACATGTATACTGATTTATCCACGATCTACGAACGTGCTGGTCGTGTACAAGGTCGTAATGGTTCCATTACTCAGATCCCCATCTTGACCATGCCGAACGACGGTATGTATTTGTAAACCTCTATTGGACGAAACCATAGCTAATTCGATTCCATGAATCTAGATATCACACATCCTATTCCTGATTTGACTGGATACATTACAGAAGGTCAAATCTTCGTAGATCGTCAATTACACAACCGACAGATCTACCCACCAATCAACGTGCTACCGTCATTGTCGCGTCTCATGAAGAGCGCTATCGGTGAAAAGCTGACACGTAAAGATCATGCAGATGTCTCGAATCAGCTGGTATGTTGCAAATTCTTGTCTAGTTTTTATTGCAGTGTGCTAACTATCAAACAGTATGCTAAATACGCCATTGGTCGTGATGCTGCGTCGATGAAGGCTGTCGTAGGTGAGGAAGCGTTGTCTCCAGAAGACAAGCTTGCTCTCGAGTTTTTGGAGAAGTTCGAGAAGACCTTCATCAATCAAGGTTAGTTGCATTTAAATTTACGTTGAAGATCGTTTTCTCACCTGCTTTACAGGCGCGTACGAGTCCCGAACCATTTTCGAATCCCTCGATCTTGCCTGGACATTGCTCCGCACTTTCCCTAAGGAGCAACTCAACCGCATCAGCCCCAAGATTATTGCTGAATTCTACCAACGCAAGCCAACAAAGCGTGCGACTACGACAGGTGGAGACGCGGAAGGATCAAAACAAGCTAAGGACAACAAGCTTGTCGATGATGAGTAAATGTTGAATGATTTCTTGCATTAAATGATACATCATGGACGGATAACCATATTGTTGACGTTACACCCCTTTCTGCAATTATCTTGTTGCCCATTTTCTGATCTATTATATTAATTTCGTGACATTTGGTTTTTGATCTACACTGGAATGATTAACCTCAGGACGTTTCTGAAATG